>ML779002.1:159824-304398 GCA_009831015.1 Picea engelmannii | reverse complement strand
TAAATAAAAAATAAAAAGTTATATATATATATATATATATATATATATAAAGGGCAGGGTGGTGCTGGGAGGGTTTGAAGGTCATGCTTGAAAAATATTGTAATTTTTGCAGTGTTTGAAAAAATGGTGCTACATGTAGCACCACTTTTTTAGGGTTGATTTTCATGTTTTTTATGAAAAAATATGGGGTTTTGGGCTAGAGTTCTTGTTTTGAGGTCAGAGTTCACGTTTTGTCGATAACTTTGTTAGGAGTGTCCCAATAAGAAAACAAATCTCATATGTTGTTTCATTGATTTTAGAAAATTGTTTAACATAGTGCCTAGGCGTAACCTTTATAATAGTTTATAAGGGCTACAATTTCCTTTTGAGTTGAGATCTATTGCAGCATGTTATGAGGAAAATCTCTCTAGGGCTAGGATAAACTACAACAGATGGAAATGCCTGCAGAAATCAACTCTCTTCTCAAGTATGCTATGAAAAAAAATATGCTAGTAAGATAAGATAAAAGTCCTACCTCGTCTAGACGATCAATCAAGTCCACCGTTGAGAACTTAACCCAAAGTAATATACCTGCAACTAGTCCTCAACAACCAAGAAATGCAAGCATATAGTGATATTGTATAATGTTATCACATTCAATAGAATAATCCATTAATAAACATGACAAATACGTCCACAGAATAATAATTCAAATATTTTCAAGATATCAATTGGACGAGAAAAGAGTATTTATATTAATATATGATCAAAAGAAGTGAAAATGTTACATACTTCTGTGTCGGCACGATTCAAAACAAAGAAACTAAGTTCCTTTCAGTTGGGCCTCCACCAAAGGAAATCTCATAAAAGATAAACAATGAGGTTCTCAATCAATACGGGAAGAGCTTGGGGTCTAAACATTGTGTCCATATGCAAACTCAATATGAAGTAAATAATTCCTCCAAAGTCACTTTTCTCTCAAAGTTGATTCTTTCTCCTTTTCCATATCTCGGAAGTGGCCCATTTATAACCTTCAAAATGTAATTGAAGGGCCGATTCAGAACGTTTCCAGTATATGGAAGGCCAAGGAATATAGATCTTTTGTTGTGACATGGAAACCTGACATCAATTTTCATTTTCTGGAAAAAATCCCGATGTACGCAAGTTGTAGTGGAGCATCCTGCATATACACATGTTTTATAGTAGGCAAGATGCGTACATGTGGAAAAATATTTATTTTTAGCTCTGGAATTTACAAACAGGGATGATAAGTCTGCATGGGAAATAGAAAAAGGCCTTCTATACAATATTTCATAAGGTGAGGAAAATCTTGCTATAACAAATTCCCCCTAATGTGTGAGGTCAGAGGAGTATCTTCGATGGCCGAAATACATTATAAACAACTCAGAAGTGGAGTTATGGGGAACCAATTGGAAGAACTAGTTTCTCATTACATTTTGTATTGACTTTGCATACATGGTTTCCAAGAAAATTACACTGCAGATCTATGTGAAAAGATACCAAACAAGTGTCTGTGGCCATGAATAGGAAAATAAAAATGTGGTTACATGTCAATAGCTATCATAGTCATGAATATGTCCCAGTAGAACCAGTCTCAAAACCAATCTAAAGATATATGTATACAATGGAGTACAATATGATCTCCCATGATCACTGAAGTCATATAGGTAATGGTCCAATGAAAAGTGAGAAATATCTCAAGAAAGTTGTGGCCACATACTGATGTATTCAAGTCTTATACATAATCCATCAAGGGTGCAAGTCTATGTCATGTGAATAAAGGAGTTGAGGTTGAACACAACGAGACATCGTTTGATTGCCGATCATTGATGTATACCGTTAAAAAATGTGAGACAACCTAGCGATAATGATAGTAGGTATAAATGCACAGAGTACATTATTACAAGTGTGAATAAAGGAGTTGGTGTCGAACACCTGAAGAATCCATCGATCAAGAGACATTGATGTATTCCCAACTGTCGATGGTGAGAGAACCTGCCAGTAATGACTACAAGCCTCAAGGTACTCATAAGACTCTAGGTTCCACTTCCAGAATAAATGAGATGAATTTGATGGAAGGAGACCCACTGAAAAGAAATCATTAAGGCATATCTCATCAATCAACACGAGGTACAAAGAAGGATCTTCATGATTTAGTGGAAATCAGACAAAGAAAATGTTCATGAACCAACAACCCTGTTTTTATTTCGCGTGTGCCAAGTGCAAGCGGTACACGAAAAATACCCTCTGAATAGCAGCTAATGATGAAAACTACTGACAAAGGTGAGGAAACCACCAATAAGGATAATGGAATCCAATATACTACATAAATCCCAATTTGTGAATAGATTTATTTCCATCAAACATAAGGGAAACCACTCAATCAATGCCCAATGATGAAATTTTGACTGTTGGGTTCAAGGTTACCTAACAATGACAAAAGTAGGGCCAGGGTGCATGATACGACTATAGTATCATGTGATTCTAAGACAAATTGAGGGTATGGCCGACATGCAAAGTCAAGAGTTCTAAGGAGTGGTCGACACAGGTTGATAGAATTCCTTTGAACAAGAGCATGAAACATATGGAAGAATCCAACAACATAGACTCAATCATGAAACCATGAGATGCAAGAGGCATCAATGAAATTCTCTATAGGGACTGGAAGAGTAACCAGTCGGTAGATAAGACTCTGTAATGAGCTCAGCTTCCTAAGACTATGCTAATCCCAATATTATGATGACAAATGGACTCAATAATTTTGTGCTATGTTCAAAGGTGACACGATTGCTTCCAATACAAGATAATACTCCCTTCCCTCTCGTCTTTTCTTGTTTTTTCATTGAAAAATGAATGATATGATATAGAGGAGGAAACAAGTGTCACAGGTAAGAAAAACTAGTTCCAACAGTGGAACATACCTATGCTTAATGCAAGGATATGCATGCGGGAGATGGACACTTGGGGGGAATGTCCCCTCCTAGGTATAGGGTGTCAAATTGAGAAGGATATGAAAAAGTATCTTCTTGGTTGAGGATTCAAAAACTGCTGAGAAAAATGATTTATAATGCAAAGCAAGAACCGGATATAGGCTCAATAATGCAAGCAAGGGAATGAGCTGAAATCACAACTTAACGCCAAAAAATTTCATTTTTTATGAATTTTATTCTACTTTGTGTGAAAAAGGGATAAACTTGTGCCAAATAGAAATCCTTTCAAATCCAATTTACGAGTGTTAAAGAGACAAGTTCACTCGATAATATTTTCATCTTTTGAAGATGAGTTGGAAAAGAGCTTAAATTAAACTCGGTTGGGGGTCCTCGGGGTAAAAGGTAGCACGTTTATGAGTGATAAATGAGGCTCAGCATAAAGTCATGTACTAGCTATGAGGGACTCCTGGTCCTATGGAAAAATATCTACATAGGCACCAAATGAAGCAGGGGATCTAATTAGGGCACCCATGTTCGGTAAGTATCTTCCACTTGATAATGACATGAATTGTAGTAGATGGAAGGTTCTGTGTCGAAACAAATGGGTTTGTACCTAAGGCATAAAATGTGAAAGTTATAGGACGATGCAAAAATTCACGATGGAATGGATGCCTATCCTATATACTGAGTAGTGAAAATACCTTCCCGTGGTGATGGACAACCAACATAACGTCGAAATCGGCAAGAATCCCTGGTGAAAATTACAAAAACCAACTCAATCCACCTTTTCATTAGTTCATTAGGTGAAAAATGGCTCAAAAATATAGGAAGTGGGTAAAAATTGTTTCTAAATAGAAACAAAACCAAAAATTACTATACCATTTTGATTTTTTTACCCAAATAGTGCAAATTGGACCAAAATACCTTCGATATTCAAATGGTGATTGTGGGAGCATCAGACAACGAAATTAGAAACTATCTAGACCATGTAATTTTTCTTCTTTCCTATTCATTTCCAGTGGATTAAATTTTTAAGTTAGGTTCCAAATTTTGTGTAATTGAGGGAATAAAATGTGAAGCATCTCACATATACCCAACCCTATACGCAACTGTAAGTGAAGCAGCTCATGTACAGGCACACAAACAATGAATTATATGGATGCTAACTCAAATTTTGACTTTTCCTTGGCATGATGGTTTTTGAATGGAGAGAAAGACAACATAAGGGGGTCGATGCTACTGTGGATCAAGATCTGAGGGCCCAAATGGCCTTGAAAAGATGTGGCTTATATAAATTTTGGGCACTCAAAGGGATGAGGACCCATGTAAGGTTTCTCGAGATGCTAGTGGGTTACTGGGACCCTGAGAGTGAAAGCTTCAACCTCAATGGGAAACCATTGAGGATTGAAGTAGAGGATATCTACTTTTTGACTGGATTAGCACATCGGGGAGAGGTTGTAAATCTCAAATCATGGGGAGCAGGGAACATAATGAAAATAGAGGAGTACATTGACACCCATTGTGTAGCAGGGAATCTGAAGGTCGGGAGTCAAGTCACTATCAGGGTGATAAACAATCTCAGCCTCAAGATTGTTGTCCTTGTATTGACCAAGATCACAGGTTTGACCTCGTTGTACCAGGCATCAAGGCCGCTCATGTTATATGAAGTGCAGTGTATAAGACCCACAGTATATGACTGATGTACCTCACTAATGGAAAATATGAAGAGTCATTTGATAGAGTGCAAACAAGGGAGTAAGAGGAATTTTTTGTTTCCCTCTATCCTATGAATTTTCTTCTTCAAGCAGGTTCTAGGTTTGGGACCTAGAGTCAATATTCTTCCTAGAGGACCTTACAATATAGCCATGGCATGGTGGAAAAAGGTAGTGAGGTGGCAGGGGGGAGGTAGGGTGCCCACACCCTAGAATGAGGATTTCTTCTACTGGTGGAAGCGACATGTCGTCACCCTAGATGACTATCCCTATGAAGGGATCGAGTTCAGAGGGTATCCAGACATGCCACTCCCACCAGGGGCCGCCTACAATGACATAGGTATGTTGAATGTTTTTAAATATTTCATTTTATTTTTATTTTTGTATAATAGAGAAAAAATATGTTTTAGATGGTGCTTAAGTACTAACTAGAAACTTGTGTAATGTAGATGTGGATCCGCGACTGTCAGAAGGGTTTCCTCAACATCAGCGAAGGAAATGGGGAGATGAGGTGGTGGGAGGAGACGTTGAGAGAGTCCTACAAAAAGTGCAGGGAAATATATCTCGTTTTACTCATAGGATTCCCATGGTTCAGGTAGAGGATCTGCCTGAAGCCATCTAGCAACAGGTGGTTGGTGTGCCCAGAGTTTGGGTATGACTCTTTTGTCCTCTCGAAAACGTCGTGTTTTTTTACCATGACACACATCCCGTGCCACAGGCGTAGATGTTGTGGATATTGTAGTATCAGTTGTATATGTATTGAGGGTATTAGCCCCAATTTTGTACTACAAATACCATATTTTTTGAATTATATATAAAATGGATCTTCGACTTTACTTATATTTTACAATGTGTACATTGATGAGCTGGTTTTCTTTTATTTAGTTATGTGACAAATGTCAATCTAAAATGAAATTAGCATAAGCATCGAATACATGATTAGAACCCCTAGGAATGTGAGAATACTAAATAAAATCAAACTGTCGTTCTAAAATACGTACCGATAGGAATCGTCGGAGTAAATTAGGATGATGCACGCGATAACTGTCATTCAAATGACATACTACTAACTAGGAATCTAGGAGAAACTCTAACGAGTGAATACCATGTGAGATATCATCATGTAAAAGTTCTATAACGATGTTATATTTGGCCACATTATTCATGGATGTCCTTAGGCATATGCCACCTGAAGACACCAACAGACCCTTAGGTGAGTAAACAACCCAAGTGGTGGAAGCCAAGTTCTGTGTATGACAACTGGCTCCATCTGTGAATCCTAGGTAGACTGAAGACTCCGTTGACATCTTCCAACCAAGGGAAAACTCGATAAGAAATATGAAGACGAAAAGAAAGGGAAAATATATATACACTAAATTAAATTAGTATACAAAGAGTTTTTCCCAATCTTGGGGCTCAATCGTAATATATTTTCAAGTAGAGCCCATTCCTGGGCTCGGCCAACATATTACCTTCATAATCTTCTAACTCATAGGCTCCTTTTGCTAAGACACGTCACATGATGTAAGGATTGTTCCACATGGGTTTAATCTTTCCTTTCCCCAGTGGTTCTTTGGCTTGATCATACAACAAGACCAATTTAGCCTCAGCATACAACCGAGGATAGACAGACTTATTGTACTGGACCTTGATACATATTTTGTTCACCTTGATATCTGTAGAGGCATCTCGACACTTCTTGTCAAGACTCTTTAGGTGTACAAGGTGTCGCTCGAGATCGGAAGTGTCAGGTAGGAGTGCGACTTCTAACTTAAGATAAGGGATTTCACATTCAATAGGTAATATCGAATCTACACTGTGTACTAACTAGAAAGGGAAAATTATGGTGGCAGTCTTGACCGAGGTTTGGTATGCCCAGAGTGTGGGTATAACATAATGTGCTAGTCAGACTTACTCTGGTTGACAGTTTTTTGAAAAATTGTCTTGAGAGACTTGTTGGCAGCCTCTACTTGTCCATTTTCTTGCAGGTAGTAAGGAGAAGAATGACCATGTATAAAACCAAGCTTAGATGCTATCTCTTCCATCATTTCATTATGAAAGTGACTGCCATGATCGATGACAATATCACTTGGGATACCGAACTGGGTGATAATTTGATTGAATACGAAGAAGGAGGAAGTATTCCCATCGGATTTAACTGTAGGCATGGCCTCGACCCACTTATTAAAGTAGTCTATGACCACGATAATGAATTGATTCCCCCCAATTGAAGTTGGGTTTCAATCCATGAAGTCCACCCCCCACTTGGTGAAGGGACCAACGGTATTGACAAGGTCAAGAGGGGCTGTATGCGAGCACATTTTCTAAGTGAACACCTGGCAGGGATGACACTTGTTAACCACTTCAATACAATATTTAAAGATAGTAGGACAGAAATAACTGGCTCACCAAATGTTTTGGGATTTCGTAAGCTCAGATAGATGACCACCACAAGCCTCATTGTGGCAATCGTTCAGGACTGACTCATCTTCTCCTTGAGTTAAACAATGATGAAATATATTGTCTATTCCTCGATGATACAAAGTGTCACCGAGGATAGTATAATTCTTATCTTGGTACCTTACACGCCATCATTCATCTCGTGAGAGATGCTGAGGGAACTTCAAAGCTTGAAGATAGAGAACAATGTCTCCATACCAGGGGTCAGACGATGAGACAAGAAAAATGTGTTCATCCGCAAACAAATCAACATGGATAACATCCTCATCTAATCGTGGAAAATCAGACATTAACTCCACAAAGACTAGCAATTTCTTGGATTTCGCACAAGAGAAATCGAGATCAAACTCTTGTAAAATGACAATCCATTTATTATATTCCCCCCCCTATGATACGCCTGGTAAGGACGTATTGAAATGGATTGACATCGACAACCACAATAGTCTTGCAAACTAATATATAATGATGCAAACATTGCACTTCTTGAATGACAGCCAAATATATCTTTTCAATGTGAGGATAATTAAGCTCAAGACCGACTAAGTTTCAACTAAGATAGTATATGACGTGCTTGCAGAGATCATCATCCTCCTAAACCAGAAACATACCAATCGTATCCTCAAATGTGGTGATATAAAGAAAGTAGTCCCTACTATAGTTAGGAGACTTCAGTAGAGGTGCCGATACCAAGGATTTCTTAAGAGAATCAAAGGAATCATGGGATCTCTCATCCCAGATAAAAGGGGTGTCCTTCTTCAAAAGATGCATGAAACCCTTAGTGATATTGGCATAATTCACTATAAATGGACATAGAAATTTAGATTTCCCCTGTAAACCTTGAAGTTGTCTAATAGTGTGCAGGGGAGGAAATCGAAGTATTTCCTCAAACTTTAGTGGATCTAACATGATCCCGGTCTCAGAAACTAGAAATCCAAAAAGACGACCAGACCTAACGCAAAAGATGCACTTGTGAGGGTTGAACTGGATTTGATAGTAACGACATCTTTCAAAAACAAGTCGAAGGTGCATAGTGTGATCCGCTCTCTTGCAAGAGTGAGTAGAAAGATCATCAAGGTAAGCTTAGACTATGTGCTTAAGATCATGAAAAGTGAAATTCATGGCATGTTGAAAGGTTGTTCCAACGTTTTTAAGGCTGAAAGGCATTTTCTAGTATGCGAAAGTAGCCCAAAGAAAAATAAATGTTGTCTTGTGGTTATCCGAAGGTTTAATTTGACTTTGGTTATACCCTGAAAATCTTTCCATAAAAGAAAATACTTCACTTCCTGCACACTCCTCGAGAATCTGATCGATGAAAGGTGTTGGGAAGTTTTCTTTAGGAAAATCCTTGTTCAAGTCAAGAAAGTCCATACATACACTATGTCACACACCCACTACAGGGCTAGAAAATTTCGGTTTTATTTTCTTTATAAAGTCCCTCATATGACTGTGGTTATGCCCACAGTCCTTACCAGGAAGGCACTTAATAGCTTAATGAGATTAGCAGCACCCAGGGTCAAGTCTTGGTACTCTACCCTTCTGGGTTTCGCATGCCGGGATTTCGGGATGTGCAATGATAAGAGGTTTCGCGCTTGGGTTTCCCAGGAGCTGGAACTCCAAAAAATATATACATATATATATATATATATATCTTTCTCAACCTATTTTGGGGTTTCACCATTCGTTTTTTTTGTGGCATAAAACGTTAAGGGGCTCATGCCCTTCGGTACCCCGGAAGACGAAACACCAAAGTACCATATTTATGCACGCTAGGCCATCTCGGGGTTTTCCATATCAGGATTTTGGGATATGCAAGGACATGATGTCTCATACCTAGATCCTCCAGGAGATGAAACTCTGAAATACCAAACTCTAAACTCCGAAGCATCAAAATTTCACGACCTATGCCACATCGAAACTTTCCCCATTGGGATTTCACATCTAGTAGATACAAGGAACAAAAAATTTCCTTTGGGGATCTCAGGTACCGAAACTACGAAACAACCAAGCCTATACGTATTAAGCCATTTCGACATTTTGCCTATTGGGATTTCACATTCTGTGAGGACAAGAAGTCTCACTCCTAGGTTTCCTGGGAGCCAAAAACTCTAGGTCATCAAAACTCATTCACACTAGTCTGAGTCAGGGTTTCACTAATCAGGATTTTGGGACTGGTGCGTACAAGGGAAACTTACCCTTGGGTCTTCTGGGTACCGAAACACCAAAACGCCGACCCAAGTCATGCTATACCATATTGGGACTCCTCAATTTGGGATTTCGCATATCAGGGCTTTGCGATACAAGAGGTCGAATATTCACACTCTTCGACTACCTGAGTGCCTAAAAGCGAATACACTCGCTCATCATATACTCGACCAAATTTGGGGTTTCGCAGATCAGAGATTCGCGATGTACACGGATAGGAGGTCTTGCACCTAGATCTTCTGGGAGACGAAACTCCGAGATACCAACTCTTAAACCTTCTCCTCTATTTCGGAGTTTTTGCAAGTCGGGGTTTCGAAACTTGCGAGTACAAGGGAATACGCCCTTAGGTATTCCGTGTGCCGAAACTCAAAAAATAAAGACTTGTGCAAACTTTGGCCAAATTGGGTTTTCGCATACTGAAGCTTTGCATTACAAGAGGTCGAAGATTTCCACTCTTCGACTACCCAATTGCCAAAACGTTGAGACCCTCGCTCATCATACAGTAGACCAATTTGGGGTTTTACAGTTCGGGATTCCACAACTGGCAGTTACAAGGGGACTTACCCTTGGGTATCCCAGTTCCCAAAATACCGAACATCAATACTTATCCAGGCTGGTCCAATTCGGGGTTTCGCGAATCGGAGTTTCACGATGTGTGCAGACAGGAGATATTGCACCTAGATCTTCTGGGAGCCGAAACTCTGAAATACCAACTCTTAAACCTGTGCATCTATTTCGGGATTTCTCCCATCGGAATTTCGCGGGTCGGAGATTCGCGATTTGTGAGAATAAGGGAATACACCCTTGGGTATTTCGGGTACTGAAATACCGATATCTCATAACTTTTCCATACTATTATCACTTCAGGATTTCATGAATCGGGGTTTCAGGGCTTGTGAGTACAAGGGAACTTGCCACTAAGGTATTTTGGGTACCGAAACGTTGAAATACCAAAGTCTAAACGGACCCTTCTCTCTCGTGCAAAGTTTTAATACTTACACCAAAAATCCTCCGGTAGAATCCTGGGTAAACTTTCCAAAAGGGTGTCTTTGTGGGGAGATCTATCTAGGGTATTACTGGAGACAAATAAGGGAAATAAGTTCCTGAGAACAGACTTGAAAATCTGAATCCGTTCAAATTATATAAGCATATATATAAGCATAAGCCATAGGTGGTCTTTCCAATATAAGCATGCAGCCACCATTTTTTATCAAAACAACACGTAGACAATCTTATACTGAAACCATTCATAATTTCACAAACCATGAGCATACATGTCAGAATATTAATTTCAAGATACAAGATATAACACTTATCAGAAAAACACCAGATTTGATGCAATTGCTGAGAGGGGTGCTCATTTCCACCCAACCATAGGCTCAACGATTCTGAATGGATTTACCACTAGCCATCCCCGAGCTTAGACCATGATGATGTTAGACTGAGTCTTTGTTCGTCAGAAGTCGAGAACGAAGGTTACTCTCCTTCTTCTCTACTCATCAATCACTTTGTATATTTTTACAAAGTTCTTATGAGTGTTTCCCTCTTGCGATCTTTGTCGTGACTATCCCCCTCCACACTTCTTCCCCTTGCATTTCTCTCTTACAAGGTTGTGTGTGGCATGATCTTCCTCGCGGTGGTCAGGCCCGAGGACTCTACAGATGGGCGGTTCACCCCCATCCCTCATTAACTCCTGAGGAGCCCTTTTCCTACCAACCTGGCGAGTTATTTAGTTCGGGGCCAGCGAGCTGCTCTTGGTTCTCTGGGCCAGTGAAGACCAAATACGGTGTTGGTTTTAGTGGAAGTTAATGCCACCATTCCAGGTTCCTTCCACCACCTTTCTTCAGCCATAGTTGTCTCTTTTTTAGCACACCCCCCTCTCAGCAGTCCTGAAACATATATTCATAACATTATTTATGTTCATCGACCTTTTTCACAAGGTCCATTCAAATAACATATTCACATTTTTTAGTTTTCCACAGTTCTTGGTCAGTACAGTTATTTTTATAGACTGGGGGAAACAGGGTGTTACAATTCCCTCCCCCTTAAAGGAACATCATCCTCGATGTTCTATCTATCAACATGACATGTATGTACAGATGTAAACAAGATCGGATATGCCTGTTTCATGGAATCCTCCATTTCCCATGTAGCCTCATTTGGGCCAAAATGTCTGCATTGCACCTTGACATGTGCAATGGTTTGGTTCTAGAGCAGGGTTTCCTTTCTGTCCAATATGCATTGAGGTTTTGGTAGGAATTCTCCTTCCAGTTCCACCTGGATCACAGACCAGTCAATTATATGGTTAGCATCATGTACATATTTCTTCAATAATGAAACATGGAAAACATTATGTGCTTTTACGGTGGGAGGAAGTGATAGCCTATAGGCTACAGGTACCACTCTATCTAGAACCTCAAAGGGTCCAAAATACCGAGGTTCCAACTTGGCACAAGCTCCCATTTTCAGGGAACTCTTCTTGGGTCTAACTCTGAGATATACATGGTCTCCCATCTTGAACTCTCTTGGAGTTCTCTTTTGGTCGGCATAACTTTTCTGCCGGTTCTGAGCGACCTTCAAGTTTTGTTTTATCCGAATCACTTGTTGTTCCATTTCTTTCAACATGTCGGGTCCAAAAGAAATTCTTTTTACGGGATTACTCCAACTGAAAGGAGTGTTGCATGGCCTACCATAAAGGACTTCGAAGGGACTCATCTTTAAGGATGCTTGGTATACATTTTTATAGGAAAATTCCACCAGTGGCAGGTAGTCTTCCCACTTCTTGGGTTTATGCATTACATGCATTCTTAACATGTCTTCTAGTATTTGGTTCACTCTTTCTATCTGTCCGTCGGTTTGAGGGTGATAGGCAGTGCTAAACAATAACTTGGTCTCTAAACCAGCCATCAGTGATTTCCAAAAGTTGGAAGTAAATTTCATGTCTCTGTCAAACACGATCTCTTTCGGCATACCATGTAGTCTAAATATCTCCTTCATGAATACCTGGGCGATGTCTATTGCCTTGCAAGTCAATTTGACAGGGAGGAAATGAGCAGCGTTGCTCAATTTTTCCACCACTACCATAATGGCATCATTCTGTTTGGTTGAGGTTGGTAATCTAGTGATGAAATCTATGGAGATGGTTTCCCAATTCCATTATGGTATTGGTAAAGGTTGCAATAATCCTATTGGTGTCAATGTTCTACTTTAACCTGTTGGCACTCTATTCATTTGGCCAAGTACTTGGCTATGTATTTCTTCAACCCCGACCAGTAGAATTGTTTCCTGGTGGTCATGATCATCTTCTGGTATCCTGGATGACCAATATAGGGTCTTTTATGTAGTTCATCCAATATGAAACTCTTCAAGTCGTCACAATATGGAATGTACAATCTTCTTATGTAAGTGAGCAGACCTCCTTCGATCATCTGGTAGCCTTCATATTTTATTCCTGTGGGCTCTTGTTGCAGGTACAAGGTCACGGTCTGGACTGAGGGATCTATTTCTTGTGCATTTATAACTCTTTCCTTGGCATCCGTCTTATAGGTTCTCACCACTTCCAGGTGAATCGTTTTCATACTTCAGGTAAGGGCATCGACCACCCTATTTTATTTTCCTTTAATGTGTTTGATTTTGAAATCAAACTCGCTAAGGAGGACCATCCACCTAGCTTGTTTGGCATTGAGCTTCGGTTAGTCAAACAAATATTGCAACCCACAATGATCTGTCATAAGTACAAATTTCCTTCCCAGGAGGTAATGCCTCCACATTTTTAAGGCGTGCACTATGGCAACCAACTCGAGATCGGGGGCACATAGTTGACTTCATGCTCATTCAATTTTTGGGATTCATAACAGACCACATTTCCTCCATTCATAAGGACTCCTTCGAGTCCTTCCTTGCAGGCATTTGTGAACACTAGGAAATCAGCTTCGGAGTCGACTATCTTCAGTATGGGTGCATGGGTCATTAGGTGTTTTAGGGCTTGAAATATTTCTTCACATTTCTGTGTCCACATGAATTTTGTCCCCTTTTTCTGGAGGGTAGTGATTGGACAACCAATCTTGGATAATCCTTTTATAAATATCCTATAGTATCCTACTAATCCCATAAAGGATCTGATATCTGAAACATCCTTTAGGGTAGGCCATTCCATGATAGACCTGATCTTGTCAGGGTCTACTGCTACTCCTTCTTCCGATAAAACATGGCCCAAGTAACGTATTTTCTTCTGGAAGAAGTCACACTTGCTGAATTTAGCATAGAGTTGATGCTCTCTTAGCACTTGCATCACAAGCCTACGATGCTCTTCATCCTCTTCTCTATTCTTGGAATGAATTAATATATCGTCAATAAAAACCAGCACAAATTTTTCTAGGAACTTGCTCAGTACATTCTTCATCAAGCACATGAAAGTGGCAAGGGAATTGGTTAACCCAAATGGAACTACCACAAACTCATAGTGACCATGCCTCATCCGGAAGGAAGTTTTATGGATGTCTTCACCCTTGATTTGGACTTGATGGTATCTCAACCTCAAGTCGATTTTTGAGAAAATTGACGCACCTCCCAATTGATCGAACAACTCATCGATCCTGGGCAAGGGGTACTTGCTCTTTATGGTTACCTTATTGAGTTGTCTATAGTCTACACACAGTGTAAGGGTACCATCCTTCTTTTTCAGAAACAGGACTGGTGCTCCCCATGGAGACACACTGGGCCAAATATAGCCCTTATCCATCATTTCTCTCAATTGCAATTTGAGTTCAACTAACTCAGGTGTGCTCATCCTGTAGGGTGTCCTAAACACTGGCACTGCTCTCGGTGCAAGTTCTATCAAGAATTCAATGTTCCTTCTTGGAGGTAGATCTGGTACCTCTTCCAGAAACACATCTCTATATTCTCTTAGGGTAGGGTGGTCTTTGAGGCTTGGTTTGTCGCCTTCAATTATTTTCAACACCTGTATTGCATATAGGGGAGATCATTTTCAGCAATACTTTCCCATTTGCAGAGCTGATATTTGTCTCATCGAGATAGGTTTTCGGATCCCTTGAAGGGTTATCCTTTTCCCTTATTTACTTAGACATTCTAAGGTTTTATGGTAATAGTCCAGTCTGGCTTTATGGGATGCTAGCCAGTCCATACCAATCAACATATCATACAATCCCAGGGGTAGTATGTTAAGGGTTGCTTCGATGGGAAATTCACCCAACATTAATTGGCAGGTTGGTATGACCTCTACCACCCTTCTTTTGGTACCAGTGGATAACTATACCAACCATGGCTTGGTATGCTTATGTGGTTGTATTTTACACCTATCAACAGTCTTAGGGGCTATGTAACTCAAATTTGAACTAGGGTCAATCAAAATAAACACTAGATGGTTGGAAATCATACCTTCTATTTCCACTACTGAAGATTGGTGGTTAACATGGTTATTATCCAAGGCTGCATAAATTTGCGGCACACTCCTGGCCACATCATTGACAGTGGTAGCTTCCTGGATGTTATAAATTATCCGACTATTCTGTTTTCGGTGTGGACAGTCTCTCAGTAGATGTTATTCTCCGCAACCCAAACATTTCAAAGGCTCTCTCTTTGAATTATCAGCCTTCACTATTACAGATTCAGAAGTTTTATTTCCGCCCAAGGAGGGAACATTCTGTTGGTGTACACTCCACGTTGGGAAGCTCATTCTTGGGTTCTTCTTATAGTTCTTAAATCCTAGGGATTTAATCCCCTTTTTCTGAAATCCTGAACTATTCTTTTGTTTCCATCCTTCGCGAGGTCTTGTCCGATGTCCAAACTGTTCATGACAATATGTTGCCTTTCGGATAGTGCCTTCTAGGGTCTTTGGCTCATCAAATTCAATTCTATTCCGATAGTCCTTAGGTAGTCCACTGATGAAGCATTGCACCTTTTCCTTTTCTTCTTTTATATAAGTTACATACCTCAACAAATCGAGCAATTTGTTGACATATTCCTCTATAGTGAGTTGCCCCAGTTTTAGTTCATAAAACTCTTTAGTCTTCTCGTTGAAATATTTTTCCGACAAATACTTCTTTCAGAAGTATTTCTCAAATCTCTCCCAAGACAGGTCCTCTTCGCGAACCCCTTTCACATTCTTAAGGTCTTCCCACCAAATGGAAGCCTTTTTCATTCAAGTTGAAGGTGGCCACTCGGGCCTTCAAATTTTCTGAGAAGTCATGGACTCTGAAATACTTCTTTAGTCCAAGCAGTCAGGCCTCTGCTTCCTCTCCCTTCTTTATTTCTCCGTTGAAGGAGGGTGATTTGGATTTTATGAATTCTTCGAATTTATGATCCTTGGAAATATTTTTCTTCTTTTGTTTTCTTCAGGAATAGGAACTGGTTCTGCTGCTAGAAGGGCCCTCTAAATCGCCAGCTTCCTTCTCAAAGGAATCGTCCGATGCTTTTCCTTTACCTCTGGGGTGGACCTTTCTCGAGGTTCTCCTCTTAGTGTGGCCACTGATATGGCTATGTTTTTGTATCTCAGGTTCATGCTGCATTTGTCGTTGTAGGTCGGATAAGCTCTTGTTCTTTCATCATCCTCTCATTGTCAGCCTTGCAGCTTTGTAATTTGACCATGAGGCTCCTCACAGTCTCAACTAGATCTGGAGGGGTCCCTACTGCCCTTATTTTGTCAGACTCTTTGTCTCTATTGTGGGAGCCTTCCCCCACCTCTTGGTGAGTCAACATTCTATGCGTCTGTAATTTCCTGCAGTTGATCGCCCGTTTGGGTGCAAAAGACAAATGTTGATTGTTAGTTAATAATTATATACATTCATAACCTGCACATAATTGATATTTCTTTCGCATGCATACACACAATCGGGGTTTTCATTTTTAAATTTGACCTTGGATTAAGAGAGTTAATATAGAGGGTTACTCCTTTTAGGAGTGCTTCGAACGGATTCTCTGTGCAACTTGTTCGTGAGCCCAAACAGGCCAAGTACTATAACCATGCTCTGATACCAATTTGTCACATACCCACTACGGGGCTAGAAATATTTGGCTTTATTTTCTTTATAAAGTCCCTCATATGACCATGGTTATGCCCACAGTCCTTACTAGGAAGGCACTTAACAACTTAACGAGATTAACAACAATCTGGGTCAAATCCTGGTACTCTACCCTTCGGAGTTTCGCACGTCAGGATTTCGGGATGTGGGACGATAGGAGGTCTTGTGCCTGGGTTTCCTGGGAGCTAGAACTCTGAAACCTATGTATACATATATATATATATCTTTCTCAACCTATTTTAGGGTTTCGCCATTCAGGTTTTCGCAGAATAAAATGTCAAAGGGCTCATTCCCTTCGGTACCCCGGAAGTCGAAACACCGAAGTACTAGATTTATGCACACTAGGCCATCTCGTGGTTTCACATATCAGGATTTTGGGATATGTGAGGACATGAGGCCTCGTACCTAGATCCTTCGAGAGACGAAACTTCGAAATACCAAAATCTAAACTTTGAAGCATCAAGATTTCGTGCACTATGCCACATCAGAACTTTCCCTATCCAGATTTCGCATCTAGTAGATACAAGGAACAAAAACTGTCCTTTGGAGATCTTAGGTACCGAAACTCCGAAACACCCAAGGCTATACGTTCTAAGCCATTTTGGAATTTCACCTATCGGGATTTTTCGTTGTGCGAAGACAAGAAGTCTTGCTCCTAGGTTTCCTGGGAGCCGAAAACTCCGGGTCATCAAAACTCATCCACACTAGTCCGAGTCGGGGTTTTACTAATCGGGATTTTGGGACTGACGCGTACAAGGGAAACTTACCCTTAGGTCTTCTGGGTACCGAAACGTCGAAACGCCGACCCAAGTCATGCTATACCATATTGGGACTTAGCAAGTCAGGATTTCACATATCGAGGCTTCGTGATACAAGAGGTTGAAGATTCACACTCTTCAACTACCCAAGTGTTGAAAAGACGATACACCCACTCATCATATACTCGACCAAATTTGGGGTTTCGCGGATCGAAGATTCTCGATGTGCGTAGACAGGAGGTCTCACACCTAGATCTTCCGGGAGCTAAAACTCTGAGATACCAACTCTTAAACCTACTCCTCTATTTTGGAGTTTCACAAGTCAGGGTTTCGAAACTTGCGAGTACAAGGGAATACTCCCATGGGTATTTTGGGTGTCTAAACTCCAAAAATCAAGACTTGTCCATACTTTGGCCAAATCGTATTTTCACATACTGAAGCTTCGTGTTACGAGAGGTTGAAGATTTACACTCTCTGACTACCCAATTGTCGAAACGTTGAGACCCCCTCTCATCGTACACTTGACCAATTCGGGGTTTTGCAGTTCAGGATTTCGTAACTGGCGGTTACAAGGGGACTTAACCTTGGGTATCCCAGTTCCCGAAATACCGAACATCAATATTTATCCAGGCTGGTCCAATTTGGGGTTTCGCAATGTGCGCAGACAAGAGATCTCACACCTAGATCTTCTAGGAGCCGAAACTCCGAAATACCAACTCTTAAACCTACGCATCTATTTTGGGATTTCTCCCATCAGAATTTCGTGGGTCGGGGATTCAAGATTTGTGAGTAAAAGGGAATACGCCCATGGGTATTCCAGGTACTGAAATACCGAGATCTCATAACTTCTCCATACTATTATCACTTTGGGATTTCGTGAATTGGGGTTTCGGGGCTTGCGAGTATAAGGGAACTCGCCACTGAGGTATTCTGGGTACCAAAATGCCGAAATACCGAAGTCTAAAAGGACCCTTCTCTCTCGCGCAGAGTTTTAAGACTTACACCAAAAATCCTCCAGTAGAATCTTTGGTAAACTTTCCAAAAGGGTGTCTCTATGGGGAGATCTATCCAAGGTATTACTGGAGACAAATAAAGGAAATAATTTCCCGAGAACAGACCTGAAAATCTGAATCCATTCAAATTATATAAGCATATATATAAGTGTAAGCCATAGGTGGTCTTTCCAATATAAGCATGCAACCACCATTTATGATCAAAACAACACGTAGACAATCTTATACTGAAACCATTCATAATTGCACAAACCATGAGCATACATGTCAGAATATTAATTTCAAGATACAAGATATAACACTTATCATAAAAACACCAGGTTTGATGCAACTGCCGAGAGGGGTGCTCGTTTCCACCCAACCGTAGGCTCAACGATTCCAAATGGATTTACCACTAGCCACCCATGAGCTTAGATCACGATGCTGTGAGACTGAGTCTCTGTTCGTCAGAAGTCGAGAATGAAGGTTACTCTCCTTTTTCTCTACTCATCAATCACTCTGTATATTTTTACAGAGTTCTTCTAAGTTTTTCCCTCTTGCGATCTCTGTCGCGACTGTTCCTCTCCACACTTCTTCCCCTTTCATTTCTCTCTTGCGAGGTTGTGTGTGGCACAATCTTCCTCACGATGGTCAGGCCTGAGGACTCTACGAATGGGCGGTTCACCCCCATCCCTCATTAACCCCTAAGGATCCCTTTTCCTACCAACCTGACGAGTTATTTAATTCAGGGCCAATGAGCCACTCTTGGTTCTCCAAGCCAGTGAAGACCAAATACGATGTTGGTTTTGGTGGAAGTTAACGCCACCATTCTAGGTGCCTTCCATTACCTTTCTTCAACCATCGTGGTCTCTTTTTCAGCACACCCCCCTCTCAATAGTCCTGCAACATATATTCATAACATTATTTACATTCATCGACCTTTTTCACAAGGTCCATTCACATCACACATTCACATTTTTGAGTTTTCCATAGTTCGTGGTCAGTATAGTTATTTTTACAGACTAGGGGAAACAGGGTGTTACACACGGATAGTTCCTTCCTTCTTATTCATAGGAACGGGATTGGATACCCATTTAGTCAAGGGAATAGGGTAGATGAAGCGTGCATTAAGTAGCTTCTCCACCTCTATTTTAATAGCAGGGGCTTCTCGGGATTGACAACTCTAAGATGTTTTCAGACAGGTTTAGCTTTCAGATACATTCTAATATTGTGCTTGACAATACGAGGGTCAATTCGTGGAATTTTTTCATATGAACAAGCAAGCACATCTTGAAATTCCTTTAAGAGTTTGGTGTAGATCAGGATTTCCTTTGGCGAACAATCTGCACCGATATTAATGTTTTCAATCTTTCCAGGGGTACAACAGATATCGATCATGATGGTAGGAGAAATACTTGCCATGTTTACTTTAGCATAAATGTTGTGGGTATCAAGTGGAACTACAAAATGATTGACTATCTCACTCAAAGTAGATTGAAAGTCATCTTGTTAGATTCTTTCAAGATCCGGGAGAAAATAAGAGCATTGATGCATATCATCCCAGGGTGTTTTGGAACCATTCATGGCTTTAATGATAGCCTCATCCGAAGGAAAAGTCTCATCGAGGTAGTCATGTGAACAAGACAATGAAGCGACCCACATGGGCCTAAGAACGGGATCCTCTTCGTCTGTCGGTGAGGTAATAGGATCAGGATCGGTGGAAGAGTCAAGAACAACTTGATACGCAATATCCGCTGTCAATAGTGGCATGGCCATTCCAGCATGCAACTAACCTTTACAAGATGAAGTCGGGGAAGGTAGGTTCCACAGATCACTAAAATAGGAAGTGCAGAAAGGAATGGACCTCCCTGTCAAGACAGGCCTACTAGACATAGCATAAACGTGGTGACTCGGTGCCATGAAGTCGAAAGTACTCATAAGCAAAGAATACATTCTGACACTAATATTCTCAATTTTCGACTGAGAATTGTCGATCACAGGGATTGACGGTCCAATAGATTCATTAGGACTAGAGTACGCAAATGATAATTGTTTGATCGTCACAATCTTCCCTTCATGAGGAAAACAAAGAGTAGGGAATACAGATGATACAATGGCGACCATAGCATAGGTCCAATTACATCCTAGTAACAAGTTAAAATCAAGAGGTGCATCAACTACCTCAACCTCCACCTCTACCGTCTTCCCTATAACTAGAATGGAAAGGTAGTAAGAATACCATGAGAGCGAAAGGAATGACCATCAGAAGCAATCAACATGTTCGATGACATAGAAAGAGTTAGAGAACCGAGAGCTTTCCAATAGATCACGGACATCACACATGTAGCAGTGCCTTCATCAACAACCACACGTTTGATGGTATACTTTGAATACTCCATGTGGATTTGAAATGCCACATGGTAAGGCAAGCGAGGCTTCACATCTATGACGTCAAACTTGATAACTTTTGAGCCACTAGGTTCTAGAGCTCCTAAAGAATATAGTAAGGCATTCCTTTGTGAAGGACACGTCTGGAGTACCTCCAAAGCCGACATCACACAAGGGTTTTGACCCAGGTCCCCAACAATAGAGTATTTATGGGCGGCTCTAGCATTTGGATTGTGGGTAGAGCGCTTGAGTGCACCTTTCAGAATACAAGGTGGTGGCTCTGGTTTTTCAATTTGTAAATTAGTTTCTGGAGGAGGAGGAGTAGATTCCAGACCAGGAATAGCTTGTGAAGAGCTATAATCTTGAGATCGAGTGGCTACATTAACTTTCGCATAGACCATATTGATACATAAACATTCGCCGTCTTGCAATGACGAGTTTTGACTCCCACCAACTACATTTCTAGCATTTGAGGAACTCAAATCCACGTGTTGGTTATGTGGAAATGGATTCGTCATCACGGCGGGTGGTAGAGATAATAGCCTCATAGCTTTTGCAAGTTTGGGGCATAAATGGGTAAGGTGGTCATTTGTACAAAGATTACAGGGAAATTTCACCTTACTTCTTTCTCATTTTCCCTTTCCATCATTATTATTCATCTTCTCATTATTACCATTGTCCTTGGGTTTATTATTATTTTTCCCACCCTTACTATTATTACATCCTTTCTTCTTATTCTCGCCTGATTGTTGGTTACCATTTGGTGTTGGCTGACAATTGCATAGAATGTACATCCACCGACTGAGTGGGGTTGGAAGACACAGACGAAGTTGGTCCTCCTGCAGGTTGGTTTAGAGACAACTCTTTGAAGTGGCTTGTCACTGAGTCTGCAGATTTTACATTGGCAGTACCTATAATGCCATCGGCACGAGGTCTGAGATTTTGTCTAGGGTCGTAAGTTAACTGCGGTGCGTCCAGAATAATGTGGTATAACATCCCATACTGAGCGTATATCAGATCTAGTTGTTGTTCTTTAAAAATCGCTTCTTCTTCACTGGTAACCCTGGCAGTAGCAACATCCTTTGTGATAGAAGGGTGCAAAGACTTAAGGAACCATTCTAAAAGAAAATTCGAGGGTATGGGAGTCTTAATCAACCTCTTCTATCTATGCCACTCCTAGATATGATCCGAGATATGAGTGGTTGTGTCCTAGTGTAAAATCGCCAAAAGTTTTAGTCCAACATCATAGCAAATCGACAATTGGAAGTGGTTAAGGAAAACCAATACCATCTGAATAAAGGTCCTATATGCCCCCCTAGGTAGCTCGATATACCATTTCGTAGCGACCCCAATGAGGGTGTGTTGAAATAATAATAATCGAATAGAATCATAATTAAGGGAATTCGAGGAGAACCAAAGGTGAAAGGTAGTAACGTGATAACCAAGATCCTCTCCATTCTTACCTTCAAATTTTGGGATGTCTGAAGGAAGCTTGGTGGGGACAGGGGGTCATGTAGGATCATGACGCACAGGGTTGTTCATTAATTTAGACAAGTCTGGAAGATTAAGCATGGCCAGAAAAGGGAGACAGGGTTGTGGCATCTGGCCCCAAGCTCCCGAGAAATATTGTGCTTGAGGAACTCTAGCCCATCCACGGTTCTGGTAAGAACCATGCCCCTGTCTGGGATTATAAGGCCCTCCTTCGAGCTGATTCATAAAAGGTTGGTTAGGCATCATTCTAGTGAGAATTTTCTATTGGGAGTTATAAAAAATTTCCCCAACCAGATTGGATCTAGGTAGGGGGTTTCCCAAAGCATGAAACAGACCTCCTCTGGGTGTGAATCCGGAGGACAGAAGTGGATTCGTCATGCCAAACGTATTGGTCGGAATCGACACCGAGGAGGTAGGGGTATAGGATGAAACTTGATCATAAGCTTGTCCGTCAGGTTGGTTGTTCCACCCAGAAGAAAGAAGATTAGATTCGGGGTTAAAAGCAAAAATACCTCCCATATTAGGATTCGTTTGAGGGATTTGAGAACCACCAAATGAAAATGGAGTATAAGGAAGTATAGTGCCCCCAAGCCCAATGCTAGAATTAGGGCCAGTAGTTGGGATGGCATTCGAAAACTGTGAAGTAAAGTTCAACATACCATAGGAAAAAGGACTAGAAGCCATAGGGATGGACTGAACATTATAGCTCGGTGAGTGACCAAGAGACCCAAAAGGGTTCGAGGCAGTAGATTGAGAATTCACTATAGGTCGAGCCATAATAATGATAGGTTCCTCTAACACTACAACCATTTCGGTTGCAGGAGTCAAAGGGGTGCCATTAACTATAGTGGGTGTGGGAGTCGAAGGGCTCCTAGTTTTCTGAATAATAGGTTCAATACTCATCCTTATAGAATCACAAGTCTGAATGGTGGATGTGTGTGTACCACGTCTAATAACTCTACTCCTTTTAGAAGGAAAAGACTGGAAATTCGATGGTAACTGTATCAAGCGATGGGACTGGCGGGGAGACTGGTCTGACTTCACAATGAATTAAGACTTTAAAAACAAAAAATCAATCCTAAGGCCAACTAGTAATCAAAGAGCACACCAAAATTCAAATGACCAATATGCATACAAACGGGGTAAATTGGCTGAGAGTGGCCTCCGTCCCTAAAGAAGGCATGTCTCACCCAAGAGGGGCCTGAGACTCCCTGCTAAAGATAGGAGGTAAGAGAATCATTTATAAGGGCCCTCGTGGGATTAACAACCAGTCGATCAGATCACCCCGGAGAGGTAATCCTCCATAAAGGTTGTGTTTTGTCTTACCCTTATCTAACCCAGGGTACCTACAGAATAACCCCTACAAGTAACCTATGTGGCACCTAATTCAAACAACTAATAAACCATTGTATAACCAATGCACATGCGAGCAATCATAAGTTAGGTCCACCATATGCGCAGGGTAGCAAATCCCAAAACCTTGAAAGTAATGCCTCTCATGGAGGTAAAGGCACTAGCAAGATCCCCAAATACGAATAGATCTCTAGAAATATCTCTGATGCTAAGAAGGTATTGGGGGGATATCCCTTCAACCAACCTCATGCGACCTCGTGATTAACTCCGGTGTGAGCAGAGCCTCCTTATATTACTAATTGTACAATGGATTTCTCCACTCTCTTTCTCAGACACATATGTTGATTTAATTGCCTTGGATAAGTTTACTCACAAAATTCTATTCCAAGGCACTAAATCCTAAGCTAGTTTGTGCACCCTAGAAAATAAAATCGTGACTAATCAATTTTAAATTATAGCATTAATTTTAGTGGTCGTGATTACTCAAAAATGTATGGTAGTGAAACTCATGATGTTATGACTCTGTAAGAAAAGTAAATATGAAAATTATGCAAAGTCCTAACTATAACTTTCAATGAATGATATGTTTCTTAAAAATCAATGCAATTTTCAATTTCAACTCTCCAATTTTGAAGTAAAAATGCAATCTTTCATTACATGCACTAAGCTAATGACAAGGACTCAAAAAGACCAAAATGCCAAACCATGCAAAATGCCTATTTTTTTGTATTTTCAATATAATAAAAATGAAAATGCATCGAATGGAAAGAAACTTGGTATATGAACTCTACTGTGTATAGAAAGAGATAAATCAAGCAGGATACCAAGCAGGAAAACACCGAGCCCAATGTACAAGCACAATCAAAATGAAAAGATGATGAGAAAGACTCAGCCCAGAAATTAAACCAATTATAGGTTTCCTGTCATATCACAATCACTTAACAGGCACTACAAAGACCTAAGAAGACTCAGCAAACATCAAATCCCACCCAACAACCACTAGACCAAGAAAATAAGTGAGGAAAGTTGATGTACGGGACTGTTTGGGCAAATAGAGCATATATATGCATTTTGTAGAGGGACAACATGTGTATGTACACAACTGTCAAGGAAAACTGTGCGTATATGTTTCAAAAAACAAGGCCATGCAAGGGAGAAGGCTGAAAACTCATACCGAGAGTGAACAGAGGCTGTCAAGCAATGATACGACAATAAACACAATAGGAACGAGAGAAATCTAAAGAGAATTAATCCAATCCCTAAGAAATAAGATTCAATCCCCAGTATGGTCACCAACTTTGTTATGAGGAAAATCTATCTATGGCTAGGGTAAACCACAACAGACGAAAATGACTGCAAAAATCAACTCTCTTCTCAAGTATGCTATGAAAAACAATATGCTAGCAAGACAAGATAAAAGGCCTACCTGGTCTAGACGTTCGATGAAGTCCGCCATTGAGCACTTAACCCAAAGCAATATACATGCAACTTGTCCTTAACAACCAAAAGAATAAAGCATATGGTGGCATTATATAATGTTAGCACATTCAATAGCATAGTCCATTAATAAACATGACAAATATGCTTATGGAATAATAATTCATATATTTGTAAGATATCAATTGGACATGAAAATAGTATTTCTATTAATATATGATCAACAAAAGTGAAAATGTTACAGACTTTCGTGTCAACATGGTTCGGAACTGCGAAACTAAGGTCCTTCCAGCTGGGCCTCCACCACTTCAATCCTCCACCAAAGGCAAGCTCATAAGAGAGAAACAATGAGGTTCTCAATCAATAAGGGAAGATCTTGGGGGTTGAACATTGTGTTCAGACTTAAAGGACAAACGAATGCAGACTCAATATGAAGTAAATGATTCCTCCAAAGTAACTTTGCTCTCAAAATTGAATTCTTTGTCATTTTCCATAGCTCGTAATTGGCCCATTTATAGCCTTCAAAATGGAATTGAAGGGCCGAGTCAGAATGTTTCTAGTATATAGAAGGTCAAGGACCATAGATCTCATGTCATGACATGGAAACCCAACATTAATTTTCATTTTACAGCACAAATCCCGATGTACGCAGGTTGTAGTGGAGCATCCTACGTATACACATGTTGTATAATAGGCAAGATGCATACATGTGGAAAAATATTTATTTTTAGCTCTGGATTTTACAAACAGGGATGATAAGTCTGCATGGGAAATAGAAAAAATGTATTTTGTGCAAGATTGCATAAGGTGAGGCAAATCTTGCTATAACATAGTAAGGTTGTGCAAGAACATTGTTGCGAAGTTTAGGAACACTAAAGGTTGGCATAATAAACATATTATTAAAAATATTATTACATCTAAATTTAAGGAAAAATTGTGGTGCTATAAAGAATTGGATGATAAAATGAAATTAAGATACTATAAGGAAGCGATCTACCCTAATCTATATAAATAAAAATTATCTCTCTATTTTGACTAGCATAAAGAAAAAAACCAACATTGTTAAAATAAGAACAAAGTCTCATAAGCTCCATCTTAACACGTTGAAAAATCCCAAACATTATGGCTAGAAAGAATTTGTCATCTTTGTTATAAGTTTTTTGTGCACATAAATACAATTTTAAAACAAACTAAATAATTCCTTATCTTTCTTAAAATTTCATAGACCAAATTTTGTCTCACCAAATGTTAACCATATCAACATACACTTTATTTCAAAAAAAACTTATTAATTTTGAAAAACTAATTAACAATCCTTTATAAAATAAACTATTTAATAAATACATATCTTATCATTACACAATTTTTAATTTACTCTTTATCTAAACAATGTTAACCATCATCATAAACTATATTTTTAAAATCTTATTAATTTTGAAAAATAATTAACAATCCTTTATAAAATAAAAGATTTAATAAATACATAATCTTATCACGAGATAATTTTTAATTTATTCTTTAATTATTTCTCTTTCTTATACCTGGCTAGTCTGATATTAAAAATATATCTATTTTATTGGTAAACATTGATAAAGCATACTTTTCTTTTTAATGTTCAGTCTAAGATTTATAAAGTTAACCTAGGAGCAGCACTAAATCCTGGCATAATGTGAAAAGGATTTGTTATCAATAAATTATTCTTTGAATGGGAGGAGAATGGCAGGTCCTAATTAATTCCCAACTTTATATTTTAGGCTGAAGACAAATTCCACATTGACCTTCCCATTCAACCAACCACTAATTTTACACTGAAAATAGAAAAATAATGGAATAGAATATATGGAAGGATCTTTGAAAGAGAAAAAAAAAAATGGAATAAAATATCGGGAAGAATCATTAGTGATTGAGTATACTTTTTTTAAGTAAAAGCAGATGGGTGTATCAAGACTGATTTAAATACTCTACTCTGAATACCAAGAACAAGTGGGAAAGCATGGACGTAGGACCACCGAATCAGCAGCACGAGGTCCAATCCCATTAGAGCTAATGAAAATACTATAACTCGATCATCTCACTTATTGTGTAGTTGATTCGGGGCTGTGCAGCTATTTGCAATGGGCTCAGAGTGGATTGATTTCTTGACAGGAATGGTGAAGCCAGTGGCAGCTTTAGCAGTGCCAGCAGTTGTTATTTTCTCATTTCTTCAGAAACTTGAGCTAGAAAAAGAAATACCATATTCCGTAGCGAGGGCCTTCCTTCAGCTCTCTGTTGTTGGCTTTGTGTTGCAATTTATCTTCCTTCAGAAAAACGTGTGCTGGATTTTGCTGGTCTATCTATTCATGGTACGCTCTTTTCCTTGTCTCCGTTCAATTCTGTTACTTCATGGTGGCATCCATGGTTGCTTTGTGTAATACAAAATATTAGTCAAGTTTTCCATTTTTTTCCTTTGAAAACAAATTTACTGTGTATGCTCTATTTACTTTTTCCCTGTCTTGTTCGGCGTTATCGGTTCCATGGATTAAGCTGATAATATATATCGTAGGAATTGAATAATGTATAATTGAATATAGATCATCTGCCACAGATTTCTGCATCTGTTTGATTTAGAAATGCAAATGACATCACAGTAAAAACTGGTGGTCTAAATCCAAATCAAATCTTAGTTCAGAAACTATTAGACACTAGTGCCAATGAAATAATTGGCAGTAGAGACGCTTGGCTTGCTAACCGTTAGCACAGTCCCATAAAATAGCTCAGAAAGTAATTTTCTGAAAGTTCTGCTTCTATATGCCGAGTGTGTTTGACACACTTCTCAAGTAAAAGATGGTGCCTGAAGTATAGCAAGGGCATCTGATTAAAGTGGTATTTTTAACAGCAAGGGAGATATAGTTATACATAAGATCAATTTCACAGCAAGGGAGATATAGTTATACATAAGATCAATTTCAGTTGAATAGTTTGTAACATGTTCCTTCTTAAGTAGAGTGGCATGCATTGAGAATAGATAACCGTCTGTGAGTTGTTTTAAAATAGGTCTGAGTTCTCTGAACTCAGACCTATTTTTTTTAGCTTAGTTTCAAAGTTCTAACTTAAATTCTATTTTTTGGTTTATTTTGGTTATTTTTCTTTTGATTTTGTTTAAAATTTAATGAGGAATGGTTGAATCTGCAGATTTGAGTGGCTAAGTTTGTATAATTAGAGTGTTTTAATATTTTTTCAGTATGCTGAATTCATTTATACATTCAAAAATGTAATTTAAACAAAAAATAGTAATTTTGTCCAAATTTACATCAACAATTTCCTGGAAAAAAAAAAATTAACAAATACCTATTTTTTTTTCAAACAAAATAAACTTTGCATTATGATCAATTTACTCTTAATATATGATGAAAAATATATAATGAACCACTCAAACTTATTTTCCTTTGCAAAGAGGACAGAGCTTATATCATGGTTTTTTTCTTTTAATATATGGGGACTAATTCCATCAGGGAGCATTTCAATGAGGGAGAATCCAACACATTGTAGATAGATATATTGGAAGCAAGCCAATTGGTGTGAGCGGAATAGCTTTCAATATTCTCACTTTCATGGATGGAAAGAGTTATCTGGCATATAACTTCTTTGTATGTAATTCTGAGCTGTTGTGGAATGGTTTTCAATTTTGCTAGAGGATGGTGTTAAATAATGACAAAGAGATATTTGAATCACTGTAGATGGAAATGTGGATAAGAGCTTATGGTCTCACTCACAAGATGCTTGCTTAATAACTTTGATTCTTAAAAGCAAATTACCATTTTTTTAATGACTTTGATTTTTAAAAGAAAATTACCATTTTTCCAATATATATATATATATTCTTTTTCTTTTTTTTTTTGCTTATTGAAAAATATTTTGATTCCAACAAAAAATCCTTTTTTTTATCATGTTTTCATGATCAAAGTCTTCTTTATGGTGGAACTATCCTTTCACAAATTTTACCCTCTTCTTAATTGACCAAGATTGAACTAAACTTTTACATACATTTTTTGAGTGCCAATTATCAAACACTCTTCATGGTGGCATAGGAAAAAAGACACTCATTTTCATAGAAGTTTTGGCATGATCCTTGAAGAAATTTCTACCATGGTCACAATTCTACTATGAACATAGTTCCAATGTGATCATAGTTCCTTTCATGGTAGAGTTGTGCAAACAACTAATCTTTTTATCTCTAAATCAAATCAAAACCTTAAAATCTTAAGACATTGAATGGATCATATCTTGTTTCATAGGTTTTTTGGCATATATAACTAAAAATGGGGTATTTTGAATGATAATTATCAAAACTTCTTGTAAGATAAAGGGCACCCAAAACACTTCACATTTCAATGAAAAGTTTAGCTCAATTTTGATGAATATTTTTTTCTTAATCACAGTTCCACCGCATTCACAATTCCTAGCATGGTAAAACTATACTCCCAAATGCTTTTCATGCCTTTAAATCAACACAGCTTTGAAAAAGCTTAAAAGTTATTTGATTAATTTAAAATCAAATAAGTTGTTTTCTCATATTCCAACATAAAAAACCTAAAATGAAAGATTTTGAATGCAAATTATTAACTTCATGAAACTTACATAAAAAGAAGCTCTAGAGACATACGATAAAATTCCACTTTTATTCAAAAATGACTTTATTCCAATAAATTTATTTTCCTTCATTATAATCTTACCACAATCAGTTTGAGCTTAAAGAAAAACTATTCTCAAAATGCTCCTTATTCCGGTTAGAAACATTGAAAATTTTTGGTTGTTCCTTGAAATTTGACTCATTCCCTATCTCAAATCCCCTTTAAGTCCAATTTCACCTTCTTCAATGCACGTGTCCATGAATCTTGTTTTCTTTCCAAATTATATCCTGAGCCAAAATTTATGATATTAACATATCAAGCAAAGATTTTAATCTAAAGTTAAAATATTAGGTTTTTATCTCATCCAATTTCCTACTGTCTTTCAAGTCCAACTGTATTAAACCCAAGCCAAACACCAAAACTAATGTTGAAAACCATCTATACAAGAACTATGGATAAGTTCTAAGTTCATAAAGCCTGTGTGCTTTAATTCTATAGCTACATGGTTCCAAATACAAGTCATGTGTCCAATGGCTATGACTGAGATCGAGCGTCAAGACAGAGAGAGTGTTTAAAGAGGCAAACATTCAATGATTCATGAAAAAGAATCAACAAGTTTTCTCAATATACACAAAGTATAATAAAGGTTGGAGGAGTTGAGGGTGGGAGTTATTTGTGGGGAATAAAATTGTTCCATGGGACGTCCAAGTTCACATAATTTTGGTGACAACATCCCACTCATAGACAGATCGTTCTTCCATCCAACCAATATTGAAACTAGCTCGACCTAATATCAGCATAGCTTGAAAAAAAAGTTTTATACAAGTGATGGACAGTCTGAATTAAAAATGATAGTTTTATAAGATGCAACGTGGCAACAGAATAAAGGAGTTCTGCCCCCCAAATGGTTTCAAAACCATATAGGGACCCCTGGAAAACCGCCAGAGGACATCATGGTATCAGTTAAATCATCTTTCAGTAAAAAATACCATCTGTTCAAGCTATATCCAGCATTATTCCACGTGAAGAAAGATCATATAAAAACTCACGATATCAGTGCTCATAGTCATATTTGATAAACGGATCTGATGTTGAAACAACAATGGGAAGGAGGCTCAAATTCATCCCTACTATACAAATCTGATTAACAATATTTTTGTGTCGGAGACGAAGGCACATCATGGATGGAACTGGTAGAGATTATGGCGTTCATTGCATGGAGAGGAAGCACCCTATTGATATCAAATATGGAGAATTGCAATAGCTATCCCTTCACTTGCTATCGAGTTCTCTTCATAAATGAGAGTTTTTAAGTTTTGATCTGGAAAAAACTGGACGTTAAAATCCAAGAGCACGAGAATCTAATGTGAACATCCGAACCCAGCGATAGTGTGAAGCGAACAGCTAGTACATAACCTGTGGGGTTTCGAGGAAATGATTGAGCATTGGACACGAGTAATGCAGATGTTAATGTCGAGTATGAAATATGGAAGCTTGTTTGGGGTAGATAAACCCATGAATTAGGAAAATCTCTTGTTGCTTGCTTTATCAATAAGGTCTTTATCAATAAGGTAAGTTTGAAAGGATAAATTTGGGTGAGAATCGAATTTGAGACTACATATTTCCTTCTATTTACATACACTTGCCAGTATTTACATGCACTTGTCAGTAGATCTATACCTTTACTGGCAAAATTACACGTATGCTATTCTCTATGCAATTTTAATTTGCAACTTAACAATTTAGTACCACATCCACTCCATTGTTTAATGAATATTTTTGTGAAGTCGTGTTTATATGTAAGTATTTACACATAAGTAAGATTAACATTGAAAGGATTTCAATCATGACCCTTTAGGTATTTTTATATATATTCAATAAATTGCTATTAAGATTGAATTGAATGCTTTGATAATGAATTCATTTTTATGAGTAGTATATGACATTTATTTTATTATGGAATCATTCACTAATACTTATACCTAGTAAATCACTTTTCTTCCATTATAGGCCAAAAGTGATTTCCTTACTCACTATTTGTGTCTGGGATCTACTATTCTCTCATCACCTTCATCCATGTTCTGCTTATTGGCTATTCATTTTGTTCTAAAAGACTCCATTCCCAATTGATCAAGCTTTCTCATATGAAATTTACAATATTTGTTTCTAGTCTTCTACCATTTTTGTTCTCAACCTTGTCAACCCTATTTTACCATTTAAAATATGGCCTAATGATGTGAACAAATGATGCCTAATGATAGTAGGAAATGAGTTCTATTTGTATTTGAGGGTGCCCCATGTTAAACTATTCGATGTGTTCATTTTACCATAGACAATATCTCAATATCTTAGGCTAGATACGTTAGAGAGAAAGACCAATAACCATCCTAGAATATCCTCCTTCCATCCTTCGAGCTGCAGCTCCAAACTTGCACCATACTTGAGAGAGTGAGTGAGGTGACTGAGTACTGAGCTTGCTTGTCTTCTAGGGATTTTACACATATGTTTAGGGATTCTCTTGCTTTCGGAATATTATATTCTAGCCAAAGGTTACACTTGGAGGTTAATACCTCCCACAACTACCATAATATCAACACTCCCTCCTAGCTAGGGAGGTATTAGTTGTAATGGTATCAAACACATCCATCCATTTCACATGGTATGGGAAAGGATCGCATAGTCTTGCATACCACTGTACATGTAGCATCATCATAGCCACATAGGCTACTTCATGATCACACAGATCAAGTCACGAGAATCATCATCACTATCCATCCAGCTAGAAATCACCTCCAACACTACTGCTTGGCACACCAGCCTAGGAAACACCTTCAACACTATTGGTAGTCTCCATGGAAATCCAGTAGTAGTACACAGTTACTAGAATGCCATCCAATAGATCACAACAGTATCGATCGACAGTAGTAAACCACTACTATCCAGTGGTACACAACCCCTCTTAGTAGTGCACAACTACTATCTAGTGAGACATAGTCACTACCAGTGGAACACATCCACCACAATAGTATATAGTTACTTCCTAGAGACATACAGTCTCCACTGCAATCAACTAGTAGCCACACAAGCTATCACCATGTGGTACAACAGTCTCCTGGCATCAAATCATATCATCATCTGCATAATCTCTCGAGGCCATACTCCATCTAAGTAATCGGGACTGATGCTAAATAAGTCATGTGTTGAACTTAGTGCACTCAACAAAGTGTCTCGCATTAGTCGCCCACTTAACTGAGTGATACAAGGACCATTCTTCTAATCAAGACATATGTCCTAGAAGAATAGTTGTCCCAACAGATTTTGAAAGCCCTGCAATGAGCTAAAAGGACCATTCTTTTAATCCAGACATACGTCCTAGAAGAATGCCAGTTTTCTCGGATGTTGAAATCCATGCCATGGGATATAGGGACCATTCTTCTAATCCGAACATACGTCCTAGAAGAATGCCATTCCCAGACTATTTTCTAATTGGGTCATATGTACCATAGAACAATATCTACCCATATGAATTAGAAAATGTCGGTCCCGTATAAACCAACGTAATTAGGATGTCATGTCCTTAAAGGGCATACTATTCAATCTAATCGGGCCAATAACTGTGCCTCAGGAGTATATTGGTATTCAACCATTTTACTAATTGGGCCACAATATGTGCCTTAGGAAAATACCAATCCATGATACATCAACAATATGTCAACATGGACCATTCTCCACAAGGAGAATGTCTGTCCACCAAGAATATGTTCTTCCTAGACCATTCTCTGTGTGGAGAATATCTGTCCACCAAGAATATGTTCTTCCTAGACCATTCTTTGTGTGGAGAATGTATGTCCATCAACACACTAACTATCCATGATGCCATTATCACTCCCCCCCAACTGAGGAAGTCATCTCGTCCCCTTCAACGAAGGGATAAATATCCACGAGCCCCAACTCATCCCTCGGGTATGCAAACATTATCTTGGACAGAGGCTTCATCAAAATATTAGTTTTCTACTCATCGGTGGAGATGTACTGGAGAGTCACTTCTCCTTTCTGGACTTTATCATGGATAAAATAGTACTTGATCTGAATGTGCTTCGACCTATCATGGAGCATGTGATTCTCTAAAAGTTTAACACAACTCTGATTATCACAATATATCACAGTTGAATCCAACACATGATCAAATAGTCTAGAAACCATATTACAGAACTATACTGCTTACATACAAGAATCACAAGATGCAATATACTCTGTTTCTATAGTATTGAGTGCAATAGACTTATGTTTCCTTCTAGCCCATGATATCATAGCAGATCCCAAACTAAAACATATACCATAAGTACTATTTATGTTATTTGCACTTCCTGCCCAATATGAATCAGTAAATCCATGCAGTTGTACATCTCTGTTTGAGGCATATCTCAAAACATAATTTAGCATCCCACAGAGATATCTCAAAATATGTTTTTCAACTATCCAATACTCATGTCTAGGTTCCACCTGGAACTGGCTCAACATGTTCATAGAAAAGCAAATGTACGGCCTGCTATTGACAAAATACATCAATGAGCCAATCAATTGTTAGTACAGGGATGATTCTATTGGATTAGAATTAGAGTCTCTCAATTTCCTTATATCTGTCACCATGGGAGTTTCCATGGATTTGCAATCCATCATCCCAAAATTCTGAAGGATCTTTACAACATACTTCCATTTCCCTAGGAATATTTCACCATCCTTTTGCCATACTTCTAGTCCCAAATAATAATGCATAATACCAAGATCCTTCATATCGAATTCATAGGCTAGCTCCCTCTTTCACTGAATAATGAGAGGATTTATGAATGTCATAAACAAATCATCAACATATAGTAGCACTATCACAGGTGCATCATTCACAAACTTGTAATAAAGGTTTGGATCAACATAGCTTCTTGGAAAATCCAAGTCTCGTCAAGTAACTATCAATTCATGCATACCAATCTCTTGGAGCTTGCTTGAGTCCATAAAAGGTCTTCTTTAATATGCATACATGGGTTTCTCTTGGGTGTACCTAAAAACCTTTAGGTTTCTTTATGTATACTTCTTCATCAATTACTCCATTGAGAAAAGTGTTATTTACATCCATCTGATGTAAACTCCAACCCATGGAGATATGATGGCTCTAATGGAAGTATATCTGGAAATTGGAGAAAACGTCTCATCATAGTCTTCTCCCTCTTTCTCTTGCCTTGTATTTATAAATACTACCATCTACTACATGCTTTATCTTGTAAACCCATTTTGAAGTTACTATCAACTTTCCTTCAAGTTTAGGTACAATTTCCCATACATCATTTTTCATAATGGATTGATATTCTTCCATCATAGCTTCCTTCCATTCTTTCTTCTTCACCGCTTCCTCCAAGGTTGAAGGTTCTATTGATATTATGGTAGCTGCGGGAGGTATTTACCTCCATGTGTAAAACTGATGAGAATAGAAAAATCTAGGAAGAAAGAAGAAACCCTAATGAGTTGGCTAATAACCCTAGAAGACTTGTCGGCTCAAGAAGATAATTTATATTAGGTTATTAGCCTCCAACAGAAGAAGTCGGCCAGAAGAAATACTAATATACTGAACATACAGATACCCAGAATGAGAAGTCGGCCCAAGCTGTTAGCCAAAATTACTATAAATACAAGAGGCCAATCTTCATTCTAGCAGGTAGTCTCAAAATTGCAAAGTAGCACTTGTGCGCACTACCTTGCCTAGTTTTGCGTGTAGGTTTGAGGATAGTTACCGGTGCAACTTTTGTAGCTAGAAGTTATTTTTTGTCTTGGAATATCTCTTGGCTAGGGTTTGGACTATCTAATCAGCTCTTTTTGGTGTGTTATCCTTCGGGAAAGGAGCACTACTCTTTGTTTGGCTATCTAGCCTAGGGTTTGCTTCCAGAGTGATTCTCTGTCAAGTTTAAGGTGCTCGAATGGTGGCTTCAGCCTATGGTTGGGTGACAATAGAGATATTACCAATGGTAAAATGAGCACATCCATTATATTCTAACAAGTTGTGGGCCCACACCTCCTTCATTCAGTCTAACCGCTGGAAGGAAACATAGCCGTAAGGATATTGAGCTCATTGAAGAACTACCACTAGAGTTTCTAGCAGGTGTAGTCACCATAGCACTTCCACTAGGGTTACTAACAGCAGAAGTCACCATAGCACTATTGCTAGGGTTACTAGCAGGTGCAGTTGCAGAAACCCTAATCCTCTCGTTGAGGCACCTTAAGTGAATGGATTGACCTAATTTCTAGACATATCAGTGCACCCTAGCCTAGTGCATATCCTGATACTCTCAGCAAGCCAAGATGTCAAGTTTGAGTTTTTGGTCAAATATAGGGCTGACCAAGTCAAAGAAGCCATGACTTACTCTATGAAGTCAGAGAACAAGTTATATGGAGCTTCTAACTTCAGAGTGTGGAAGACAAGGATTGACCTCAGCCTTGCCAAGAATAAAGTGTTGAATATTGTGAAAGGAAAGATCGTGGAGCCAATGTTTGAAAAAGGAAAAGAGAAGGAACCACAGAACGTTGCAGTTATGGAGAAGTTCAAAGAGAGTGACATCAATGCTATGAGTATCATAATGGAATATATAAAAGACCACTTGATACCCTACATATCCCATCTTGACTCATCGAAGCAGATGTATAATGCCTTAACAAATCTCTTCTCAGTCAGAAACATTGGACAAGTTATGAGTCTGAAGAATGAGGTCCGTGACATGAATATGAATGATGAGGACAACATAACATCATATTTTGTGAGAATCTCCTAGTTAAGAGATCAACTACAAGATATTGAAGAGATCATCTCAGAGAAAGAATTGGTAAACATAATACTCAATGGCCTTCCCAAGACATGGGATGCATTTGCCGCAAGCATGAACACAAGAAAGGAGTATCTGACATTTGAAGAAATTTGGACTTACTGTTCTCAAGAAGAAACAAGGATCAGTGCAAAAGAGAAATCCCAAAATAAGTACGATGATGAAGCCCTCACAACAATATTCAAGAACTTCAGGAACAAAAGGAAGTTTGGTTAAAAGAGGAAGACAAATCAAGAGAAAGATATTTCAGAAATACAATGCTTCAACTGTCAAAAGTACAATCACTAAAAGAATCATTGTCCCAAGCTAAAGAAAAGGAAGGAGAAACACAAATCATAAATTGCTAAAGAAAAGGAACCTACAAAGAAGAATAAGGAGGATGAAAGAGACTTCTTCTTCTAAAGGTAACAATACTCTTCTTATTTCTTGTACACATCTTGTTTGCATTGTCTTTGTACATATCTTGTATATCTATCTCTTGGAAGATAATGTGTTCCAAGAAGAACTATACCTATGGAAGAACAACAAGATAAGGATTGATATCATTAGATAATACACATGAAAGGATGAAACATGTCAAACAAATCATGTGGAAGCTATTGCAAGATAAGTTGAATCAATCATTAAGAGACTTAGAAGAAGCAAAGACAGAAAAACGTTAGCAATCAAGAGGAAATTGGAGAAAGACTTATGACATTTTTGTAGAAGACAACAAGATGGAAGAATGGACTCTATCAGGCAGAGAGAGCCAATTATATATTGCAGTAGGCAATAAGGATGCAGATAGAAGCATGGACTTTGTTAGACGGAGGGAGCTGATTATATGAACTCATACATGAAGCAAGTATTAGGAGGGAGCCGATCCTACAATCCATTGAAGATGATGAAGTGTATATCCATGGTAGCAACCATGAAAGACAGTAGGTGTCCAGTTCAACCTCAGAAGAAGTCTTCTTCAAAAACAAGATTTAAAGTATCCCTGGTTGTCCATCCACATCTGTGATCCTATGATGAAAGAAAGAAATGGAATCTTTAGGGAATGGAATCTATAAGAAACTCCATGGACCCGAGAACTAAAGAAAAGCATCAGGAAGAACATGAAGATTCCAAGATAGAAAGAGAAGCCAGAACAACCAGTCATTGTATTAAGAATCACAAGATTGCAAGAATGATATGAACTCAATAAAAACAATCAAGAAGAGGAATTGAACGTCATGATGAAGAACAATGTATGAAAGACTCATGAATGAAAGCATTGTGAGGTCTATAAATAGAGGTTATCCAATATGAAGGGAGAATACTATGATCATTACTTGTTCCAGTAAACCAGACATATCTCTACATGAGCCATTATATCATCTGCAACATCCATGAGTTGGAGTTCAACATCAGATGAATGCAAAAAATGTTCTCCAAAGAAATTGAATAAGGAGCATATGAAGAACAAACTCAATACTTTGAGGCATACCAGAAAGAGACCCTTGTATGCAGATAGAAGAAGACAACTTGGTGGAGAACCTCAAGTGAACAACAGAAGCATGGTGAAGATTTTCTATAATAGAGATATTGTATCAAGATGATTACTCAGTAGATCAGATCTCATGATGACAGAAGAAGTGCCACATGGATATGTTTCAGTGTTCCAACTATGATATACTCTATTGATCAGAGATACATGAAGCCTTCAGAGAAAACCAGTGTTCCAGGCCACATTTGAAATCAAGCATTACATTATCCATGATGAAGTCTATAAAGGAGAAAGTGGTTCTCCAATACATATCTCCACAAATGAGCAGATAAGAAGACATTTTGGTAAAGCTTATATCCAAGATGAAAGAGTTTGCGTACTCAAGCTGGAGCTCGTGGATACGACTTCCTTATTGAAAATGGAAGAGATGACTCCCAGGTTGGGAGGGAGAACTAATGTATTATTGATTGATGGACAATAATTTTTCAGTTCGAAGAATGGTCCAGGATGAGCAAATTCTTTCCTGTTCAGAAAGTGGATTGAGATTTCTGATGGAAAACGATTTCCCATTGTGTTTAACATGGGAAATGGTCCAGATTGTTGATGTACCATAGAAAACGAATTCCCATTGTGGTTAACATGGGGAGTAGTCTAGGGAATTCTCTCTTCTTGAGGGTTACTCAAGAAGACTGGCCCGTCTTGTCGGACAACAATTTCTCATTGTGGTTAACATGAGGAATGGTTTGTTTTGGAGGTTGGTACAGGACAGTCTTTCCCTCTTGTGGTTAACAGTGGAAATGGTTTGGACAATCATTCCTTAGGGTGTATTCATTCTCTCCAGGTTGCACTTTGTTTAGTGCCGAAGGAATGGCCCAGGGTGGGGAATGGTCTAGGCTCAACAATCAAGGATAGACAATCCTTAAGGTAGATTCATTCTCTCCAGGTTACACTTTGTTTAGTGTCGCAGGAATGGCCCAGGGTGAGGAATGGTCTAGGTTCAGAAATCAGAACAATCATTCTTCCTTGTTTGAGAAGAATAAGGAAGATAGCCCATCGTTGATGTTCTACTTTGAGGGAAGATATTCTTTCAGATCTCACAGATGTGAGTGAAATATTGGCCCAGATGATTCAGTTTATATCATAACATTGTTTCTGTGCAAGTTGATATCAGATGATTGTTATGAAGAATGTATGACAATAGATGTATACTACTAAGGTGGATGTGTTCCACTATTCGTGACTATACTTTACTGATCAAGTACTTGTTTGCTACTTCGTGTGGTAGTGTACCACTAGATTGTAGTTATGTACTACTATGGATAGACACATTTGTGTTCTATTTTGTTCTGATTACCTTGAAGACTATCAATAGTTTGGTAAATGATTATCAACCACATGAATGATTAAAGGACAGAGATTTCCTAGACGGAAAATGGTTCATAACATCTACTCTTCTATGACATATGTTCATATTAGAAGAATGGCTCTTGTATCACTCTGTGGTGTGAGTGAATTTTCCAACATCATGTCTGATTACTCAGATGGATTATGGTTTTGAGAGATGATGCAGCTAATGACACTGATGTTGATGATGATGCTCATGATGTAGTCATGAGATAGTCTAGATGACTATGTTGATGCTACCAGGTGAATGGTATGTTTTGTGCTCAAGACCATTACCTGTAATACTTCCTTAGCTAGGAGGGAGTGTTGATATTATGGTAGGTGTGGGAGGTGTTTACCTCCATGTGTAAACCTGACGAAAAGAGAATAATTCGGGAAGCAAGAAGAAACCCTAATGAGTTGGCTAATAACCCTAGAAGACTTGTCGGCTCAAAAAGATAATTTATATTAGGTTATTAGCCTCCAAGAGAAGAAGTCGGCCAAAAGAAATAATAATATATTGAACAGATAGATACCCAAAATGAGAAGTTGGCCTAGGAAGTTAGCCAGAATTACTATAAATACAGAAGGCCAATCTTCATTATGGAAGGCAGTCTCAAAATTGCAGAGCAACACTTGTGCACACTGCAGTGCCCAGTTTTGTGTGTAGGTTTGAGGAGATTTGTTGGTGTTGCTGCTGCATCTAGCAGTTAGGTTTTGGCTTGGAATATCTCTTGGACAGGGTTTGGACTATCTGATCAACTCTTGTTGGTGTGCTATCCTTGGGGAAAGGAGCGCTACCCTTTGTTTGGCTATCCAACCTAGGGTTTGCTTCCAGAGTGATTCTCTGTCAAGGTTAAGGTGCTCGAAGAGTGGCTTCGGCCTATGGTTGGGTGATAATAGAGATATTGTCAATGGTAAAATGAGCACATCCATTATATTCTAATAGGTTCCACATTAACAAGATTTTTCATGAGTGTTGCATAACTAGATAACCTTTTGGCTTTCTTTCTCTCCCTGAAGGTGCCACTAGGAGCTTTACCTCTTTCTACTTATTGTAAGGTGGATTCTATCCATGTTGTTCATTTTTTGTTCTTAGGTACAACAATTGGTTCTACCGGTTCAAGTCCATGGTTTGGTTCTTCACTAAAATGTTCTCATCAACATGTACTTCCTTCCTTTGGATATTCATGTTCTTCTTCATCATTGGAGTCCATGGAATATTCTATATATTTATTGAAGACAATCTTCTCATCAAAAGTCACGTCTCTTTTGATTTCAATCTTTTTTTGAACCAAGACATATATTCTATAATATTTTGATGCATCACTATATCCAACGAATATGCCCTTCTTTCTTGAAGGTTCCAACTCATTTCTTTCTGCCACACTATCCTGTTGAGGATTATGTGGGAGAATTATGTCCCTCCTAATCCTGACTGCTTTACAAAGGACAATGATCTCCTTAGAGGTGTATTCTTATTCATTATCATATCTTGATTTTCTTGTATATGAGTGAACGATGTCAAAATATCCTTTTTCTTTCCACACTTCCTTTAGAATTGATACTTGGTGAGATCACCTGCCTCACTACTTGATGGGGTCATCTTCTCCGTGTTTGCAACTGTCACTATAGCTCCTTCTCATATATGTCTCTTGTGACTTTCCCGAAACAAGAAAAACAAGAGCATAAGTATTTCTAATAGCATTTTCATAAGAACATATTTTTGGTAACAAGGATCATAGAATTACCAAGGCGATCTGCCCAAGAACAAGAAGTATATCCTAGAGGAGAATTTAGTTCATTTTGCAAATAATTGCAATAAACATATATATCAATAGTACTTACATGCAACCAAGTACACGTAATAGTAATAGAACCTTTCAAAGATTGTTCTCTCAACTATAGTGTTTACCTGTATTATAGCAACTATCAAACTTGACATGTGTGAATTGAAATTTAACAATTTGATCAATCAAGATTGGAACCTGGAGCCTCAACTATTTGTTCCTCTGAATGTACTGAATCCAAGATCACTCCTTGGACAAGATCTCTTGTACGTTCCCTGCAAAACACACTAATTCTTTGTTGGATGATATAACATGAAAATCATATACAAGTCCATACCTTTGAAATTTGCAGCATCATTCAACTTGTATTTTAATCTGAAACTAGACACCATATTTGACAAGAAGAGGTTAGAAACTGAATAAAAAAGGTTCAATGATTAGAACAAGCTAGAAACCTTGAAATTTCAAATTTGATCACAAAATTAATTATGACCAAAATTCAACCTTTGAATTTGACTTTCATTAGTAAACCTTTGACTTTCATTAGTATACCTTTGACTTTGACTTTAACCAAAAACTCAAACTTGTTGTTTTTTTTGGTTGAGGACAACAAAAGGTGCGCTAGTGATGCAAGAGCATTGCTATCAAATCAATAAAAGAGGACATGGAAGCGAAGTCGACACATCAATGCTTCGAAAGAGCCAAACTAAATCTTAACCATCTTGGTAGCGGTGTGGAGATCTTTTTGAATCTCTCATTAATTAATTAGCAGTATGTAAAGTCAACCACCATTTTTTAACTGACGGATAATTGTAAGTCCTTACACGACTGTAATATATTATAGGTGTAGGATATTATCCTGTATTAGTTATTAGGTTGCATTAAATAAGCTGAGTAGGTAACCACTAGAGTGATAGGTGATAGATTTTAGATAGGAGGAAGAAGAGCGAGGAAGCTCTCAGTCCTTAAACAAGTTTTTCATTGTAATCATTGTAAGAGATAACAATGTAATCATTTTTTTTCTTTGAAATGAATAGAACAGAGAAAATTGATTCAATTCTACAGTGTTGATACTGTTTGATTGTTGTTATGTATTATGTGAATGTATGAGGTTCATGGAGAATAAATAATTGAATAAGTTTCAAGTGTTTCTCTTATGTAAGTTATACAAGGAGTGCATACCGAACACAAGGATTGTGTGAGAGAGATTCTTTTAAGACTTGGAGCTTAGAAGAGATAGCGTGGAACTTTTGTATGAAGAGTGTGCATATTAAGCACAAGGAGTGCGCGTAGAAGAAAACTTTCTCTAAGTTTGAAATCTCAGGAGGTTTAGTGCAGAGTGTGCCAGGAGGGTACTAGAAATTGTTCTGAAAGACGTCGAAGGGTTGAATCCCTTGGAGATTGAGTAAGTTAAAATATCAGGGAGGAATAGTGCAACTTTTCACACAGGTGTGTAAGTGTGCGCCAAGGTGAAGTCAAATTTCATTGACAAAATCTTAGGAGGGAAAACACCACTGGGACATTTGAAACAATTGAAATCTTTCAAGTCAAGAAATAAGTCAACCTCAGAAGGGTTGATTCCAAGTTACTTGGAAAGGAGCTATTGAGAACCTTGATGGACGATAGAGACTCTTGGAGGGAGAAGCATCGATAGTCGTGTGTCTTTAGATCCATAGAAATTGCAAGGAGGATAAGGGCGAGAGTTATTCAACACTCAAAAGTTCAGGAGAGATAGGAGTTGTCGATCTAAGGGAAGATCAAAACATTGATTCTTTTCATCGAAAATTTGGACATCAAGAGAAGAGAGGAGAACTAATTCGCAAGTTCACGAAGTGTGAAGTCCCATAACGCTTGGAAGTTGGGCCCTAGGTCACTACCGGAGGTCACATTGAGGAAGATTAAGGGAGGAGCTAATGCTCACTAAATTCCTAGTTCAAATTTCTGGAGTTCGGGAGTCAGGAGAGTCAAGGTTGGCTCCCATGAAAATCCCCGACATGCGAAGTCACGAAGAATCTTTTGGTTAAGCACATGGTCACAAGTAGTCTTCACATGGAGAAGGCTTGCACCCAGTGTTAATTCATGTAGTAGGAGTTTTATAAATACCAGTGGGTTGTTTCTCGGAGGTTCCAATAGGGAATCAAAGAAGTTGTTTAAGATTAGTATTATGAACGATCTTGGACCAGGAGGTTGCGCACCCATTGGATAGAAGGGGGATCTTCACCAAGTGGTACCAGAGGCTAAAAGAAATTGAAGTTGTATTATGTGTGTTAGGATCAGTTGAAATAATTATACCAAGGATACATGTAGATCCACCTATATTAAACTGTGTTGTAGGAAGGGAAGTGAGAGAACTTTGCACAAGTTTGGAAGTGATGGAAGAAATGCAAAGGAGAACATATGTCATTGGAGACGTTAGTGATGCAGAGAGTGAAGAAATAGAAGTTGAAGAATCTACAGGGGAAGATGCAAGCGATGAACGTTTCTTGAAATCTATTATGAAGTTGGGAGCTAGAGAGAATATGGACATCCCAATGTATGAACGTAACTTGGATTCCAAAGAGCTATTAGACTAGATAAGGTCCATGGATAAGTATTTTGACTATGAAGATGTCAATGAAGGAAGGAAGGTGAGACATGCTATCACTAGATTAAAGGGACACACAACACCGTGTTGGGATGAACTGTTGGCAGAGAGAAGGAGCAAAGGAAAACGAAAGATAAATAATTGGGATAGGATGGTAGCCAAACTAAAGGATAAATTCATACCTAAGGATTACCAGATAAATTTGTTCAAAAGTTGTAGAACCTGAGACAGAGGGGTATGACAGTGAAAGAGTATACAAAATAATTCTATAGGTTGAATATTAGGACTGGACAAAGAGAGAAGGATGATGAAAATGTTTCCAGATATATAAATGGCTTGAGGTATGAAATTTAGGATGATATTAGCATGATGAATGTGAGGATAGTGTAATATGCTTATCAGATTGCACTGAAGGCAGAAGAAAAGTTGGCCAAGAATCAGAATCAATGAAACAAAAGTAGAGGCATAAATAGAGGTAAGTGGATTGTCTATGATAAGGCATCGAAAATCAAGGATGAGAATGATAAATCCTATGGTCAATTTGAAAGGGGACAAAGTTCCCAAAGAAGACTGTTTGGTGGGAGAAATTCTTTTCCTCGAGGAAGGGGAAGAGGTAGAGGAGGTGGAGTTAAATGCTATGCCTGTGGAAAGACAGGACACATGTCTTGGGAATGCCCATAGAGGAAGAATGAAGAAGGAGGAGAATCACACATTTCTGAAGCCCAGAAGAATGTGGAAGTAGAAGCAACAGAAGGAGGACAGAACCTTATGATGAGGAAAGTTCTTCCAAAGCCAGAGAAAGAAATAGAGGACTCAGTTCAATGAATGAGATTGTTTAGGATTGCTTGTAAAACAAAGGGAAAATTTTGCAAAATGATTATAGACAGTGGGAGCACTGATAATTTAGTATCTACAGAAATGGTGGAGAAGTTGGAGCTGGAGACAAATGCACACCCAATTCCATATTGTGGTTGCAGAAAGGAAATCAAGTATTGGTAAGTCAACAATGCAAAGTTGAATTTAAAATAGGAGGCTATATAGATGAGATTCTGTGTGATTTAATTCCCATGGATGTTTATCATATTTTGTTGGGGAGACCATGGATGTTTGATAGGAATGCCATTCATGATGGGAAAAAGTATACTTATACTCTGGAAAAAAATGATAGAACCCACATGTTACTACCAATAGAAGAGAAGAAAGAAAAGGAAGAGGCCAACACAAGAATACTTCTCATGAGTGGGAAGCAACTCTTAAAGGAAATCAAGAACGATCAAGAAACAAAATTTGTTGTAGTGAGGAATCCAAGAGTTATCCATACCAATACTTCCATGAATGATTTACTTGAAGAAATCCAAGACTTGTTAGAGAATGTTTCTGACATAGTAGTGGATGAGTTGCCTCACTCATTACCACCCATTAGGAGTATCAACCACCATATCGACTTGATTCCAGGAGCCAGTTTACCAAACAAAGAAGTGTATAGGTTGACACCTCAAGAGAATGAAGAATTTAAGAATCAAGTTTAGGAGTTGTTGGATAAAGGTTTAGTCAGGGAAAGTCTAATCCCATGTGCAGGGCCAACTATATTAAGTCCAAAGAAGGATGGGGGATGGAGAATGTGTAAAGATTCTAGAGCCATCAATAACATTACCATCAGGTATAGGTTCCCTTTACCTAGGATGGATGATTTGATGGATTGTTTGAGTGGAGTAAGATGTTTTCCAAAAATAGACTTGAAGAGTGGATATCATCAGATAATAATGAGAGAGGGAGATGAATGGAAGACAACATTCAAGACAAATGAAGGTTTTTTTGAATGGCTGGTCATGCCATTTGTATTGACAAATTCTCCAAGTACATTTATGAGGTTGATGAATGAGGTATTGAAAGACTTCATAGGTAAATTTTTCATTGCATATCTGGATGATATATTAGTTTTTAGCAAAACAGAGGAAGAACATTTAAAGCACTTGACATTAGTGATGAGGATATTGCAGCAGCAAAAGTTGTTAATAAACTTGAAGAAAAGTTCTTTTCTGAAGACAAAACTCATATATTTGGGTTTTGTGATTTATTCAAATGAATTGAATATGGATCCAGAGAAGGTAAGAGCAATAAAAGAATGGTCATCAGCAAGGAGCATATTTGAGGTGAGAAGTTTTCATGGGTTAGCAAGTTTTTATAGAAAGTTTATCATAAATTTTAGTTGTATATGTGCACCCATAATGGAAATTGTGAAGAAGAAACACAAGTATTTTAATTGGATAGAGGAGGTTGAGAAAATATTCAGAGTGTTGAAAAAGAAGATAACAGAACAACCAATTATGGTTTTACCATATTTTGGAAAAACATTTCAGGTGAGGTGTGATGCAAGTGGAATAGCCATTGGAGTAGTTTTGAGTCAAGATAATAGGTCAGTTGCTTATTTTGGTGAAAATTTGAATGACACTAAGGAGAAATATTAAACGTATGACAAGGAGTTTTATGTAGTGATTCAAGCTTTGAAGAGATGGAAACATTATTTAATTCCAAAAGAGTTTGTCTTGTATAGTGATAATCAAGCTTTGCAATTTATTACTAGGCAAGAGAAGTTGAATCAGAGGCATGCTAAGTGGGTAGAATTCATGCAGAATTTTACTTTTGTCATTAAACATATTTTTGGAAGTGATAATAAATTTGTAGATGCTTTGAGCAGGAGAAGTTTTGTGATACAGGAGTTTCAAGTGAAGACCTTAGGGTTTGAGCACCTTAAGGAAATGTATTAGGAAGATCCATATTTTAAGGAGGCTTATGAAGCATATGAAAATCCTTTGCTAAGGGATAACAGTTTATGGGAAAAATATTTAATACAGTATGGATTGTTGTTTAAAGGATGATAATTGTGCATACCAAGATGTTCAATGAGAGATAACTTATTGAAAGAAAAACATAGTGGAGGTCTAGTCCGACATTTTGGTCATGACAAAACATTTTCACAACTGAGTAGTTTGTATTGTTGGCCAGGTATGAGGGCATATGTGAAGAAATTTGTAGACCAATGTAAGATTTTTCAACATGCAAAAGAGAAGAGACAAAATATCGGTTTGTATCAACCATTGCCTGTTCTAGAAAGGCCTTGGGATGCAATAAGTATGGATTTTTTACTGGGATTACCTAGAACCCAGAAGGGGAGTGATTCCATATTCGTTGTGGTCAACAGATTCTCTAAGATGGCACATTTCATACCATTCCAGAAGAAAAATTATGCTACACACATAGCCAATGTGTTTTTCAGAGAAGTTGTGATATTACATGGATTGCCCAGAAGTATAGTTTCAAACAGGGACACTAAGTTTGTAGGACACTTTTGGAGGACTTTATGGAAGAGGCTGGGAACTAATTTATCTTTTAGTTCAACATATCACCCTTAGAAAGATGAACAGACTGAAGTGGTGAACATGACTCTGTGAAATTTGTTAAGGATTTTAGTCACTGAACAAGGTCGTGAGTGGGATCAGATTCTGGCACAGGAAAAATTTGCATTTAACAATTCAATTAACAGGAACACTGGAAAAAGTCCATTTGAGATAGTATATGGAAGACAACCAAGAGGGGTTGCAGAATTGAGAGAGCTAAAACAAGATGAGTTCAGGAGCACTAGAGTATAATATTTTGCTACAGAAATGCAAAGACTTCATTATCAAGTTAGGAGGTAGATACATGATAGTATTCAAAAGTATAAGGGCTGAGTTGACTAGAAAAGAAGGGAAGTTCAATTTAAAGTGGGAGATGAAGTTTTAGCTCATGTGAGGAAGGAAAGGTTTCCAAGAGGAAAATATAATAAGTTGAAGATGAAGAAGATCGAACTATGCAAGATCCTTATAAAAATTGCAACAAAATCTTATGAGATCGAGTTGCCCGACAATGTTGGAATATGACCAATATTCAACGTTGCAGATTTGTATTCTTATAACAGAGATGAAATAGGAGAATTACATGATCAGGAATAGATTCAATGGGAAGAACATATGCCCACAATAGAAAAACCTCAGATGGAGAAAATATTAGAATAAAGAGTTGAAAGGAAAACCAGAAGAAAGATGCATCCTTAATATTTGGTAAAGTGGAAGGATCACCCAGTGGAAGATTCAAGTTGGGTAACTGAACATGATATTTTGAAGCATGGAAAAACAATACAAGAGCTCATGGACAAGAGTCCATGAATATTTTGGCCATAGGAATATGATGCAGGAGCATCGCTATCAAATCAAGAAAAGAGGACATGGAAGCGAAGTCGACACATCAATGCTTTGAAAGAGCCAAACCAACTCTTAACCAACTTGGTAGCAGTGTGGAGATATTTTTGAATCTCTCGTTAATTAATTAGCATTATGTAAAATCGGGCCACCATTTTTTAAATAACAGATCATTGTAAATCCTTAGACGACTCTAATATATTACAGGTGTAGGATATTATCCTATATTAGTCATTAGGTTGCATTAATTAAGCTGAGTAGGTAACTGCTAGAGTGATAGGAGATAGATTTTAGATAGGAGGAAGAAGAGCGAGGAAGATCTGGGTCCTTAGACAAGTTTTTCATTGTAATGGTTGTAAGAGATAGTAGTGTAATCATGTTATTTTCTTTGAAATGAATAGAACATAGAAAATTGATTCAACTGTACAGTGTTGATATTGTTTGACTGTTGTTATGTATTCTGTGAATGTATGAGGTTCATGGAGAATGAATAATTGAATAAGTTTCAAGTCTTTATCTTCTATAAGTTATGCAAGGAGTGCATACTGAATGCAAGAAGTGTGTGTGAGAGAGTCTTTTTCGACACAGAGCTTAGAAGAGATAGCGTGGAACTTTTGTATCCATAGTGTGCATATTAAGCGCAAGGAGTGCATGTAGAAGCGAACTTGCTCTAAGTTCGAAAACTCAGGAGGTTGAGCACAAAGTGTGCTAGGAGGGTACTAGAATTTGTTTTGAAAGACGCAGAGGGGTTGAATACCTTGAATATTGAGTAAGTTAAAAGCTCAGGGAGGAATAGTGAAAGTTTTCACGCAAGAGCGTAAGTGTGCTCCAAGGTGAATTCAAAATTCATTGACAAAAGATTAAGAGGTAAAACACTGTTGAGACCTTTGAAACAATTGAAATATTTCAAGTTAGGAAAGAATTCAAGATCATAAGGGTTGATTCCAAGTTACTTGGCAAGGAGCTATTCATAACTTGGATGAACAATGGATATTATTGGAGGGAGAAGCGTCGATAGTCTTGTGTCGTTAGATCCAGAGAAGCTGCGAGGAGGATAAGGGCAAGAGTTATTCAACACTCAAAAGTTCAGGAGAGGTAGGAGTTGTCGATCTAAGGGAAGATCGAACCATTAGTTCTTTTAAATGGAAATTAGAACACCGGGAGAAGAGAGGAGAACTAATTCTCGAGTTTGCAAAGTGAGAAGTCTCGTAGAGCTCGGAAGATGGGCCCCAGGTTACAGTCGGAGGTCACATCGAGGAATATTAAGGGAGGATATAATGCTCACTAGATTCCTAGTTCGAAGTTTGGGAGTTCGGGAGTCGGGAGAGTCAAGGTTGGCTCCCTTGCAAATCCCCGACATGCAAAGTCACGAAGAACATTTTGGTTAAGCACGTGCTCACAACCAATGTTCATGTGGAGAAGGCTTGCGCCCACTGTTAATTCACATAGAAGGAGTTTTATAAAGACTTCTAGATTTTTTCTTGGAGGTTCCAGCAGGGAATAAAAGAAGTTGTTTGAGCACAGTGTTGTGAACGATCCTAGACCGAGAGGTCATGAAACCCTTAGAGAGAAGGGGGGTCTACACCAGCTAGGATAGGGAGCACTAAAATACCGAAATATTATGCCAAATTCTTCACTTAAAGTGTCTAGAGAATTATATTAGGGTTTGTTGCAACATCAAAAACCTTAGTTATCGATGAAACTGGTGCTACAACGAGTTTGAAAAAGAACTCTCACTCTACCTTCTAGTCGTTAGACTATTCTAAACGTAGTGTGGGCCCATAACCATTTAAACTATTAGATGTGTTGGTTTTACCATAGATAATATCGCAATATTGTCACCCAACCATAGGCACGTAGCCATCCCTGAGCACCATAACCTTTGCTAGATAGAATGATTCTAGAAGCAAAACTAGAACCAATAGATAACCAAGAGAGTTAATATTTCTCCAAAGATAGCTCACCAGACAGAAATTCCCAAAACCACAGAACAAGAACGCTACTCAACTACATCAGTTAGACTTGTAGTTACCAAGAATACCACCAAGAATACCAGAATACCACCAAGAATGTCATCAAGAATACGACCAAGAGATACTAAGAGATAGGGGAACATATATTAGCCTATATAATGCTAGAGAGAGAGACCAATAACCATCCTAGAAGATCCACCTTCCATCCTTGTATCTGTAACTCCAAAGTCATGCCATACCTGAGAGAGTGAGTGAGGTGAGTGAGTAGAAATGAGCTAGAGCGCCCACTATTTATAGTGGTGCTTCTCAACTGTCTTGGTCGACTTGTCCTTTTATAGGATAATACTTTAATATTAATTGTTTTACCGAGCCCACACCATAATATCGACATCCCCTCTGGTCCAAGAGCCAACTTGTGGCCTCAAGTCGGTTTTCAAGATGTCTTGGCATAGTTCCTAAGCAGCCAGGAATGATCTCAAGTTACAATAATTCCAATGACATGTTGGCCTGAATTTGGTGAAAACATCTACTATGTTCATAGTTCCATGATGGCCGAAGTTCCATGATGATCAATGTTCCCTTTATGGTAGAACTATGCCCCTGTGGATATTTCTAGTCTTTGAAACAATCCAAAATTTCATAATATCTTAAAAGACACTCAATCAATAAATACTTTGACAACATGTTTTGTAGGATTCTAACATAGATGATTGAAAATGCAGTATTTTGAGTGATAATTATCAAACTTCCTTTGTGTAAGATAAAGGGAATGCAAAACATCCCTCGTTCTAATGAAAATTCTAGTGCAATTCTAGTGAAAATTTCTACCTTGATCACATTTTCACCATGATCGCAGTGCCCATCATGATGGAACTATGCCCTTTGGTGTTTTCCATGTCTTTGAATCAACTTTAAAAATAAAAAAAAACTTAAAAACTAGTAGATCGATCAAAAATCTTATTTCTTGTTTCTATATATTCCAATATAGAGGACCAAAAATGGAGATTTTTCTTGTCAATTACCAAACCCTCTTCATAACATTTACAAAGAACAATTATACATAGTTTTTTAGATTAGATTTCATTTTGGGTCTTTTTTTTCATTGTTTTGATGCATTTCCATGTGTTTTACATGACTAATTTTCTATTTTCCTTGACTTTTTATATATATATAATTATATTTCTATGTAAGATTATTGAAGTGCTAAAGAGTTTAGGAAAACTTTGAAACTAACCATGAGAATAAGTAAAACCATAAAGAAATGATGTGCACTATTCTTTTATGGTTAACAAGAAAGTTTTCTCTTAACATAATACAATTACAATACGCAAAATATTTTTTCTCTAGTGTCAACTATAAGGCTACAATACATAACCTTGAACTCAAATCATATTTATAAAATTAAAGTAAAATTGAATAAAAGTATTAATCTTCAGTGTTACATGAATGGAATACTACCTAAACTAGAAAAACTTTTACATTTTGTCATGATCCATAGTCCACTTGACTCATAGTAAACGTTTGACTTTTACTTTAACCAAAAACTCAAACTTGATGTTTTTGCTAGTTGAGGACACCAAAGGGTGTGCTAGTGATGTAGGAGCATCGTTGTCAAATCAATAAAAGAGGACGTGGAAGTGAAGTCGACACATCAATTCTTCAAAAGAGCCAAACTGACTCTTAACCAACTTGGTAGCGGTGTGGAGATCTTTTTGAATCTCTCATTAATTAATTAGCAGTATGTAAATTCGGGCCACCGTTTTTTAACTGACGAATCGTTGTAAGTCCTTACACGACTGTAATATATTACAGGTGTAGGATATTATCCCGTATTAGTCATTAGGTTGCATTAATTAAGCTAAGTAGTTAACCGCTAGAGGGATAGGTGATAGATTTTAGATAGGAGGAAGAAGAGTGAGGAAGCTCTCGGTCCTTAGACAAGTTTTTCATTGTAATCGTTGTAAGAGATAGCAGTGTAATCATGTTTGTTTCTTTGAAATGAATAGAACAGAGAAATTTGATTCAATTGTACAGTGTTGATACTATTTGATTGTTGTTATGTATTATGTGAATGTATGAGGTTCATGGAGAATAAATAATTGAATAAGTTTCAAGTGTTTCTCTTATGTAAGTTATGCAAGGAGTGCATACCAAATTAGGGATGATTTTAGGGGCTAAATTTCGCTCATGGGGTAATTTTCCATGGTTTTTCCCAAAAAACGATTCGCTATTCTAAAAATGATTTGCCCAAATTCTATGGGATAAAATTATTTTACTTTAAAAATCGCCAAAGTTTTATACAAACTATATAGAATCCTTAGAAATTTGAATATTTTTACAAAAATATCGCCAAACATTTATAGTTGGCATATGAAGTATTACTAAGATTCACCAAGGTTTCTACATTTTAAAATAAATTTACATCCTTAAAATCATCCCTGTACCGAATGCAAGGAGTGCGTGTGAGAGATTATTTTTCGACTCGGAGCTCAGAAGAGATAACGTGGAAATTTTGTATGCAAAGTGTGCATATTAAGCGCAAGGAGTGCGCATAGAAGCAAACTTTCTCTAAGTTCGAAATATCAAGAGGTTGAGCGTAGAGTGTGCCAGGAGGCTACTAGAAAGTTTTTTGAAAGATGTCAAAAGGTGAGTAAGTTGAAATCTCAGGGAGGAATAGGGCAAGTTTTCACATAGGAGCGTAAGTGTGCGCCAAGGTGAATTCAAATTTCATTGACAAAATCTCCAGAGAGAAAACATTGCTGAGACCTTTGAAACAATTGAAATATTTCAAGTTAGGAAATAATTCAAGCTCAGAAGGGTTAACGCCAAGTTACTTGGAAAGGATCTATTGAGAACTTGGATGGACAATAGAGACTCTTAGAGGGAGAATCTTCGATAGCCATGTGTCGTTAGATCTAGAGAAGTTGCGAGGAGGATAAGGGAGAGAGTTATTCAACACTCAAAAGTTCAAGAGAGATAGGAGTTGTCGATCTAAGGGAAGATTGAACCGTTGAATCTTTTCATTGGAAATTTGGACATCAGAAGAAGAGAGGAGAACTAATTCGTGAGTTCGTGAAGTGCGATGTCCCGTAGTGCTTGGAAGCTAGGCCCCAGGTCACCTCCAGAGGTCACATCAAGGAATATTAAGGGAGGAGCTAATGCTCACTAGATTCCTAGTTCGGAGTTCGGGAGTCGGCAGAGTTAAGGTTAGCTCCCATGAAAATCCTCGACATGCGAAGTCACGAAGAGTGTTTTGGTTAAGTGTGTGGTCACAACGAGTGGTCACATGGAGAAGCCTTGCACCCAGTGGTAATTCACGCAGAAGGAGTTTTATAAAGACATGTGGATTGTTTATCGGCGGTTCCAATAGGGAATCGAATAAATTATTTCAACTCAGTATTGTGAATGATCCTAGACTGGGAGGTCGTGCATCCCTTGGAGAAAAGGGGGGTCTGCACCAAGTGGTATCAGAGACTGAAAAATATTGAAGTTGTATTATGTGTGTTAGGAAGCAGTTTAAATAATTCTTCCAAGGATACACGTAGATCCACCTATAGTAAACCGTGTTGTAGGAAGGGAAGTGAGAGAACTTCGCACAAGTTTGGAAGTGATGGAAGAAATGCAAAGGAGAACATCTGTCATTGGAGACGTCAGTGATGCAGAGAGTGAAGAAATATAAGTTGAAGAAGCTACAAGGGAATATGTAGGTGATGAATGTTTCTTGAAAGCTATTATGAAGTTGGGAGCTAGAGTGAATATGGACGTCCCAATTTATGAAGGTAACTTGGATTTTGAAGATCTATTGGAATGGATAAGGTTCATGGACAAGTATTTCGACTATGAAGATGTTGATGAAGGAAGGAAGGTGAGACATGCTATCACCAGATTAAAGAGACAGACAACACTATGGTGGGATTAACTGCAAGCAGAGAGAAGGAGCAGAGGAAAATGAAAGATAAATAATTGGGATAGGATGGTAGCCAAAATGAAGGCTAAATTCATACCTAAGGATTACCAGATAAATTTGTTCAGAAAGTTGCAGAACCTGAGACAGAGGGGTATGACAGTGAAAGAGTATACAAAAGAATTCTATAGGCTGAATATTAGGACTAGACAAAGAGAAAAGGATGATGAAAAAGTTTCCAGGTATATAAATGGCTTGAGGCATGAAATTCAGGATGAGATCAACATGATGAATGAGGGGACAATGTAAGATGCTTATCAGATTGCACTAAAGGCAGAAGAAAAGTTGGCTAGGAATCAAAATCAGTGAAACAAAAGTAGAGGCATAAATAGATGTAAGGGGATTGCCTATGATAAGGCACCGAAAATTAAGGATGAGAATGAGAAATCCTATGGTCAATTTGAAAGGGGAGGAAGTTCCCAAAGAATACTGTTTGGTGGGATAAATTATTTTCCTCGAGGAAGGGGAAGAGGTAGAAGAGGTGGAGTTAAATGTTATGCATGTGGAAAGACAAGACACGTCTTGGGAATTCCCTGAGAGGAATAAAGAAGGAGGAGGAGAATCACACATTTCTGAACCCCATAAGAATGTGGAAGTAGAAGAAGCAGAAGGAGGACAGAACCTTATGATGAGGAAATTTCTTCTAAAGCTAGAAAAAGAAATAGAAGACTCATTTCAACGAACAATATTGTTCAAGACTGCTTGTAAAACAAAGGACAAACTTTGAAAAATGATTATATACAGTGGGAGCACTGATAATTTAGTATCTACAGAAATGGTGGAGAAGCTGGAGCTGGAGACAACTGCATACTCAAGTCCATATCGTGGTTTCAGAAATGACATCAAGTAATGGTAAGTCAACAATTCAAAGTTGAATTTAAAATAGGAGGCTATACAGATGAGATTTTGTGTGATTTAATTCCCATGGATGTTTTTCATATTTTGTTGGGGATACCATGGCAGTTTGATAGGAATGTCATTCATGATGGGAGGAAGTATACTTATACTCTGGAAAAAAATGATAGAACCCACATGTTAATGCCAATAGAAGAGAAGAAAGAAAAGGAAGAAACCAACACAAGAATACTTTTCATGAGTGGGAAGGAACTCTTGAAGGAAATCAAGAAAGATCAAGAAATGCAATTTTCTATAGTGAGGAATCCAAGAGTTATCCTTACAATTACTTCCATGAATGATATACCTGAACAAATCCAAGAATTGTTAGATAATTTTGCTGACATAGTAGTGGATGAGTTGCCTCACTCATTACCACCCATTATGTGTACCAACCACCATATCAACTTGATTCCAGGAGCCATTTTACCAAACAAAGCAGTGTATAGGTTGACACCTCGAGAGAATGAAGAATTTAAGAATCAAGTTCAAGAGTTGAATTTAAGAACTATATTAAGTCCAAAAAAGGATGGGGGATGGAGAATGTGTACAGATTCCAGAGCCATCAATAAGATTACCATCAGGTATAGGTTCCCTTTACCCAGGATGGATGATTTGATGGATTGTTTGAGTGGAGCAGGCCATTTTTCAAAAATAGACTTGAAGAGTGGATATCATCATATAATAATGAGAGAGGGAGATGAATGGAAGACAACATTCATGACAAATGAAGGTTTTCTTGAATGGCTAGTTATGCCATTTGGATTGACAAATGCTCCAAGTACATTTATGAGGTTGATGAATGAGGTATTGAAAGACTTCATAGGTAAATTTTTCATTGTATATTTGGATAATATATTAGTTTTCATCAAAACAGAGGAAGAACTTTTAAAGCACTTGACATTAGTGATGAGGAGATGGCAGGAATAAAACTTGTTAATAAACTTGAAGAAAAGTTCTTTTTTGAAGACAGAACTCATATATTTTGGTTTTGTGATTTCCTCAAATGAATTCAATATGGATCCAGAGAAGGTAAGAGCAATCAAATAATGGTCGTCACCAAGGAGCATATTTGAGGTGAGAATTTTTCATGGTTTAGCAAGTTTTTATAGAAAGTTTATCAGAAATTTTAGTGGTATATGTGCACCCATAATGGACACCGGGAATAAGAAACACAAGCATTTTAATTGGCCAGAGGAGGCTGAGAAAATCTCCAGAGTGTTGAAAAAGAAGATAATATAACAACCAATTATGTTTTTACCATATTTTGGAAAAACATTTCAGGTGAGGTGTGATGCAAGTGGAATAGCCATTGGAGCATTTTTTAGTCAAGATAATAGGCTAGTTCCTTATTTTAGTGAAAAGCTGAATGGCGCTAAGGAGAAATATTCTATGTATGACAAGGACTATATTCTATTGCAGTGATTCAAGATTTGAAGAAATGAAGACATTATTTAATTCCAAAAGAGTTTGTCTTGTATAGTGATAATCAAGCTTTGCAATTTATTAGTAGGCAAGAGAAGTTGAATCAGAGGCATTCTAAGTGGGTAGAATTCATGAAGAATTTGACTTTTGTCATTAAAAATATTTTTGGAAGTGATAATAAAGTTGCAGATTCTTTGAGCAGGAGAAGTTTGGTTATACATGAATTTCAAGTGAAGACCTTAGGGTTTGAGCACCTTAAGGAAATGTATCGGGAAGATCTATATTTTAAGGAGGCTTATGAAGCATATGAAAATGCATTGCTGAGGGATAACAGTTTGGGGGAAGAATATTTAATTGAGGATGGATTGTTGTTTAAAGGAAGGTAATTGTGCATACCAAGATGTTCAATGAGAGATAGTTTATTGAAAGAAAAACATAGTGGAGGTCTAGTCCGACATTTTGGTCATGACAAAACATTTGCACATTTGAGTAGTTTGTATTATTGGCTAGGTATGAGGGTGGATGTGAAGAAATTTGTAGACCGATGTAAGATTTGTCAACATGCAAAAGAGAAGAGAAAAAATATTGGTTTGTATCAGCCATTGCCTATTCCAGAAAGGCCTTAGGATGCAATAAGTGTGGATTTTGTACTAGGATTACCTAGAACCCAGAAGGGGAGTGATTCCATATTCGTTGTCATTGATAGATTCTCTAAAATGTCACATTTCACACCATTCTAGAAGAAAAATGATGCTACACACATAGCCAATGTGTTTTTTAGAGAAGTTGTTAGATTACATGGATTGCCCAGATGTATAGTTTCAAACAGGGACACTAAGTTTGTAGGACACTTTTGGAGGACTCTATGGAAGAGGCTGGGAACTAATTTATCTTTTAGTTAAACATATCACCCTTAGACAGACAGACAGACTGAAGCGGTGAATATGAGTCTGGGAAATTTGTTAAGGATTTTAGTCACTGAACAAGGTCGTGAGTGGGATCAGATTCTGGAACAAGAAGAATTTGCATTTAACAATTCAGTTAACAGGAGCACTAGAAAAGGTCCATTTGAGATAGTATATGGAAGACAACCAAGAGGGGTTGCAGAATTGAGAGAGTTGAAACAAGATGAGTTCAGGAGCATTGGAGTAGAAGATTTTGCTATAGAAATGCAAAGACTTCATGATCAAGTTAGGAGGTAGATACATGATAGTAATCAAAAGTATAAGGACTGAGTTGACCAGAAAAAAAGGGAAGTTCAATTTGAAATCGGAGATGAAGTTTTAGCTCATTTGAGGAAGGACGGGTTTCCAATAGGAACATATAATAAGTTGAATATGAAGAAGATAGGACCATGTAAGATCCTTATAAAAATTGCAACAAATGCTTATGAGATCGAGTTGCCCGACAATGTTGGAATATCACTGATATTCAATGTTGCATATTTGTATCCTTATAACATAGATGAAATAGGAGAATTTCATGATCAGGAAGAGATTCAATGGGAAGAATAGATGCCCACAATAGAAAAACCAGAAGAAAGATGCATCCTGAATATTTGGTAAAGTGGAAGGATGACCCTGTGGAAGATTCAAGTTGGGTAACCGAACCTGATATTTTGAAGCATGGAAAAATAATACAAGAGCTCATGGACAGGAGTCCATGAATATTTCATCCAGAGGAATGTGATGCAGGAGCATCGCTATCAAATCAAGAAAAGCGGACATGGAAGCGAAGTCAACACATCAACGCTTTGAAAGAGACAAACTGAATCTTAACGAGCTTGGTAGTAATGTGGAGATATTTTTGAATATCTCGTTAATTAATTAGCAATATGTAAAGTCGGGCCACCGTTTCTTAACTGATGGATCATTGTAAATCCTTACACGATTGTAATATATTACAAGTGTAGGATATTATCTCGTATTAGTCATTAGGTTGCATTAATTAAGCTGTGTAGGTAACCGCTAGAGTGATAGGTGATATATTTTAGATAGGAGGAAGAAGAGTGAGGAAGATCTGGGTCCTTAGACAAGTTTTTCATTTTAATGGTTATAAGAGATAGCAGTGTAATCATGTTATTTTCTTTGAAATGAATAGAACAAAGAAAATTTATTCAAATGTATAGTGTTGATACTGTTTGAATGTTGTTATGTATTCTGTGAATGTATAAGGCTCAAGGAGAATGAATAATTGAATAATTTTCAAGTGTTTATCTTCTATAAGTTATGCAAGGAGTGCATGTGAGAGAGTATTTTTCGACACAAATCTTAGAAAATATAGCATGGATCTTTTATATGTAGAGTGTGCATATTAAGCGCAAGGAGTGCACGTAGAAGTGAACTTTCTCTAAGTTCGAAAGATCAGGAGGTTGAGCGTAGAGTGTGCCAGGAGGGTACTAGAAATTTTTTTGAAAGACGCAAAGGGGTTGAATACCTTGGAGATTGAGTAAGTTTAAATATCGGGGAGGAATAGTGCAAGTTTTCACGTAGGAGCGTATGTGTGTGCCAAGGTGAAGTCAAATTTCATTGACAAAAGATTAAGAGGTAAAAAACCATTGAGACCTTTGAAACAATTGAAATATTTCAAGTTAGGAAAGAATTCAAGCTCAGAAAGGTTGACGCCAAGTTACTTGGCAAGGAGCTATTGAGAACTTGGACGGACAATAGAGACTCTTGGAGGGATAAGCATCGATAGCCATGTGTTGTTATATCCAGAGAAGCTGTGAGGAGGATAAGGGTGAGAGTTATTCAACACTCAAAAGTTCAGGAGAGGAAAGAGTTGTACATCTAAGGGAATATCGAACCGTTGGTTCTTTTCAATGGAAATTCAGACATCAAGAGAAGAGAGGAGAACTAATTCTCGATTTTGCGAAGTGAGAAGTACCGTAGAGCTCGGATGTTGGGCCCCAGGTCACAAACGGAGGTCACATTGAGGAATATTAAGGGAGGATCTAACGCTCACTAGATTCCTAGTTCAGAGTTTGGGAGTTTGGGAGTTGGGAGAGTCAAGGTTGGATCCCTTGCAAATCCCCGACATGCAAAGTCACGAAGCGCATTTTGGTTAAGCACATGGTCACGACCAGCGATCATGTGGATAAGGCTTGTGCCCAGTGTTAATTTGTGCAGGAGGATTTTTATAAAGACTTGTGGATTTTTTCTTGGAGGTTCCAGTAGCGAATCAAAGAAGTTGTTTCAGCTCAGTATTGTGAACTATCCTAGACCGGGAGGTCACACAACCCTTGGAGATAAGGGGGGTTAGCACCAGCTAGGATAGGGAGCAATAAAATACCCAAATATTATGCCAAATGCTTCACTTAAAGTGTCTAGAGAATTATATTAGGGTTTGTTGCAGTTGCAACCTCAGAAACCTTAGTTGTCAATGTAACTAGTGCTACAATGAGTTTGACAAAGAACTCTCACTCTACCTTCTAGTGGTTAGACTATTTTAAATGTAGTGTGGGCCCATAACCATTTAAACTATTCGGTGTGTTGGTTTTACCATAGACAATATCACAATATTGTGATGCAACCATATGCATGTAGCCACCCCCGAGCACCATAACCTTTGCTAGATAGAATGATCCTGGAAGCAACAGTAGAACCAATAGATAACCAAAAGAGTTCATATTTCTCCAAAGATATCTCACCAAACAGAAATTCCCAAAACCACAAAACAAGAACACTACTCAACTACATTAGTTAGACTTGCAGTTACCAATAATACCACCAAGAATACTAGAATACCACCACGAACGTCATCAAGAATACCACCAAGAGATACTAAGAGGTAGGGCACATATATTAGGCTATGTAACGCTAGCGAGAGAGACCAATAACCATCCTAGAATATCCACCTTCCATCCTTGCATCTGTAACTCCAAACTTGTTCCATACATGAGAGAGTGAGTGAGGTGAGTGAGTAGAAATGAGCTAAAGTGCCCACTATTTATAGTGGTGCTTCTCAACTGTCTTGGTCGACTTGTCCTTTTAGAGGCTAATACTTTAATATTAATTCTTTTACTGAGCCCACACCATAATATCAACATCCCCTTTGGTCCAAGAGCTAACTTGTGGCCTCAAGTCAGTTTTCAAGATGTTTTGGCATAGTTCCTAAGCAGCCAGGAATGATCTCAAGCTACAACAATTCCAATGACATTTTGGCCTGAATTTGGTGAAAACATATACTATGTTCATAGTTCCATGATGACCGAAGTTCCATGATGATCAATGTTCCCTTTATGGTAGAAATATGCCCCCGGGGATTTTTCTAGTCTCTTAAAGAATCCAAAATTTCAAAATATCTTAAAAGACATTCGATCGATCAATACTTTGACAACATGTTTTGTAGGATTCTAACATAGATGATTGAAAATGCGGTATTTTGAGTGATAATTATCAAACTTCCTTTGTGTAAGATAAAGGGAATGAAAAACATCCCTCGTTCTAATGAAAATTCTAGTGCAATTCTAGTGAAAAGTTCTACCTTGATCACATTTTCAGCATAATCGCAGTGCCCATCATGATGGAACTATGCCCTTTGGTGTTTTCCATGTCTTTGAATCAACTTAAAGCATAAAAATAAATAAAAAACTAGTATATCAATCAAAACTCTTATTTCTTGTTTCTATATATTCCAATATAGAGGACCAAAAATGGAGATTTTTATTGTCAATTACCAAACCCTCTTCACAACAATTACACAGAACAATTATACATAGTTTTTTAGATTAGATCTCATTTTGGGTTTTTTTTTTCATTGTTTTGATGCATTTCCATGTGTTTTACGTGAATAATTTTATATTATATTATATATTATATATATATATATATATATATATATATATATATATATTTCTATGTATATATATATTTCTATGTAGGATTATTGAAGTGATAAAGAGTTTAGGCAAACTTTGAAACTAACCACGAGAAAAAGTAAAACAGAAAAAGTAAAACCATAAAAAAAATGATGTGCACTATTCTTTTATGGTTAGCAAGAAAGTTTTCTCTTAACATAATACAATTACAATATGCTAAATAATTTTCCTCTTGTGTCAAGTATAAGGCTACAATACATAACCTTGAACTCAAATCATATTTATAGAATTAAATTAAAACTGAAAAAAATATTAATCTTCAATATTACATGAATGGAATACTACCTAAACTAGAAAAACTTTTACACTTTTTCATGATCCATAGTCCACTTGACTCATAGAGACCATCCACTGGACTTATAGAGACACTCTAGCTAGTGGAATGATACTTAAATATATAATGTACTTAGAAAATTTCCCTTCAGAGAAGGAATATTTAAGAGAATTATGTTGGAAATATGAGGAAACATCCTACTTGGAAAAGAATGAGAAACATGGGAAAATGTTTGTCAAGTTTGCATGTAGGTGGAGCAATACAAGGTAAAAAGAACAAATGTTATGGTGAATTTGCATTGAATGTTTTATTAGAAACATGAAATTAATAGTTGTAGATAAAAATGCTATAAAAGTAAAACAAAAATTTTGAGGAAGTAAGAATGGACTTTAGAAGAAGTACATAAATTGTGGTGGAAAATCGTATCATTAAAAGTATGAACATTAAAAGTATATTATAACTTTACAAAATTCTCGAGGAAAGAAATGTTGCCAATAACCATTTTATCAACACATGTCCTTTGAATTTGGATTATAATCAATACGACAAATAATTCTTGAATTTCAATTGAGATTGACATCATTAAGGGTGTAATTTTATAACATTATTTGTAAATTGTACACCCATCATGGTAGGATTTATACCATTGGTTAAAAACTTAAATTAAAATAATAAGTCAAGAATGGATTTTTAGTATTTCTCTAGGAGTGAGCCAAGACATTGGAGGGATAAGTCTACTATATAATTTGTGAGAAATCAAAATATAATACAAATGTGTTTCTTAACAAACAATACAACTAGCAACTAGAAGCTACTAGAGAGTTGTAAGCCTAGATTGGAAGTGGTGGGGATTGTACCTTTTAGAGGACAAGTTGAAGTCCATTTTCTTTATCAACCAATGGCCAACCTTGCTAGCTAACTATTTTCCTTTATTTCCTACCCTTACTTTTCCCATCGTACACCAACCTTGTTTAAGAGGCCTGGTCAACAAGCTCGCAAGAATATTAAAGCTCCTTGTTAAGTGTCACTCAAAAAAGGTAATGTAAACTATGAGAACTTGTTTATTCATGTAGGGGATAGTTGAAAGTGCCTTCCACCCTGTTTGGGATTTCATGTCTTGTTATGGGTGGGACAAATAGAGATATAGAGAAGTATAGATGTGATGATGAATAGATAAATCTTTGGTTGACAATACACAAATAAGATAATGTAAAGAAAATTTTAAAGGGGGAACTAACACTTATTCCATTCCATTTCATTATAATAGGGAAAGTACATATAGTGTGATATTTTGTAACATCCCTGGTTTTAGTCCCCACGAATTATAATGTAACTATATAAATGTGATTTAGGTTGGTGAGACGATGTGTTGGGGTGAAGAGTTTGTATTGGTTTAATGTGTCCAGAGGATGAATGGTGTATTATGTGCATTGGAATAATTAATGAAAATAGTAATCGCTAGTTATGATATGAAAGATATGAAGAATGACGGTGGGCTATGATTCCACGAGAGAGATGGGGTCCAAGGGGGAATTATTCATGGGTATTTAATCCAATCCACATTCTTGAAATTATTGTCATTGGGTATAACCCTCTATTTGTTGTTGAGTGTTCCCAAATCCAATCATTTAACTCATGTAAGAGAGTGGGTGTAAGTGGTCACATACCATAGTTATTGGAGAGCATGAAATGAAATATAATTATCTTTGGGGAAGGGTGAGATTCAAGAAAGAAAGGGAGAAGAAGGAAAATTCATATGGAGAATAGGGACAATTTTTACAGGTAGTTTTTGGGTAGTGATGGAGGAGTTGAGTGCTAGGAAGAGCACCAACCATCTTGTTCTTGAAGGCATCCATATTCTTTGGATATGGTTATGTTGAGAAAGAGGCTTGTGTACATGTGAAACGAGTTGTAATCCTACAATGCATTTTCTTGTTGAAAAAATGATTCAAGTTCCTTATGAAGGTTGTTGTGAGAGCTCCAGAAAGCAACAAAGAGTTCCTAGAATTCTCAGCTAAGAGATTCATGAAAAAATGAGTGTACTAAAGGCCCTAATTAAAGAATGGTAGAGTCTAAGGGACTGTGAGAAGTGAAGGGGGTACGTTCCTTGGGTAGTACAGGTTGTGGGGAAGAGAGAGAGATGGTGGATTGGAACTGTTGTAGGAGTAGAACCTGGGTTTGGGGGATGTTTTGTGTGGAGAGTGGATATACAAAGGGTCGGATCTCCTTGTGGATTGTAGCCTCATCTCGGGGGTAGCATGTTGTTGAGAGAAAATAAACAACAATGCCTATGGATGGGAGTTTCATACTTCATACATTGTCGATTGGTTAATTATTAATAGGAAAGTGTTTTTGTTTTGTTCTTATGTTATTTCACTATGTAAATAGTTTAAATGAATGCTGGGTATTTTTGTCTATTTGGATAGTTGCATTCATGATTTTCCTTATGTTGTAGATGAATTTAGAGTTGTGGTATCATCCAAATGGTTAAAAATATTTGTGATTTGTTGATGTTAAGCTACAAGAAATTTATTAAGAAAAAAATCTTAATTTTAATGTGTATTCCATATGTAATGTACCTCATTGGGGACGGGGTACATTATAGAACAACATCAGAGATTTTGGTTCAAACATTGGGCTTGTATGGGCCAAGACGGGTGAGAATTGGGAAAACTTGTTGTTACATATTTTTTCTGTAACGAAATTGGGGAGAAACATAGAAAATTCGAGTGAAATCCCCAAATTCGTGAGAAAATTCAAGTCGGATTCGCCTCACATCCACCAAAGAAAGGTTTAATGGAGTAAATATACGGAGTTAAAATATGACCTATACGGTTGAATTTTTCATTTTAATGGCCACTGTAAACGCAAGAAGAGTTTAGTGAATCAATGGTTGAGATCATGTTTGATCTTGAGATCAATGAGCCAAATTCATTTTAATAAATTTAAAAACTGATAAGGTTTCAACCATTTGAAAGGTGAAGTGAGTCGACAACCAATATTAAATTTCAACGTTTGGGAAAATGAATTAGATTGACAGTCAATATCTATTTTTGATAGTTTTGAAAGTGGATCAAATCGATGAATGAGATTAAATTTTGACAATTGAGAAAATGAGACAGATCGACGATTAGGATTTGATTTTGGAGCTTCAGAAATAGAGAAAATTGAAGATTGATGTTCGTTGTCAGAGTTGGTCAAATTTTAATGGATCAATGACCAAGATCATTTTGAAAAATAGATCGATGCCCCAAATTCATTGGGCATTTGGTCGAAAATTTTTAAGTGTTGGATTTGGCTAAAGTAAATTACCAACGGTCGATGGTCGGGTCAGTTGGATGGGAAAAGTGTTTTGTTCTCCAACAAAAATAACAGACAGTTGATGGCCAATGGTCGAGCATCGAAAAAAATGATGAAGTTATTTAGTCACCAGAAAAAGTTGTTGACGATCGATGGTCAGTTGGCATATTTAACAAAGTGTTCAATCAAGTAAGAGAAAGTGTTGAGGGTGAATGGATGATGGTCGAGTGTCTGTTGGTTCAGTGAGGTGTCAATTCATCCAAGAGAAATGGTCGATGGCTGATGAGGAAAAGAGGAGGGTGACATGGAATGCTATGCCAACATCCATGTGTCATGATACGTTATCCAAGTTGAATCCTCATGTAACATGTCATTCCATGTCATCATCCACGTGTCATTCCACATTAACCAAGAAGTGGTTGATGGCCAATGGTCGAGTTGGCTTAATTGGAGAAGTGTTTTTCATATGTCAACAATAATGGTTGACAATTAATGGATAATGGTCAGGTTGGATGAATGGGTTAGTTTTTTCATCTGCCAATGAAAATCGCTCATGGCTGGGTTGACCAGTTTAGCGAGCTATTATAATCAGTTATCAAAGGAAAGGGTTGATAGTCAGATCACCAATTTTGGAAATGTGTTTCATGCATGAAATGGATTTAGTTGATCGTCAATCAATGATGAATTCAAGATCAATGGCTGATATCTCACCTAATTTATAGATTGATGGTGCATATTAAAGGGATGTTATAATAGTAAAACAATTAATTTTCTAATATTTGTTTTTTCAGGATTTTGAAGGTTATGAAATTGTAAAGTTGTTTTTTAGGCCCTAAACAACGTTTTTAGGATTTCTAATTTTTGAGACTATAAGTGTTGTAGGCACCGTATATGGTCTCTGTGGATGAAATAAAATATCTCAAGGAGAGTTTTCAAATGATCTATTATGTTTAGAAAATAGACCTTGTACGAGAAGGTTACAACTAAAACAATCAAGGTAAAATTTTGAGAACAGTTTACTTCTAGAGGGCATAAATACTAGCTCAAAAGTTCATTTGGGGCACAAGAGGATTTTATGGAAATATCATGAACCATAGAATATATCCATTGTGCCATATTTGGAATCCAAATTTGAAACAAGTGAAATACGACACCTGTAGCATGTAGGGCTGAAAAGACAAAATAGTCAATACTTTTGTGGGCCATAACTAATACTTCAGAGCGTGGTTAAGGGTGAATATGTGACAGATCATTTATAAGGTAGTCATGGACATATAAAATTGAGATTCTATAAAAATACCAAAGGAATTGGTGTAGGTATGCATTAACATGGATAAAATTGTTGAGCCATGGGAAAATATAAAAGGGAAAAGTTGTCGCTTCCTGATTGTTGAAGTTTTTGACTCGAGCATTAGTTTGAGAATCTGAGAGTTTCTATGAAGTAAGCGTTAGTAGTATTATTGTTTTCATGTAGGAAATATTTCTTGGTTCCTAATATAATTACCTTTGTGGGTGGCCAAATTTGGTGTTTAATATTATTTTTCACTTGGGAGAAGGTGCACAAAAGAGGTAAATTAGCAATATTCAATTGCCTATAACTTTATGCGCAATGCCTAGAATCTAGTAAAAAAATATTCATTGGAAAGATATTAGATAGGATAATACATATATCCATATGGAATTTAGTTTTGAAGGAAACAACTCTCAAGGAATAGAAGGAAGGTTTCTTGTGAACTTGAAGGACACCATTGAGCATAATGGGAATTTCAGGAAGCCATAACTTTTGGCTCATGAATCGGATTGAAGAATGAGTATGGTCATTGGAAAGGTAATACAAAGGATATCATGATAGAAGATATACGTTATTTAGGTGAGAATTATGTTTTCCCATGATATTGTAGGAGAAAGTGGAGTAAATAACTCAACCAATAATACAAGTGTTATATCAATGTAGCATTATCACCCAATAAATGTGGAGTAAATAAGCAATGAACAAATGAACAATCACATACATACATAGTACACCAATGTTTTACATGGAAACCTTAAGAGAGAGAAAAACACATAATGCTTTTTATTATGTCTTGAAGAATTACATTCATTGGAAGCACCAACTTCTTTTGTTTTCTAGCTGCAATTGGAATGAGTCTCCAACTCCCTAGTTTCTCAGGCTATAACCTGAGGGAATCTCCAACTCCCTAATTCTCTAGCTATAACCAGAAGGAGGTTACAACCCCCTATGTTCTTTGTCTACAACCGGAAGGTGGCTACAACCACCTTTCCTTGCCCTCTCCAACCGCCTTGATGTATAAGTAGAATGATGGAACCACTGTTACACTATCACTGTGAGATATACTTCTTTAAACCTGTACCAATCAACTTGAACTGAACAACCTGTACCAATAACATGAACCATGCATCAACCTATACCTCAACCTGTAATCAACCTATACCATAAACAAGTGCATCAACCATGCACCAACCTGTAATCAACTTGTACCATAAGACAAGTGCATCCAACCATGTAACAAGTATGTACCAATTATGTATCAAATGTTCATAAACTATGACTCATAAATATGTACCAACATCATCAACTATACACCTCATGTATGTGCCAACTCATAAACTACTTGTCTCAACCTTGTACCCAACATGCACCTCAACCAAAAGCCCTAAAAAATTTCATCATCCAATATTATTTTTAACTCTGTAATAGACCTGGTGTATATGATCACATACATGAAAACCTTCCTTAAATTTAACAACAAGAGACTAGAATTTTCATCAAACTTTTCTTTAGTCTCACATGAATAGTTTTGGATTAGTAAACAACCCTAACTAGAAATAATCATAACTATGTACCTGTAATGAATAAAGATATGAAAATACTACACAATGTTCCTGAGTGTGTTTTATGCAATTCCTCCAGGTGTCACTACTTGGAACCTCTCAGAAAAGGATTTATAGAAAAAATGACATACCTTGTTGAATTATGGCTTATTCTAGAGAGCGAACTTGTAGAGCGTGCCCCACACAAAATATTTGTTGTATGGATATGAAAATTTTACATAGAATACTACATATTGTACTATAACCAAAAAAAAAATTCTTACTTAATTTGGATATGTTATGAAGAATTTATGATGTTTTTATCTGAAACACCTATTTTAGATTAGTTTCAAGACTAGCCACAAACCCTATTTTCCACGGAGTGTAACTCCCAAAATACAATGAACCACAATATGACATTAGTACCAAAACTACTTGGATATGTTTTCGCAATGGCCTCTGAATTTCATGGTCTGAATCATTCTAGAAAAAACGTTATTGTGAAAATGGGGAGATGACCTGTAAATAACATACCTTAGAAGGCATCATCAAAATAATTTATCTTCCCTTGAATTTCGACCTTCTTTACTTCACCTTCTCTCTGAAATTTGGCTTAGATATTATTTGGTTACCCTAGTCACCTGTAGATATTCAATATGCTCAAGTGTGATTAAAATGAGAGAGCCTTGCCTATTATTTATACTTTCATGTAGCTTCGTCAAGGGGTTACCTTTTAACCATCTTAGCCCACTTTCCTTATTTTAGGGTTAACCAACTTCTAACCACTTGTCCAATTAGTAATTCATCCATTAACTTTATTATTAAATAATTTATTTTTAATCCACTTTGACTTATAATAGACTCATCACTTCACTTTACCTCAGGGGTTACCTTCTAACCATCTTAAACCACTTTCCTTATTTTAGGGCTAACCCACTTCTAACCACTTGTCAACTTAGTAATTTCTCCATTAACTTTATTATTTAAATAATTTTTTTTGTATTCACTTTGAATTATAGTACACTCATCACTTCAATTTATTGTTTACCTTCTAAAAATATCTTAAACCACTTTGACTACTTTGACCTTTTGGGGCTTCTAGATGACTCATGAGGGTTCTCCAACATCGCATGGCCATAACTCTCTAACCGTGAGGAGTTATGTGGCGTTTCACATACCACTAGAAATGGCATGAAATGTAATATCCGTATAGAATAGTATTACTTGAAAATATATCAACAATCATATCATTATCCATCAAACAAACTTGGGTCCATTACCCAAACCTGGGTTCTCCAACTTTCTTCAAGGGTTGACATCAATGAAAACCAACCTTAATCAACAATATTCCCCTTTGGCATTGATGACAACACTCTAATGCAATACTGAAATCATGTCATGCAATACCAAAGTTATATTGCTCATGCTCCCCCTGGAACCATGCCTCGGTCCTATGCATCTAATAAATCTCTCCCCCTTTGTCATCAATGGCAAAGATATTTTTGCATACGGGGCTTCTCCCCCTAACTGAATTGTCCTCTTTATGGTGCTTCCTCGCGTGCACATAAGACATATTAGATAATAATTCAAAAGAATTCATTTTGGAGTAGAAATAACTCTGAGTCTCTTGCGAAGATACTCAAAGGCTTCTCATGGAAGTGGTTTTCTAAAGATGTCTTCCAGTTGTTCTTTTGTGCCCACATACTCTACTCTAATGTTTTTTTCTGCAACATGTTCCTGTAGAAAGTGATACTTGATTGGAATGTTCTTCGTATTGTAGTGCATCACCGAGTTCTTTGAGATACTGATGGCACTTGTATTATCATAATAGATTGGAATGGGCTCATCATACTCAACCTGTATATCTATTAAAGTTTGTTTCATCCAGTGAACCTATGTACAACATGTTGTTGCTGCAATATACTTTGCCTCGACTGTAGATAAAGATATTGATAATTTTTTCTTTCTTAGCCATGATACTAAAACTCACCCAAGTAGAACATTGCTACATTGTTGCTTCATCGATCATCAATACAACCTGCCCAATCTACATCTGTGTAGGCAATAAGTGATAGATCCTTCCCTTTTGGATACCATAATCCAAACTCTTATATTCCTTTGATATATATGAAAATACTCGTCACTGCTAATACATGTGATTCCTTTGGTTCTGCTTGAAATCATGCCACCTGTCCAACTGCCTGCATTACATCTAGTCTGGATGATGTCACATACAGTAGGTTACCAATCATTGAAATGTATTACCTCTGATCTGTAGACTTTGAATCATCATCTTTTCTCAACTTGCAACTAGTTTGCATGGGAGTGATAACTGGTTCTCAAGATTCCATTCCGAACATCTTTAGCATTTCTCTGATATACTTGGTTTGAGAAATAAAAATTTATTGGTTGCTTTGACGTATTTGAAGTCCCAAGTAATAAAATTTAAAATTCCTTTTGCATATCCTTTGCAAATTTCTAGCTTAACCTGTCATCATCACTACCAAAAATAATATCATCAACATAAACTTCAATTAATAAAATACTATATTGACTTACCTTGATGTAGAGTTTGTTGTCTGCACTTCCTTTTCTGAACTCTGCATGTTGTAGATATTTATCCAGTCTAGAGTACCATGCTCTAGGAGCCTGTTTTAGACCATACAAGGCCTTCTTTAATTTACACACATAATCTGCATTCCGTGTCAGTTGAAATCCTTCTAGTTGTTCAATGTAGACTTCTTCAAGTTCCCCATTTATAAAAGTTTATTTTATGTCCATCTGATACACTTTAATATTTTTGGAGCATGCATAAGCTAAAAACAATCGGATTGCTTCCATTCTAGCAACTGGGGAAAATGTCTCTTCAAAGTCGATTCCTTCAACATGTGCATATCCTTTACATACCAATGTAGATTTGTTCCTTGTAACCTATCCATCTTCATTCAATTTATTCATGTATACCCATTTTGTGTTGATAACATTCTTATCCTTTGGTCTTGGAATCAATTCCCAAGTGTCATTTTTCTTTATTTGATCCAATTCTTCATCCATGGTCTTATTTCAAAATTCATCCTTGTTGGCCTCTTCAAAACAAGTTGTTTTAATCGTAGATGAGAGTGATATGTGAGTTTGTTCTAGTGAATGGATTATTCTTCTAGTCTCAACTCCTGCATCTTTGTTTCTGATAATCTGATCTGAAGGATCATTCTTATGTACTCATCTGCTAGGTTTCTTTGAAGGCACTTGTTGAACTTTCTCTTATGCTTCTGTCATATCCTCTTCATCTTCCCCTTTTACCTATTTTTCATCTTTTGTTTCTTCTTCGTAAAGATGTTCCATTGGCTCATTTTCTTCTTCCTTTAATTATTGTCTACCTGTTTCATCAGTTTTTATGTTGATGTTTTCCACAACTTTGTTCAATCTCAGGTTGTAACACGTGTATTCTTTCTTTGTACTTGAGTAACCAAAAAGTAATACTTTGTCCACATGAGAGTCAAACTTTCCAATTCTGCCATATTCTCTTTTGATGTAGCATTTGCTTCCAAAAACTCTGAAGTGCTTCACATTTGTTGGTCTTCCTTTCCATAGCTCGCAGATATTTTTGTCAGTGTTGTTTCTGAGCATTAATTTGTCTTGAATGTGAATTGTTCTATGCACTACCCGTGTCCAAAAAATATCTGTCAATTTGGAATCCATTAGCATTGCTCGAGCCATTTTTTGTACTGTTCTATTCTTTCTTTCAATAAATCCATTCTGTTGAGGTGTCCTAGAAACATAGAATTGCCTTTTTATTCCATGACTGTTGCAGTAGTCCATAAATTACTTTGAAGTGAACTCTCCTCCATTATCAGATCTCAAGCATTTGATTTTTGAATACATTTCATTTTCAACCATTTCCTTGTAGATCTTGAAGTTTTCAAAAGCTTCTGACTTATTCTTCAGAAAACAAACTTCAATCATTCTTGTATAATCATCAACTAATAACATAAAATATTTCTCACCTTTTAAAACCTTTGTTGTAGTTGGTCCAACTAGATCAGTATGCACAATTTCCAGTGGCCTTTTTGTTGAATATTCCTTTTATTTTAACCTGGTCTTTGTCTGTTTTCCTTGTTGACAATGCTTGTATAAAGTGTTGGTTGGATTCGTGATCTGGGTAATTTCTTTGGCTGTTTCTCTTTTTCTAACTTTGACAAGGTTATCAAAATGTATGTGACCCATTCATCTGTTTCACAGCCAACTTTCATCTTCCTTTACTAGACAACATTTTTCATTTCCAATTTCACTTAACACATATATGTTGCTTGAAGTTCTCGCAGTTGTAGAAATCAATTTTCATGAACCTTATTTTCTTATATCACACTTTTGTGAATCAAAAGTAACTTTATGACCTTGATCACACATTTGAATCACATTTAGAATATTATGTTTCATATCTTCTACTAGTATCACATTTTCTTCTTTTGTATTCTTGTTCCCAATTCTGACTGTGTCTTTTCCAATGGTTTTAGCCGAATCATCATTTTTGAAGGAGACTAGTCCATCTCTTTACTTTCTTAATGTAAGAAACCTATCTCTATCACCTGTCATGTGTTTTAAACAACCACTATCAACATACCAACCACAGTTTTTCTACTTAGATTGTAGAGCGAGTGTGCATTCTTCATTGCTGTACTAATCTTGATTTCTTATCCATATCCTTTTCTGATTTTCCTGTCTGTGATTGTTGTTGTGTTGTTGTGGTTCTCTAAGAGGGATTGTCATTATGTAATCTTTGGCCATGTGTCCAAAGTTGTTACACTTGTATAATTCCACTTCAGTGCTTAATGATTCAAACATGTTGTGACGCCAACCCGCCCCTCACCGAGCAAGTCGGTTGCTCCACCAGGACCTTCTATTTCTCACGGCCCCAAAGAGTCAACGCTCTTCAACTCTTCTTGGGAGTTCTCCTACCCATAGTTTTCCTTCCTGACGATCTCCCTTTCAGAACTCAGGAAATCGCGCTTCGGGAGTTCGCAGCTCACGCGAACACAGTTCACATGCAAAACAAAACCCCGACCCCCAATGGTCAATGGGTCAACCTTCCACTATCAGGATTTTCCCTATCGAGAAATCGAAGTATGCGATGTCATGAACCCTTGACACCACAAAGTCCCGAACCCCGAAAACCCCGATCTCTCCAGATTCGTGCCACCTGTCCCTCCGATGATCGACGGCTCCCGTTGATTCGGGAAATCGTTGGTCGCGATTCCAAAGAGTATGGGACTCTTGCCTCTGGAAACGCCGAATGCCGAATCCTGATCCTCAGGGATCTCATGCCATGTGTCCCTGTCCTGATCGACGGCTCTGGTCAACTCGGGGAATCGTCGGTCAGGATTTCAAAAGGATTTGAATCCTTGCCTCCGGGAACGTCGAACGTCGAAACCCGACCCACAGGGATCCTGCGCCACGCGTCTCTTCTCCGGCCAACGGCTCAGATTTGATTCGGTGAATCGTGACTCGGGATTTCACGAGGTGCAAAACTCTCGTCCTACCAACCCCCGAATGCCGAAACCCCGAAGCCCGATGGAGTTTGACTCTTCTCCACCTGTGCTCATGAGTTATCTTCCGCGCATCTCCTCCACGATCTGACGGTCCTCGGGACTGCGCGGATATTCACGGGAATTTCAACCCGTAGATTCCCTTCCTCTGGAAAATCCTCCACTCTACCACCTTTACCCCGTGTGAACTCCACTGAAGTCGGTTCCCACAGCGAAACAAAAGAGCTATTTCTCCTGAGCTTTGTCCTTCTGACTCCTTCAGAGAACCTTCATGCACTCCCTGTGCCCAACTTCGAGGACCTTCAAAGTGTTGAAGTCTTTCCGGGTTTTCTTTTCCCCGGCTTGCTACTAAGCCTCGCATCCAACCGGCACTCACCTGCACGACATGAACAATCCCAATTCACCCTGGGCAAACAAGAACAAAGGTTCATCTACTTGGCCTCCTCAACGCACTCTATGCGGAGGAATTCAACTGCACTCTATGCAGGAATCTCCTGGCTCAAGCAGAGAAACAATTGAAACTCATTCTCTCAAGTTTCTAACCTGATATGCAATCACATAAGCAACATATAGAAGATAAGCATAAAAAGAAGCAAGTATGCAAAAGCATAATATCAACAACACAAAGAGACTGAACACATCCATGGAATTGAATAAAAGCTTTCCTATTAATTCAATGTCTGTACATGGAGTTTCTTCACCAGCTCTCTGCTCTGTTCTTCTTTTTCTTCTCCTGCTAACCCTATCTACCAGCATTTAAAACGGTTAAATGCCTCCTTATCTACATTATATTACAAATGCGCTCAGCTTTGAATGCCTTTAGTAAACGGCGGCGCAACAATACCAAGGTGAAATTAAAAATCAAAGAGGTTTGCTGGTTTGTCCAGCTATACAATCTCTTTCTCCTTGCGCTGGTTCATATGATGTATTGCGGATGCTCCTGCATCATGTTGTAACTTCTTCTCTGTGTTTCACTAGGGCTTCTTGGATAACCCTTTTGTGTATGACTTTCAAATTTGTTTATATTCTTGTTGTTAGATCTGCAATTCACAGATTTATGTCCAAAATTATTACATGCATAACATAAACCAAAAAATATAGTTTGATACCTAGGAGTTGAATATATTCTAAAAGGAGGTGCTCTTATGAATCCTTCTTCTTCTTGAGACCTATCTGTTTCTATTGGTCATTGATTCTAAAATATAAATCTTCTCAGTGGAGGAGTGTCCTATAATTTTCTCTGTATACCTTCCTATCCCCTTTGATTGTTTATGCATAGATTTTTGGATAAGTTTCTTGTTCTGTTATTTTGGAGCTTGATCCCTTTTCTATCTGATTGTATCCATGTTTGGATTTTTCAAGATTAGGCCTTTGACTCCTGATATTGTCATTCAATACTTTTGAGTTGTTCTACATATTTTTCTTTTGAAGATCCTTTCTTAATGTGACTATATCTGCTTCCAAATTTTGAATGATCATGTCTCTTCCTTCTAGCTATTCTTTGAGTGCTTATTCAATTATTTTATCTTCTTCAATTTGAACCTTCAAAATTTTGATCATTTGTTCTAATTCTCGAGTGTCTTATTTCTTGTCTAGTTCCACTTGCAGATTCTTGTTTTTCCTCTTTTCTCTTTTGATAACTTCTATGGCACTCAAAAATTCCTCTGGGTAATGAACATTTGCCTCTTCAATTTCTTCTTTGACTTCTTCATATTCTTCTTTGGAGTCTTCTTTATTAGATTCTTCTACTGCCATGAATAGAGCTCTTTCTATCTCACGGTCACTGACTTCATCTTCATCTGATGATGAGATGTCTTCTTTGGTGCATAAGATTTTCTTGAAAACTTTCTTTGTGGTTCTTTTCCCTTTATATGTTTATTTGTTTTTTAAGTAACCTACATCATTTCTCTTTTTCTTATGAGGACATTTGTTAGAAAAATGATCAATACCATCACAATTAAAACAAATTAAAGGAATCTTACCTCTATACCTGCCATTGGTTCCCTTGTTCATTATTTTGACAAAGTTGTCTACTTCTTCATCATCTTCTGAGACGTCGCTATTGCTGCTATGTTCTTTTTCTTGTTGTTTTCCCTTTTTCTTTGATCTTTTGGATGCTTTGAAGGCTGCTTCTTTTACATCTAGATTTTCCTGTTCAGTTCTCATTTCATATGATGTGAAGATTCCATGTAGTTCATCCATGCTTATTGAATTTAGATATTCTCTTTCTTCTGGTGCTGATATCTTAGGGTCAAATCTGATAGGAAGAGATCTTAGTGCCTTTTGAACAATTACAGATTCTTGAATTTCTTCTCCCAATCCCATGATTGCATTTACTGTTTCATCAAATTGTAAGAAGTAAGATGAAACTTTCTCATCTTCCTTCATTTTTAGTTGTTAGAAATGACCTCTGTAAGTTTGAAGCTTTGATTCTTTGACTTTTGAATCTCCTCCATAAACATTTAGAAGTTTGTACAAAATCTCTTTAGCGGATTTATGATGTGCAACTTTGGTGAATACCGTTTCACCAAGACCATTCATAAGCACATTTGTGGCTTTGGAATTATTCTGACCAAGTTTCATTGCTTTGTCATTTGTTGGCGGAGCTGCTAGTACTATGTATCCATCTAAAATTGATTGCCAAATTTCAAATATCTGTGCTTGTATATGTGTCTTCATCATTATGCTCCAAAATGCATACTTATGTCCATCAAACTGTGGTATTCCATTTTTATACAAGTTGTTTCTCTCCATGATCTACCTTTCAGTGGTTAAACTAATTTATGAGGGAACATCCTCTGATACCAATTGTTGGATTACTGAGAGGGGGGGTGAATCAGTAATAGAGAAATTTAATCATTTTTAACCATATAATCCAAGTGTTATATCAATGTAGCATTATCATCCAATAACTACAAAGTAAATAAGCAATGAACAAATGAACAATCATACACATACATAGTACTCCAGTGTTTTATGTGGAAACCCAAAGTAGGAGAAAACAACAGAATGATTTTTCTTATATATCTTGAAGAATTACATTCATTGGAAGCACCAACTTCCTTTGTTTTCCAGCTACAACTGGAAGGAGGCTCCAACCCCCTAGTTTCTTAGGATACAACCTAAGGGAAGATCCAACTCCCCAATTCTCTGGCTACAAACAGAAGGAGGCTACAACCCCCTATGTTCTTATTCTACAACCAGAAGGTGGATAAAACCACCTGTCCTTGCCCTGTCCAACCACCCTAATGTATAAGTAGAATGATGGAACCACTGTCACACTATCACTATGAGATATAGTGATGTACACTTGTACCAATCGACCTACACCAAACAATATGTACCAATAACATGAACCATGCATCAACCTGTACCTCAACCTGTAATCAACCTATACCATAAACAAGTGCATCAACCATGCACCAACCTGTACCAAACAACCTTTAATCAACTTGTACCATAAACAAGTGCATCCAACCATGTACCAAGTATGTACCAGTCATGTATCAACTACTCATCAACTATGACTCATCAATATGTACCAACATCATCAACTATACACCTCATGTATGTGCCAACTCATCAACTACATGTCTCAACCATGTACCCAACATGTACCTCAACCAAAAGCCCTCATCAATTTCATCATCCAAATATGATTTTTAACTTTGTAATAGACCTGGTGTATATGATCAGATACCTTCAAACCTTCCTTAACTTTAACAAAAAGAGACTATCATTTTCATCAAACTTTTCTTTAGTCTCACATGACTAGTTTTGGATTAGTCAACAGCCCTAACTTGAAATAATCAAAAGAATGTACCTGTAACGAATAAAGATATGGAAATATTAAATAATGTTCTTCAGTCTGTTTTATGAAATTACTCTAGGTTTCACTACTTGAAACTTCTCATAAAATGAGTTATAGAAAAAATGGCATACCTTGTTGAATTTTGGCTTATTCTAGAGAGCGCAATTGTAGAGCACGCCTCACACGAAATATTTGTTGTATGGATTTAAAAATTTTACACAGAATAGTACATACTGTACTATAACTAAAACATTTTTTCTTACTTAATTTGGATATGTTATGAAGAATTTATGACGTTTTTACCTGAAAGACCTGTTTTAGACTAGTTTCAGGACTAGCCACAAACCCTTTTTTCCATGGAGTGTAACTCCAAAAATACAATGAACCACATGTTTAAATTCGTACCACAACTACTTGAATATGTTTTTTAAATGGTCTATCAATTTCATGGTCTAAATCATTCTAGAAAAAAATTTATTGCAAAAATGGTGAGATGACCTGTAAATAACATACTTAGAAAGCATCATCATCAAAATAATTTATCCTCCCTTGAATTTCGTCCTTATATACTTCATATTCTCTCTAAAATTCGGCTTAGATATCCTTTGGTTACCTCATTCACCTCTAGATATTCAATATGCTCAAGTGTGATTAAAATGATAGAGCCTTGTCTCTTATTTATACTTTCGTGGAGCTTCCTCAAGGGGTTACCTTTTAACCATCTTAACCCACTTTCATTATTTTAGGGTTAACCAACTTCTAACCACTTGTCCAGTTAGTAATTTATACATTAATTTTATTATTTAAATAATTTATTTTGTATCCACTTTGACTTATAGTACATGTTAGAAAGTAATGGATATGCTCATTTAACCATAGACAATATAACAATATTGTCACCCAACCATAGGTCGAAGCCACCCCTGAACACCTTAACCTTGACAGAGAATCATTCTGGAAGAAAACCCTAGGCTATATATCCAAACAAAGGTGGCACACATTTTCTCCAAGGATAGCGCACCAAGCAAGAGTAACAAGAGCTTGTCAAAGATTCCAAACCATAACTAAGAGAGAGTCCAAGACAAAACCGAAATCTGCTAGTTGCAGCAGTTACAACAACAGATCTCCTCCAAACTTGTGCACAAATTGGCCAACTATAGTGTGAAAAAGTGTTGCTTCTGCAATTCTGAGAATATTGGCCAGAATGAAGACTGGCCTCATGTATTTATACTATTTATGGCAGACTCCCTGGGCTGACTTCTCATTCTGGGTACTAATTCTTTAGTATATAATATTTTCTTTAGTCAAATTCTTCTCTTGGAGGCTAATAACCTAATACAAGTCATTCTCTTGATATGACTTGCCTTATATGGTTATTAACCAATTAATTAAGTTTTCTTCTTGCTTCCTGGAATATTCCATTCTCATTCGGTTTTACACGTGGAGATAAATACCTCCCCCAACTACCATAATATTAGCACTCCCTCCTATATAGGGAGGTATTGAAGGTAATGGTCTTGAGAACAAACATACCATTCAACCAATATCATCAACATAGTCATATAGACTATCTCATGATTAGATCATGAGCACCATCATCACTATTAGTGTTATCAACTACATCATCTCTTGAAACCATACTCCATCTGAGTAATCAAACATGATGTTGGATAAGTTACTCACTCCACAGTGTGACACAAGATCCATTCTTGTAATCCAAGCATATTTCCTACAAGAATGAATGTCCTGGACCATTTTCTATCTGGAGCATCTCTGTCCATTGATCATCCATCTAGCTGATAATTATTTCCAACAGTACTGATAGTTTTCAAGGAAATCAGAACAATGTCATTCAATAGAACACAACTGTGTCTATCCATAGTAGTACACAACTAAAATCCAGTGGTACACTACCACACCAAGTAGCACATAGATACTTGATCAATGACATATAGTCACAATCAGTGGAACAAATCCACCACAGTAGTATGCATATACTGTCTGGAGACATAGAGTCTCCATAATAATCATATCATCTGATGTCAACCTGAAAAGAAAACATTGTTATGATATAAACTGAATCATCTGGGCCATTCGTCCACTCACATCTGTGAGATCTGGAAGATCATATTCCCTTAGAAGGTAAAACATCAATGATGATCTATTTGGACTATTCTTCTCAAGCAAGGAAGAATAATTGTCCTGATTTCTCATCTTGGACCATTCACCTATCTGGGCCATTCCTCCGGCACTAAACACAATGCAACCTGGAGAGAATGAGTCTGACCTAGGGAATGCCTATCCCTGATTGTTGAACCTGGACCATTCACTTATCTGGCCCATTCCTCCGGCACTAAACAAAGTGCAACCTGGAGAGAATGAATTTTCCCTAGGGAATGATTGTCTGAACCATTTCCTAAGGAAATGACTATCCTGCACCAACCTCCAAAATGGACCATTCTTCGAAACTTCTCACAACTGCGAGATTCGAAAATATGACTATCCTATGAGGAAAACTAGTCTTCTTGACCACTACTGAGAGTGACCATCAAGAAGAGAGATTGTCCTAAACACTATCCACAAGGGGAATTGTTGTCTATGGTACATCAACAATCCATCGAACCATTTTCATTACGAAAATGACCATTCGATCTTGACCATTTTATAAACTATAAAATGACTCTCCATCAGAAATCTCAAACCACTTTCTGAACTGGAAAGGAACTACTCATTTTGGACCATTCTTCGAACTTGAAAAATGATTGTCCATAAATCAATAACACATCAGTGCTCCCTCCCTACGTGGGAGTCATCTCTTCCTTTTTCAATATGGAAGTCATCTCCAAAAGCTCCAACTTGAGTATGCAAACTCTTTCATCTTGGATAGAGGCTTTACCAAAATGTTTTCTTATCTGCTCATATGTGGAGATATATATTGGAGAACCACTTTCTCTTTTCTAGACTTCATAATGGAGAATGTATTGTTTGCTATCAATGTACTTTGGTCTTTCTGGTACAGTAGTTTTCTTTGAAGGCTTCATACAACTCTGATCATTAGATTATATCATAGTTGGACTCATCTCTTTTGTTTCCTGCTAGCTCATAACATCGTGGAAAGGGTCAAACTGAAACATATCCAAGTGGAATTTCTTCTATCATCAAGAGTGTTTGTCATATATTTGCAATCCATCATCCTGGAGTTTTGAGAAACCATTCTGATACAATATCTCTGTTATAGAAAGTTTTCACCACGCTTATGTTGTGCATTGGAGGTTCTCCACCAAGTTGTCTTCTTTCATCTGCATACAAGGTTCTCTTTCTGGTATACCTCAAAGCCTTGAGGTTGCTCTTAATATTCTATTTGTTCAATTATTCTGGAGAACAGTCTTTTCATTCATCTGATGTAAACTCCAAACCATGGATATTGCAAACGATATAATTTCTCATGTAGAGGTATATCAGGCTTACTAGAGAAAACAATCATCATAGTCTTCTCCCTCCATCTCAAAGAACTTCTAGTTATGGATCTCACAATGCTTTCATTCATAAGTCTTCCATACATTGTTCTCCATCACAACTTCTAGTTCCTTTGCTTGATTTATTTTAGTGAGTTTATATCAGGCTGGTAGTCTTTTGATTCTCGATACAATGACTGGTTGTTATGGATTTTCTTTCTTTCTTGGAATTTTCATGTTCTTCCTCATGTTTATCTTTAGCTCTTGGGTCCATGGATTTTTCTATAGATTCCATGCCCTGAAGATTCCAAATTCTTTCTTTCATCATAGGATCATGGATGTGGATGGACAACTAGGGATATTTTAAGGCTTCTTTTCGAAGAATAGTTCTTCTAAAATCACACTTGAACATGTTCTTATTTCCATGGTTGCTACCATGGATAGATACGTTATCATCTTTAATGGATCATACTAGCTCCCTCCTAATCATTGCTTCATCCATGAGTGCATGCTCATATTTTGGAATTCTGTAATCATCTCCCTCCAACTATGAGAGCCCACACTTTCGTCTGCATCCTTATTGCCTACTGCAAAGTGTCATAAGTCCTTTTCCAATTTCCTCTTGATTGCTAACTTATTTCTATTTTTACTCCTTCTAGGTTTCTTCAAGTTTGATTTTGATTTTGTCTTATCTCACAGCTGCTAATTATGTAATAACTTCAACATGAATTATCACTAGGGTTTGTTGATGTACTTCATCCTTTCATGTGTATTTTCTGACTTGTATTCATTGTGATAACAATCCTTATCTTGTTGTTCTTCCATAGGTATAGTTTCTCTTTGAAAATATTATCTTCTAGAAAAATATATGCAAGATATGTACAAAAAACATGGTATGTACAAAAACTATAAAGAGTATTGTTACCTTGTCTTAGAAGAAGAAGTTTGTTTTCTCCTACTTGGGTTTCTTTGACGGTTCCCTTTCTTCGAAAACTGATGCTTCGTGTGTTTCCTTCCTTTTCTTTAACTCGAGACAATGATTCTTGTAGTGACCATACTTTCGACAGTTGAAGCATTGTATTTTTGACATATCTTTCTCTTGATTTGGTTTCTTCCTGGAGCCAAACTTCTTTTTATTGCTGAAATTCTTGAACTTTGTTGTGAAGGCTTGATCATTGTATTTCTTTTGGGGTTTCTCTTTTGCACTAATCCTTTATTCTTCTTGTGCACAACAAGTCCAAAGTCCTTCAAATGTCGGATACTCCTTCCTTGTGTTCATGCTTGCGGCAAATGAATCTCATGTATTGGGAATACCATTCAGTACTATATTTACGAGTTCCTTCTCTGAAATGATATCTTCAATGGCTTGTAGTTGATCTCTCAGCTGAGCGATTCTCACAAAGTATGATGTTATGCTATCATCATCATTCATTTTCATGTCACGGAGATCATTCTTTAGACTCATTACCTGTCCAATGTTTATGACTGAGAAGAGGTTTATTAGGGAATTTTACATCTTAGATGAGTTAACATGGGAGATGTAGGGTATCAAGTGGTCTTTTATAGAGTCCACTATGATACTCATGGCATTGATGTCACTGTATTTGAACATCTCCAAAACTATAACGTTCTGAGGATCCTTCTCTTTTCCTTCTTCAAATTTTAGTTCCACGATCTTTCCTTTCACGATATCCAACACTTTATTGTTGGCAAGGATGAGGTCAATACTTTTCTTTCGTGCTTTGAAGTTAGAAGCCCATTCTAACTTTTGTTTTGACTTCATAGAGTAAGTCATGTCTACTTGACTTGGTCAACCTTAGATTTGACCAAAAACTTCAAACTTGACGTCTTAGCTTTCTGAGAGTACCAGGAGATGCGCTAGGCTAGGGCACACTAGTCTATTTTGAAATTAGGTCAATCCCTTCATTTAACATTTTTCAAAGAGAGGGTTAGGGTTTCTTTGCTGCAACAAAAAACAGGCTACAACTGCAACTGCAACTGAGCAAATCCTCCCAATCTATGTGCCAGTGGTTAGATTCTCTGAAGATAGGGTGGGCCCATAACCTGTTAGAAAGTAATGGATATGCTTGTTTAACCATAGATAGTATAACAATATTTTCACCCAACCATAGGATGAAGCCACCCCTGAGCACCTTAACCTTGACAGAGGATCATTCTGGAAGAAAACCCTAGGCTAGATAGACAAACAAAGGTGGTGCACATTTTCTCCAAGGATAGCGCACCAAGCAAGAGTAACAAGAGTTGATCAAAGAGTCCAAACCATAACCAAGAGAGATTCCAAGCCAAAACCGAAATATGCTAGTTTCATTAGCTGCAACAACATCTCTCCTCCAAAATTGCACACAAACTGGCCAACTACACAGTGTAGGAGTGTTGTTTCTGCAGTTCTGAGAATACTGGCCATAATGAAGACTGACCTCATGTATTTATACTATTTCTGGCAGAATGCCTGGGCTAACTTCTCATTCTGGGTACTAATTCTTTAGTATATAACATTTCCTTTAGCCAACTTCTTCTCTTGGAGGCTAATAACCTAATACAAGTCATTCTCTTCAGATGACTTGTATTCTAGGGTTATTAACCAATTAATTAGGGTTTCTTCTTGCTTCCTGGAATATTCTATTCTCATTAGGGTTACACTTGGAGGTAAATACCTCCCAAAGCTATCATAATATCATTAGTACACTCATCACTTCACTTTACCTCAAGGGGTTACCTTCTAACCATCTTAAACCACTTTCCATATTTTAGGGTTAACCCACTTCTAACCACTTGTCAACTTAGTAATTTCTCCATTAACTTTATTATTTAAATAATTTGTTTTTTATTCACATTGAATTATAGTACACTCATCACTTCACTTGATTATTTACCTTCTAAAAATATCTTAAACCACTTTGACTACTTTGACCTTTTGGGGCTTCTAGATGACTCATGAGGGTTCTCCAACTTCACATGGCCATAACTCTCTAACCGTGAGGATTTATGTGATGTTCCACATACCACTGGAAATGGAATGAAATGTACTATCCATATAAAATAGTATTACCTGTAAACATATCAAAACACATACTGTTATCCATCAAACAAACTTGGGTCCATTACCCAAACTTGGGTTCTCCAACTTTCTTCAGGGGTTGACATCAATGACAACCAACCTTAATCAACAACTTGAATAAAGCTAATGATGGATTATGTATCAAGGAAAAATGGTTATAGAATTTGCTAGAAAGGATGATGATGTTTTTTCTTATGGTAGCCATCCATAAGAAGACAAATGAAGATGGTGGGAATGTTGATCAAGGGGTTGGTGAAGGGAGCCTTTGAGCTTCTACCAAGTACCTATTGATCAAGTAGCATCAAGTAAATTGATAATAACCACACTGGTATTATTTTGGGTTGCTTTTGATGAATAAATGCTAAAGGGAATTGAGGTAAAAATTCCCTTAGTTAATATCTCAGTATTTGAATTGATGTAAAGGAAGAGGGTCTTTGGTATACAGATCTTGTGTAATTATTGAATTCATTTATAAGAAAATTAATTGCATATTATGTTATTTTAGTTATGATATCATAACCAAGTCAATTAAGGAGACATACTCCTACTGTAGCAATGAATTCCATTATACATTGTCATATGTGAGGCCATGTTGAGGTTGTATATGGAAAGACTATAGTTACATCCAAGTACATAGTGTCTTTTCCCTAAATAATTGATGTTTGGATTGCAAGCACTTTTCCAACATTGAATAGCACTATGGGATGATGTTCCTAGTGTTGTGTGTGGGTTGAAGAGGAAAGTATCCAAAGGATCAGATAGGTTTCAAGGAAGACTTTGGATAATATATTAAGGTGATGACTAGACCTTCCAACTAACATGGTGGAATACATGACATGGATGTATGGTATTTTGAAGTCAATGCAAGGGTGCATTGGGTAGATGTGGCCATGATTATTGGCACATTCGTTTTATTTATTGGTAATGTTTGATTGCATTATGAAAAGCTTGGTGTGTTGATAATGCATGTATAGTGAATGATAGTTTCATTCTAGATAATACGACTAGTGGTTGAATTCCATTTTTAATGTGAATAATGGCTAGAAATGATTGAGTTGATTGTAAATTACAATTCTGAGATCATTTCATGAACTACTGAAAATGTGCATGAGTGCTAACAATCTTGTTTGGATACAATAAAGTTGAGAAAAATTGCAGGCATATTGGTCTTGGATATGGTAGGGATGTAATCCAATAAGGAAGATTGACATATACAACTACAATATCCAAATTAAAAATGGTCTTGGATATGGAAGTGGTGTAATCCCATAAGGAAGATGGATGCATGTTTTTGCAAGAGACAAATGTCATGAGAATAAATTTTGTTCTTAGAAAATTTAGTTTCCTATATGTAAAACAGATTTGGAAATTAATATGTAAAATTTCTATGATGATATCTCATGATGATTGTATGTTTGTTATACATATGAGATGATAGATATTAAATATATAAATATTGGAAATGAGGCTACTTCTATGACACTAGAACTTTATGATTGCCACAAGTTATAAATTTCCAGTGAAAAATTTGGTAGTGAGTTTGTGCTCCCGTTGTGGAAGAACACCTTGGAAAATGATGGATCGCCTGAGGGACTATGTAGAAGTGAAGAGGATTATTGAGCTTGGAGGGTGAGGATGGAAAGGGAGAGGGAAATCAATAATTCATATGACATGGTGGTTAGAATCATAAAGGTGTATCAAAAAAATAATAGTGATCTAAATTCTTGTTGTGATTGCTCGTGAAATAAATCAACCACCATATGAATAAGTTGTTGTAATCATTTTGTTAATTATGATGAAAGATGGGTTGATTATTGTTCATTGCATTTTAAGTTTCCCCTTATTCACTATTTTTTATTGTGTCTGAATGACATCCCTGCATCTATGTTTTATGGGACTCAATTTTTTAGTGTGTCTGTTTAGTCATCACTACATATGGTTAAGTTGATTTTGTTACGTTTTGATTGTTATGAGTTGTTGCATGAGATTGTAAGCCATGATTGAGTATTTTCTTTCCACCAGATTTGTGTTAAGGTGTTGTTTGGGAGGCACAATTGCAAGTATTTGATAGTTGGAGATCCCATTATCATAACTGGTGTTCCTGGAATCACAACTCAGAGTCTTACTATCATACCTTGTACTAGAACATTGGAAGGGAAGTGGTACAACCTGAGGGACTACATTGCAAAGAAGGGGGTACCATTCCTTGGGTTTTGTAGGTTGAGGGGAACGAGATTTTCTTGGTTGGAATTTCTACAGTAATCAACAAAGTATGAAAAACATTGCATTTGGAGCCAAAGAAAAGTGGTATAGGCCATGAAGGTTTGGAAATTGTTGGTTGGAATAATTTCCAAAATGAGGAATTGTGAAATTATATTACATGGTTTAGGCTAGGGAGCCTAAGTATCTATTGTTTTTGGGATGGAGTGCCTATGTATGTGTATTTTTTTGGGTTGAAGATCCTATATGTTGATTAAATGGTTGGGGAGTTTCAATTGTAAAATGAATGTACACTTCTAGGGTGTGTTGTACTAAGGACAATGCAAAAACAAGGGGGAGGGAAATGTAACATCCCTAGTTTTAATCCCCACAAATTAATGTAATTGTATAAATGTGATTTAGGCTAGTGAGGTTATGTGTTGGGGCAAATATCCATTATTGGTTTAATGTTGCGAGAGGCCAAATGGTATATTGAGTGCATTGAAATAATTAATGAAAATAGTAATCATTGGGTGTGATACGAAAGGGATGGAGAATAATGGGGGGCCTATGATTCCACAAGAGAGAGGGGGTCCAAGGGGGAATTATTCATAGGTATTTAATCCAACCCACATTCTTGAAATTATTATCAATGGGTATAACCTTCTATTTTTTGTTGAGTGTTCCAAAGAAAATCATTTAACTCATGTAAGAGGGTGGGTGTGAGTGGTCACATCCCATAGTTATTGGAGATCATGGGATGAAGAAAAATCATCCTTGAGGAAGAGTGGGAGTCAATCAAGAAAGGGAGAAGAAGGGAAATTCATATGGAGAATAGGGACAATTTTTACAGGCATTTTTTGGGTAGCAAGAGAGGAGTTGAGTGTTGGGAAGAGAACCAACCATGTTGTTCTTGAAGGCAACCAATGCTTAGCTATGGTTATGTTGAGAAAGAGGCATTTGTTCCTATGAAACAGGTTGTAAGCCTATAGTGCATTTTCCTGTTGAGGAAATGATTCAAGAGCCTTGTGAAGGATGTTGTGAGAACTCTTGAAGTAGCTAAGAGTTCCTAGAATCCCCAATTGAGAGATTCATGGCCAACCAAGTGCACTAGAGGCCCTGATAAATGAATGGTACAACTCAAGGGACTTAGAGCAGTGAAGGGGATACATTCCTTGGGTAGTGAAGGTTATGTGGAAGAGAGAGATCTGGTGGATTGGAACTGTTGTACGAGTAGTACTCGAGTTTTGGGGCTATTTTGTGTGGAGAGTGGATAGCCAGATGGATAGATCTCCTTGTGGACTCATAGCCTCAACTTAGGGGTGACTTTTTGTTGATAGAAAAGGAACAAAAAATCCTATGGATGGGAGGTTCATCATTTGTACATAAGAGTTTGGTTAATTATTAACATATAAGTGTTTATGTTATGTTCTTATGTTATTCTTCTATGTAAATGGTTTAAATGTATGCTAGGTATCTTTCTGTATATTTGGATAGTTTCATTCATGGTTTTCCTTATGTTATAGATGCATTTAGAGTTGTGATATTATCCAAACGGTTAAATATGTGTGTGATATGTAGTTTTTAAGCTACAATACATTTATTAAATAGAAAATATTAATTTTAATGTGTATTCCATACTTAATGTGTCTCAGTGGGGCTGGGGTACATTATAGATTTGCACCAATTGGATGTTCTGTTTTCCTCATAGATAGAAATCATCCTCTTGATTGTTTCTTTTGTGATTGTTTTCCTCATATCTAGAAATCAACCTCTTAATTGCTACTTGAGTGATTTCACTATATTGTGTTCAATGCTACCATGAATATATTTGATCTTACTCCTCATCGGTACTAGTAGCAACTACTTCTTCTTCTACTTGTATAGTATTTTTCCAAGGATTTTATCCCTTTTTCAATTTACAAGGCTTCCTTCCTCAAGAATAGGATTAGAATCCAATCACATGGGAAACAAGTTCTAGACCTGGATGATGTGTAAGTTTCATTTAGGGCCTTCATTTTTATGCATAATCTACCTTAGTTTCAAACTAGTTTGCAGAGGGGATGCCAAAGTTTATAATGGTGGATCTAGATATGGATAAGGACATGGGATTGGAACTATTGATAAAAGTAAATATGCTACGACAAGGTAAGTTTAATTCATGGACAACTTCTTTATGCATAAAATGATTTGGTTTTAGACTTTTTTAGGCTCATAGAATTGGTTTATGTACATTGTTTTTCTTACATAAAAATTTATGTACAAGGAGGGATGGTTGGATGTAACCTACTAAGTGGACTTTCCATCCTAAAAACCCTATAACATAGCATGATGTATCATTCAAGTTCACTTAAGAGCCATGTTTATACCTTTGCCTCAAATAAATTGCATTATTGTTGGAAATATGAGTGAATTAATAGGCATACAACATAGTTTGACTATGTGACAAATATATTTAGTCCTTGGCAAAGGCAAGGAATAATAAGTTTCCATTTATTATCATTGTGTGAGACACCCAGTTAGTATAATTAGCCTAATAACCATTGGTCATTGGTTACAATAAGGGGAATTACTATTAAGTATTACTAGGTGATGATTAAGGGAATTCATTGGAATAACCATTTGGCTTATGTAATACTTCAATACGGAACCTTAGATATTATGTTTTTGTTCATTTTTTCAAGTGTATGACAAGGAAAGGCCAAGGCCCATTATAGGATGGAAATACATTGAACATGAAAGATGGTGCAACCTTGCGAAGCAGGTTCGGTAATTATGTGGCAAGTATGGTAAGTATACTACCATTTGAGCTATAATGGAATTATTAGATAATACTGATAATTAATAAAATAAGGTTCACTTAGGGTCATCATGATCTAGAATGGATAATTATATAATTTTTCATCTATCTTAGTACTTTATGGGTGGAAAAAGTATAGGAATTGGCTTGCATCACTAATTTTAGTGGTAGGTCCCAATTTGGAGATTTGGGGTCCATAACCTTCTAGAGCTAGTTTTAGGCATCAAATGAACCTTTTTCKGGTCAAAATATTGTAAGMAYAAATTTCATYCCCTCAACCWCTTCTACACACCRAGAGTTTTCTAGTGGTGCAAAAATCACTTCAATCAAAGTTTGAATGTGGAAGTTATGTCTCTCACAAATTGACCTACCATGTTGACCACCATGGTTTTGAGTGGTTTCCATGTCAACCCCCATTACTCACACATGTGGGGATGTTATGAGTGGAATTTAAATAATATTATAGAGGGTCCAAAACCCTAACATGAATTGAGGGTTGAGGCATGCAAAAACCATAATCCTAATCCTAGACAATTATCAGGTTATGTTAAATATTGGGCCACTAGAAGAGAAGGGGTTCCATTTTTTAGCATTGTACTTGTTACATAGTTGAGAAGAGAATATAGGAGTGGTGTTTAAGAGAATAAAAGAGAAGTTAGTGTTGGACACATTGATCACACTGAGAGGGGGGGTGAATAAATGTGTGGCTCTTTTTACAATTCTTTCTTATTTTAGTTAGTAGCTACTTCAAACATTATTTTTAATTCACAATTAGTTACTTGAAAATATCAAAAACATTCATCAATAATAGAGAACTATGAACCATCACCATAATGAACACAAAGAGCACCATATATATCTGTAATATTTTTTATTATGTTGTTACATGAATATTACAATCCCCGAGGTTTATCATCACCAGTTGAAAAGAGAACCAACTCAAGGAGAGTACCAACTGTCAAATACAATACCCATCTTGAATATCTCAGCACCAACTAATATGTCAGGATTCCAACACTCAAGTGTAAGACCCATCTTGTAGACATAAAACAATCTGTCCAATTATACCAACAGATACACGACCTGTATATGAAGCAACGCTCATATGTACATGAGCTATCTTCTTGTGGCCTACATATGTACATGACCTGTCTTCTTTCATCCTACGTACACCCTCATAAAAATAGGGTTTCTGGTTTTTAGAACTCTGAAACTTACGACCCTTCAGAACTTTGTTGCCTCTGTCATATCAACTTGTAACCTGTCACTGTTCCATCAACCATATGCATATATGTACTATGTCATCAATGAATAATATTCAACAACCTATGCATGTACCTTGTGCATACAACATATATATCCCTCAACCATATCAGTACTATACCATACATAAGAGTGTTTCTCACTCATCCAACCAACCAACTTATACCATATCCAAGTACAAGACCAACCATATCAAGGATGACTCAAGAATTCACAATATCATAAGAAAATATAAGCATCAAAACAAACATGTAACCATACCAGAATTTATGTAGTTCACCTAAACCTATAGAATATTTACCTAGGAACTTGATATCACACTCTAGGGACCTGGCACCAACATCTACTCAATTTTTCATGACCTTTTCACATGTATACTACTTCCTCTTCTAAATCTCACGCATGTATGCACTTGCCTCCACTACAACCCATGTACATACACACCTTCCTCCACTACAACTTGCGTACAGTTAAAAAACTAGGGTTTTTTTGAAACTCTACAACTTTGAAACTTTCAACCCTTCACACTTTCGCCGCCTCAAAAAACTTCCATCGCAACCTTACCAAAAGACCACTAGATCACAAGAAATATAAGTAATGAATAAGTGTGTGAGTGTAATTACGAATGAATCCTTGAGGTGTTTATATACTTGTGCTAGCTAACTCCTTTCCTTAAATTAGGGCTTCTAGGGTTTTCTTGTTACAACAACTTTACCCCTTTGAATAAGACTTATAACCAACTAGGGGCTTCTTGTCCAATCTTCAGGGATTCTGACTCTAAGCTCTTTCATCTTGTGTACACCCTCATAAAACTAGGGTTTCTGGTTTCTAGAAATATGAAACTTCTGGCCCATCAGACCTTTACTACCTCTGTGACATCAACCTGTAACCTATCACTATGCCATCAACCATATGAAGATATGAAATATTCCATAAATGAAGCATCTCCAACAACCTATGCATGTCCCTCATGCATACAACATACATATCCCTCAACCATATCAATATTGTACCATACATAAGAGTGCTTCTCACTCAGCAAACCAACCAACATATACCATATCCAAGTACAAGACCAACCATATCAAGGATGCATCAAGAATTCACCATATCATAAGAAAATAGAAGCATAAAAAAAAACAAGTAACCATACCATAACTTATGTAGATGACCTGAACTTGTAGAATGTTGACCTTGGAACCTGCTTTCAGACTCTAGGGACCTTGCACCAACATCTACTCAAGTTTTCATGACCTTTTCATATGTACACCACTTCCTCTTCTACAACCCACATATGTAGACACTTTCCTCCACTGTAGATTGTGTACGTATGCACCTTCCTCCACTACATCCCGCATACACTTCAAAAATTAGGGTTTTGCAACTTCAAAACTTTCGTCCCTTCACTCTTTCGTCGCCTCATAAAAGTGTCACCACAAACTTACCAAAAGACCACTAGATCACAAGAAATATAAGCAATGAATAAGCATGTAAGTGTACTTATGAATGACTCCTTGAGGTGTTTATATACTTGTGCTAGCTAAATCATTTCCTTAAATTATGGATTCTAGGGTTTTCTTGTTACAACAACTTTACCCCTTTGACCAAGACTTATAACCAACTATACAACTTTACCTCCTCTTCTACATCCTGTGTATGTATGCTACCTCCTCCACTGTAGCCTGCTTATGTACGCTACCTCCTCCACTATAGCCTATGTACACCTCATAAACTATGGTATTTCTTAAACTTTGAGAGTTTTGTTGTCGACCCTCCTTTCCTACCACATACTTGCATAACTTCAGATGTATCAATGAGTACCTGCAATAAAAAATTTAGAGAAGGAGAGAAGAGAATTCAAAAGCTCATGTAAAGTTCATGAACAAATCAATAATATTATATGAGAGTGGATTTAGTTTCGTGATATGACAATGATTGGTTGGACAGGTTGTTGTGACAGTGATCAATTGACAGTGACAAAGATAATTACAAGAATAGTTATAGATCAATATAACATATTGATGGACCATTTTTTTAGGCGTGGACAATTCCAAGGATCATCAAAGGAATAACAAATAATGGTATTCTTGATGCAATATTGTTGAGTAGTTGATCAGTGTTATGGTAGAGCAACAAGATATGCAACAAAAGAAAATTATGGTGGTAACATATTGTTCACAGTGATTACATGACATCTTGCAGAGAAGACACAGGGAGAGATACCCATAGGGGGATTTATTCTTTTTCCCATTATTTGTTATAGAGGTATGATTCCAGGAGGAGAGATCATAGAGGGAGCATTGACAACCATGCCATCAACATTGCATTAGAGTGATATCCTTTGTCAAAGAGAGAGATATTTTTCAGATGAAGGAAGAGAGAGTAATTAGAGAAAGATCAAAGGAATATATATAGGGGGAGCATCACAAAGGATACTTCATATAGGGGGAGAAGCCCCATGGAGAGTTTAGTTAGGAGGAGCATCCACACAGAGATATACCCTTTGTCATTGATGTCAAAGGGGGAGAGATAGAAACATCTATGAGGAACAATGGTCACAAGGGGAGAATGAGCATGAGAATTTCCATGAATAAGTGTTTCCATCAATTCCAAAGGGGGATATTGTTGGACAATTGGTTTGGATAGATGGTTTTCATTGATGTAAAACCTTGGAGAGTGATATTGGAGATTGATGTCAACCCTTATAGATTGATGCCAACCCTTGCAGAAGTCTCAAATCCCTAGAGATGTGGTAAATATGGTTGGACAGTTGATTTACATTTTTATGATCGATACTGATGATGAGTTAGATGGGTACAAATGATGAAGTCTACGTGTATCCACGGAGGGTGGTTATGGGACCCGATGTTGATTGAGAAATAATGACATGAAGGACAATGTGAATGTAGTAAATACCCTCATATATGGATAGTAATCATCATTACATTTCCAATGATATGTGGAACGTCACATGGTTCCTCACAGTTAAGGAGATATGGCCTTACAAATCGAGAAGCCCCGAAGAGAAAACAAAAAGCCCCTAGTTGGTTATAAGTCTTTATCAAAGGGGTAAAGTTGTTGTAACAAGAAAACACTAGAATCCCTAATTTAAGGAAAGGAGTTAGCTAGCACAAGTATATAAACACCTCAAGGAGTCATTCATAAGTACACTCACACACTTATTCATTGCTTATCTTTCTTATGATCTAGTGGTATTTTGGTAAGGTTGTGGAGGTACTTTTATGAGGTGGAGAAAGTGTGAAGGGATGAAAGTTTCATAGTTGCAGAATTTCAAAAGTGTACACGGGATGCAATGGGGGAAGGTGCATACATACGCGGGTTGCAGTGGAGGAAAGTGAATACATACACAGGTTGTAGAAGAGGAAGTAGCGTACATGTGAAAAGGTAATGAAAACTTTAGTGTATGTTGGTGCCAGGTCCCTAGAGTCTGAAGGAATGTTTCTAGGTCATCATTCTATAGGTTTAGGTCAACTACAGAAGTTATGGTATGGTTACAAGTTTGTTTTGATGCTTGTATTTTATTATGATACAGTGAATTCTTGAGTAATTATTGATATGGTTGGTATTGTACTTGGATATGGTATATGTTGGTTGGTTGGCTGAGTGATCAACACTTGATGTAGGAGCATCACTCCGGCCAGCCATGCACCAACCAACCAACCCACTCAGCACAATCAAGGAAGAGAGGCGCCAACCCTCTCATATTTTGAATTTGAATTAAGGAAATTTAATACTTGTAAAGTTGTTAGAGCCAAAAGGATGTGCCTATACGCAGGATTTATATGTAGATAGCCTTTAATGGTTGTAAAGATGAATCTAGATCTGATCTAGACTAGACAACCATTAATTGTAAATTCAATGTAATTGAATAGAGTAGGTGAGATGGAGGGAAGAGCTCGAAGAGCCCCCTCATGTAAAAGATCTTGGATCTCATTTTGAGTTAGTCAGTTAGACTAATAGAGAGCTGAGAGATAGGAGAACTCTGCAAGAGTTAGAGTAGAAGAGAGAAGGAGATGAGACTCTGTCAAAAAGTCTGAGTTCAAGAACACCTTTGTACAGGCATTTTTCATATTAATACATGGGCAGATTTTGTGCATTGAGATCCTGTGTGTTTATGTGTTTATGATGAATGTGTTTATGTGTTCTTTATATGTTGTATATGTATGGTTAGTTATGCATTTGCAGGAACAGAGAGGTTCTGCTATCTGTGGGTTCATTGATTTTAGGTTTGGATTTCTTTGAGGCTTCATGCCAAGACGGTGTGACATAACACTGTAGGTTCTGAAAGCCAGTGCATATATGCACTTTTGAATTCTGCGAAATTTGGACGAAGACGTGCTAGGAGGGAACACTAGCTGAAGTCTTAAACTCAGGGAAAGATCTCAAGGTTGCTGAACACCTTGGAGACAGGACTATGCAGAGGAAAGGAAAAAAAGAAGACATAATCTCTAAGGAGTTATGTAGAGCTCTGCCAGGAGGGCATTAAGCAGATGCACGGGTTGCATTGAGGAAGAACTCCATTGTGAGTTCAAAGAAGAAGACAAAATCTCCGAGGAGTTTCGTAGAACCTCTGCCAAGAGGGCATTGAGCCAGTGCACAAAGTGCAGGAGAGAAATCTTACTTGAGTTCAAGGTGAAGACAAAATCACTGTGGGATTAAGTGAGGAGAGACTCTGCTAGGAGGGCATTGAGTTGGTTTACAAAGAGAGCACAGGAAATAACTCTTTTGAGTTATGGAACAGGGAAGCATCTAAGGAGGAGGACCTTCATAGGGTTGTTGAATACCTTGCAGGCTCAGCAAGGAGTTCTTGAGCAAGAGGCTACCAAGAAGGCATTTCCATACCTTCAAGGAGAGAAAGGGAAAGGGGATGAAGACCTGTGCAAGGAGCGCACCAGGCCAACGCTCGGATGAAGTGTTGATCGACAACCATCTGGAGGCTTGTCAATCTCAAGGAGTGAGAACAGAAGGACTTTGGTTCAAGTCTAGAAGCTCAGGAGGTCAAGCGCAGGAATGAGAGTGAGAGTGAGGACTTATTCTAAGTCCCGAAGCTCAGGATAGATAGTGCAGTTGTGTGCAGAGACCCTGTGAGAGGTTGTAGAGACTGATAAACCTTTGAGGTTTCATAGGAGTGAAGAAATATCAGGAGGAAAAGTGTCGTTGAGCACAGAGCAATAGTTGCAAGGAGTGCAAGAAGTCGGGGAAACCCTTCAAGGTGTCACAGTCCTGAAGCTCAAGAGGGAAAGCGTCTTCAAGAATGCAGGTGAGACCAAGGATACAGGCTTTGTAGTAGGGACAAAGGCCAAGGTCTTTGGGACACTTGAAATCTTCCAAGTTCAGGAAGAAGAGTGGAAGTTTAGGAGGGAGCTACAACTATTGTTAGATCAGTTGGGGAAAAGATCTGGACCATGAGTTTCATGTACAAGTGCAGGCAGGAAAGTGCAGCGTGAGAGGAATAGATCTGGGCCATCAGATCTAGAACAGATAGCTGATAGTGATCGGATCTAGAAGGAGATGCATGATATTTAATCTCATATGTGCAGTAGAGAGGAACCACGAAATCTCGAAAGAACAAATATTGTCCGTCGTGGAGAGGACACGTGTCACGAGATCCTCACATTTCAGGGATTTGGGCATCGATCAATGGAAGGAGAAGTCTTTTGACTTTGTGACTTATGAAATCCCAAATGGATTAAGACCGTCCAATTTGGAGGAAAGGTGGCAGAGATCTGGGTCATAGTGCATATTCGGGTATCATGAACTGGGAGGCAAAGGCCTTTGCTCTACAATGTTTTGAATCACAAGATCGCGATGCGATCTGAACTGTTGATTAGGGAGGAAGGAGAGTCATGAGATATGGCATCTCGATACATCACATATCGGAAGTTAGGGAGTTTGGAGAGGGTAGACCAAGCTCTTGATTTCACAAAGCTTCGAGTAGCGAGGAGTAGAGACAACCATTGGATCAAGGTCATGGGAAGAATGTTGGATCACAACCTTCGCCATATCATGCACTCGGGGTTTCGGATGTTAAGAGGAATCATTTTCAACTATGGAAGTCACGAAGTGGCGAGAGCCAAGAGCTCATGTGAATGCATGGCACATTTGTCAGGTGGGGACCGCAAGGGTGACAGGTGGTGTGTACTCACGCATCGGGAAGGAGTCAACCATTCATTGACCATCGCATCTTGTGGATTTATGGAAGAGGAGAAATAAGGTTCAATCCTTCAACTTGTGAGACTGTGAGTTGCGAGAAGTGTGAAAAGGAGGTCAACCATCGCCTCTCAGGGTTTCTCAAAGGGAGAGTGCCAAAGTTCGATACTCCAAATCGCAAGGTTGCGAGTTGCAAAAGGCGCTTGCGCCAAGGCCCAGTTGTGGTCATGTGGAGGTGAAGCTTGCACCTTGTGCCTATTCACATAAGGGGGTTTCATAAGGACCTATGGATTGAATGTTGGGGTTCCAATAGGGATCCAAAAGAGCCATTTCGGCTTAGAGGTAAATGCGAGAATGATCCTTATACCGGGAGGTCGTGTAGGACCTGTTGAGGCAGGGGGTGCTGCATCAAAGTGGTATCAAGGCCTGACTTTGTTTGTATATTGCAGGAAGAGGAAGCAGGAGGAAGAGAATACTCTGATACACATCATTTTTATATCAGAGGTATCTTGCAGAGATAGGCAAGTGAAGGCATAGTATTGGAGCTCTATGGTGATTGTTTGCAGGTAGGTAGCAGTCAAGAAAGGAAGTCAGGTCGACTGTAAGAGGAGGCTGGAAGCACTCAGGGTTGTAGAGTGACAACAATAGGTTTTCCAGGAGGGCAGACAGATAGAAGGTGGAGATGGCTATTGAAGGCCATGCACACGGTGGAAAGAAGAATCACCACCAGTAGGAAAATGCTGTGAGAAACAAAGAACTTGCCGAGATCCGAGCGAGTATGGAGGAGCTAGAATTTTGGATGCGGGAAGATGCAAGATCAAGATGGGTATATGAATGGCCATGAAGACAAAGGTAAAATGGTCAGTCAAGGAATTGGTGGCCAAAAGACAGCAGAGGCTATTAAAAAGATGGTTGAGGCATGTTGAAAGTCTCAGGGATGAACAGATGGAAATGGTTCAGATATGTGAACCAGAGGCTGGGAGAAATCTCAGTGACAAGGATGAACTGAGATCACTGGATGATCTCATAAATTGCCAGGAGGGAAGAACAGAAATTCCCAATTTCCAAGAGGGCAATGAAATGAGGTTGATGTGGGATCTCATAGACTGTTAGGAGGACATCAAGGAAATTTGACATTGCCAGGAGGGCAATGAGATGAGATCACTGCGGGATCTCATAGACTGCCAAGAGGGAAGTATCAAAAATTTAGATTTCTAGGAGGGCAATGAGATGGGATCCGAGGATCTCATAGACTATTAGGTGGGCAGAAGAAAAATCCCATATTGACAAGAGGGAAAGGGAGAGTAGATGAGCTTAGAGTTGAGATCATATCAGCAAGGAAAGCTAACAAAGAAGGAGGATCAGAACTGTTCTCTGATCATTGGTGGAATGGAGGTATTCCTTCCATATCGCCCAGTCGAGGCCAGTGTGTGCGTTGTAGAGGGAGCAACATCCAAAGAAATATAGCCAATTGTGACTGACAGAGAGTTGGGGAAGACACTGATGTTTTCCCAAGCAGAAGAAGGAAATGAGCATTCCGAGGAATGGCTCAAATTTTTCAGCAAGGGAGCTGAAATGACTGTAACATTGAAGCTTGTAGCAGGAGAAAAAGAAGAGGAAGTAGACAACATAGATTTTGCTGAGATGTATCAAGAGTTTGAATCCCTAGAGAGAAGGTTGAAGGTGTACGGCATGCACATCCAACAGATCAGGTTGGAAGCAGATGAAGGGAAATTCTGGGCTGAGGAGCAGCTGGAAGAAGCTGGAGATACACCAGCAGGAGAAATGGCAGCAACAACACTTTCAAAAGAAGCTGAACAAAAGATCAACCAAGAGAATAAGACTACAGAGATGAATTCTACAACAGAGTGGCAAGTTGAGGCCACAGGAGATGAAAAAGACAACATGGGAGATCATGATGATCTGCCCATTTGCAGAAAGAAATTGCAGCAGAGGAGACTGCATGAATAGAGCCAGCCATTGCAGTAGCTGGACAAAATGATCGAGCATATCAGGAAGATGATGTTGAAGTCAACACAAGAGACTGCCAACAGGGAGAAGATGAGAAGAAGGGAGACAACAACAACAAAAGAGCAGCGGAAGTAGCAACAACAGCAGCAGCGAGATGGAGTAGAGGAACAACTCCAAAGAGTTGTTTGGGATCCAAGAGGATTTCAACAGCCAGGGTGGAGAGCTCATGAATGAGAGCTCTTGAATTTTTGCAACAGAGGAGTATGATGCAGGAGCATTACTCTGACCAGCCATGCGCTAGCCAGCCAGCCCACTCAGCGCATTCAAGGAAGAGAGGCACCAACCCTCTCATATTTTGAATTTGAATTAAGAGCATTTACTACTTGTAAGGTTGTTAGAGCCAAAAGGTCATTCCTATATGTAGGCTTTAGATGGAGATAGCCTTTAATGGTTGTAAGGTTGAATCTAGATCCGATCTGGACTAGACAACCATTAATTGTAAATTCAATGTAATTGAATAGAGTAGGTGAGATGGAGAGAAGAGATCAAAGATCCCCCTCATGTAAAATATCTTGGATCTCATTTTCAGTTAGTCAGTTAGACAGATAGAAAGTCAAGAGATTGGAGAACTCTATGAGAGTTAGAGTAGAAGAGAGAAGGAGCCGAGACTCTATAAAAAATTCTTAGCTCAAGAACACCTTTGTACAGGCATTTTTCATATTAATACATGGGCATATTTCCTGCATTGAGATTGTGTGTGTTTATGTGTTTATGATGAATGTCTTTGTGTGTTCTTTATATGTTGTAGATGTATGGTTAGGTATGCATTTGCAGGGACAGATAAGTTCTGCTATATGTGGGTTCTTTGATTTCAGGTTTGGAGTTCTTTGAAGCTTCATTCCAAGAGGGTGTGACAGAACACTGTGGGTTTTGAAAGCCAGTGCATAGATGCAATTCTGAATTCTGCAGAATTTGGACGAAGACGTGCTAGGAGGGCACACCAGCTGAAGTCTTAAACTCAGGGAAAGATCTCAAGGTTGTTGAGCACCTTGGAGACAGGATTGTGCAGAGGAAAGCCACAGAAGAAGACATAATCTTTGAGGAGTTTTGTAGAGCTCTGTCAGGAGGGCATTGAGTAGATGCACGGGTTGCTTTGAGGAAGAAATCCATTGTGAGTTCAAGGAAGAAGACAAAATCTCCGAGGAGTTCTGTAGAACCTTTGCCAAAAGAGCATTGAGCCAGCGCACAAAGTGCAGGATAGAACTCTTACTTGAGTTTAGGGTGAAGACAGAATCACTATGGGATTCTGTGAGGAGAGACTCTGCCAGGAGGGCATGGAGTTGGTTTACAAAGAGAGCACAGGAAAGAACTCTTTTGAGTTTTGGAATAAGGAATCATCCAAGGAGGAGGACCTTCAAAGGATTACTGAATACCCTGCAGGCTCAGCAAGGAACGCTTGAACAAGAGGCTACCAAGAAGGCATTTCCATCCCTTCAAGGAGAGAAAGGGATAGAGGACAAAGACCTGTGCAAGGAGCGCACCAGGCCAACGCTTGGATGAAGTGTTGATCGACAACCATCTGGAGGTTTGTCAATATCAAGGAGTGAGTGCAGAAGGACTTTGGTTCAAGTCTAGAAGCTCAGGAGGTTGAGCACAAGAACGGGAGCAAGAGTGAGGACTTATTCTAAGTCTCAAAGCTCAGGATAGATAGTGTAGTTGTGTGTAGAGACCTTGCGAGAGGTTGTAGAGGCTAAGAAACCTTTTAGGTTTCAAAGGAGTGAAGAAAGATTAGGATAAAAAATGTCTTTGAGCACAGAGCAATAGCTACAAGGAGTGCAGGAAGTCGGGGAAACCCTTCAAGGTGTCACAGTCTCGAAGCTCAGGAGGGAAAGAGTATTTAAGAATGCAGGAGAGACCAAGGATACAGGCTTCGTAGTAGGGACAAAGGTCAAGGTATTTGGGAGACTTAAAATATTCCAAGTTCAGGAAGAAGAGTGGAAGTTCAGGAGGGAGCTACAACTGCCATTAGATCACTTGGGGAAAATATCTAGACCATGAATTTCATGTACAGGTGCAGGCAGGAAAGTGCAGCATAGAAGGAATAGATCTTGGCTGTCAGATATAGAATATATAGCTGATAGCCATCGGATCTAGAAGGAGTTGCATGGGATTTAATCTTGTATGCGCAGTGGAGAGGAACCATGAAATCCTGAAAGAATAGAGACCATCTGTCATGAAGAGGACACGTGTCATGAGATCCTCACATTTCAGGGATTCGGGCATCGATCAGTGGAAGGATAAGTATTTTGACTTTGCGACTTACGAAATCCCGAAGGGATCAGGACCATCCAATTTGGAGGACAGGTGGTAGAGATCTGGGTCATATTAGGGATTCGGGTATCATGAGTTGGGAGGTGGAGGCCTTTGCTCTACAAAGTTCGGAATCACGAGATCGCGATGTGATCTGAATTGTTGATTAGGGAGGAAGAAGAGCCATGAGATCTGGAATCTTGATACATCGCGTATCGGAAGTTCATGAGTTTGGAGAGGGTATACCAAGATCTTGATTTCACGAAGCTGGGAGTAGTGAGGAGAAGAGACAACCATTGGATCCAGGTCAAGGGAAGCCCGTTGGATCAAAACCTTCACCATATCGTGCACTCGGGGTTTCGGAGGTTGAGAGGAATCATTTTCGACTGTGGAAGTCGTGAAGTGGCGAGAGCCAGTAGCTCGTGTGAATACATGGAACATCTGTCAGGTGGGGACCGCAAGGGTGACAGGTGGTGTGTACTCGCGCATCAGGAAGGAGTCAACCATTCGTTGACCATCGCATCTTGTGGATTCACGGAAGAGGAGCAGGAAGGTTCAATCCTTCAACTCGCGAGACTGCAAGTTGTGAGAAGTGTGAAAAGGAGGTCAACCATCGCCTCTCAGAGTTTCTCAAAGGGAGAGTGCCAAAGTTCGATACTCCAAATCGCAAGGTTGTGAGTTGTGAAAGGCGCTTGCACCAAGGCCTAGTTGTGGTGGTGTGGAAGTGAATCTCACACCTTGTGCCTATTCGCATAAGGGGGTTTTAGAAGGACCCGTGGATCGAATGTTGGGGTTCCGATAGGGATTCAAAAGAGCCATTTTGGCTTAGAGGTAAATGCGAGAATGATCCTTAGACCGGGAGGTCATGTAGGACCTACTGAGGCAGGGGGTGCTACTTCAACACTCATGCATGGGGTAGATGCATAGGATATTGGAGATTCTTCATTGATGAAGTGGTACAGATCTACATATGGCTGATGATATGGTATATGGAACATATACAGGTTGGTCAATGGTAGGTTGGATATAGTGACAGGTTACAAGCTGATGTAGCAGAGACAACGAAGGTATAAAGAGCCAGAAGTTTCAGAGTTCTAGAGAACTGGAAACCCTAGTTTTATGAGGTTGTACACATGCTGCAAGTTGACATGTCACGTACACATGAATTTTTCAAGAATATAGATCCCGCACATACATAGATTGCAGGAGGAAAGGTCGTGTATCAGTAGAAAATATTTGAATATAGTTGGTACAGTTGGACAATTTTTTTTCTATGTACAAGTTGGGTCTTGTACTTGAGGGTTGGAATCCTGAGATTTCAGTTGGTGTTGAGATCTACAAGATGGGTCTTGTCTTTGTCAGTTGGTACTCTCTTGGAGTTGGTGCTCTTTTTAGTTGGTGTTGATAAACCTTGGAGATTATAATATTCATGTAACAACATAATACAAAACCTTACACATATATCTCGTGTTCTTTGTGTTCATTATGATGATTATTCATAGTTCTCTATTATTGATGTATGTTATTGATATATGCAAGTAACTAATTGTGAATGAATAATAATGTTTGAAGTGGTTTCTAACTCAAGGAAGAAAGAATTTTAAAAAGAACCACACACTGATTCACCCCCCCTTCTTAGTGTGGTTGGTGTGTCCAATAGGTAGAATATTGTTTAGCAACCATTTAATCCAAATTGTCAAAGGAAACCCATGGTGTGTGCCCATTTCTTTATTCTTGCATTTTCATAATTGAGGAAAAGAGAGCATAGCTCATTCTTCACCTTCTAGCCATATTTGCTCGCATATTGGGTTTCCAAGGTCATATATCGTGTTCAATTATATAGATGGTTTGTTCATTTGCTTGTTCTTTGATTCTCAAATTTCAGTTATTTCCATAAATATTTGAGCTAAGGACATACCATAGTGGTCTGAAATATTTGTTTGGAAAACCAACTTTGAATGCTAGACAAATTAGATGGATAGAATTCCTCAGTGACTATGACTTTAATATAAATCATATCAAAGGAAAAGAGAGCAAGGTGGTTGATGTAATTGGCAGGAGAGTGCATGAGATGCATGCTACAACCATTAGCATCCACAAATCAGATTTGCAAGAGAAAATTTTGGAAGTTGTAAAATCAAATCAACATTATGTGAAAACAAAATAAATATTACGACAAAGTAATTTTCAGCAGAAAATTAAAGATTATGAGTTAAGAGAAGATGTAATCGTCATGTATATTGGTAGAGTATATGTGCCTAAATATCATGACCTAAAAAATATGGTTCTGAGAGAAATGCAATGCGCCTTATGTTGGGAACCTATGTTACCAGAAAACAATTGTAGCTATCAAGAGCCAATAGTTTTATCCAGGTATGAAGAAGGAGGTTGTTGATTATATATCTAGATGTCTAGTATGTAAAAAGGTAAAGGATGAGCCAAGAAATCCAACTTGATTTATACATCCAGTTCCCATTCTTGAGTGGAAATGGGAAGTTGTAACAATTGATTTTATCACCATGCTACCCAGAACAATGAAGAAACATGATTCTATCATGGTGGTGGTGGATAAGCTAACCAAATCTTCTCATTTTATTCCAGTGAAGATAACTCACAAGATAGTAACATTGCAGATATTTACATGAGGTAAATTTCAAAGCTACATGGTGTACCTAAGGCAATTGTTTTTGACAAAGATCCCTAGTTCACATCACATTTCTAGAAAGGATTATTTAAAGGATTTGGGACAAATTTGAATTTTAGCACAACATATCACCTAGAATCAGATGAGAAAATAGAGAGGGTCAATATGGTGATTGAGGATATGTTGAGGATGTATGTGATGGATAAACCATAAAAATGGGAAGATTATCTACAATTTTATTATAATAATGGGTATCATGCATATTTAAAGATGATCCCATTTGAAGCATTATATGGAAGAAAGTGCAACATGCTAGTGATCTTGGACAACCTAGCAAAAAGAGTAGTAGTTGGGTCATAATTGCTAAGAGAAATAGAAGAGCATATGGTGAAAATAAAGAAGGATTTAAAGGCTACTCAAGACAAGAAGAAAAGTTATGCAAACAAAGGAAGGACACACAAAGAATTCAAAGTGGGTGAACATATCTTCTTAAAAGTGAAATATAAGAAGAGTTCACTTAAATTGGGGGGTTACACAAAGTAGGGAGAAAGATATTGTGGACCATTTGAAATCCTAGAAAGGATTGGTCCTAATGCATACATTCTTTCATTTCCTACATCCATGTGCATATATAATGTGTTTCGTGTGTCTCTGCTTAAAAAATATGTTCCTAATGTTAATCATGTAATTGATTGGAATGTGATTCAAGTGGAGCAAGAATGTGACCTCTGAGTTCAACCGATGTGCATACTAGATAGGAAAGTCAAGATTCTCTATAATCAAGCAATAGGGATGGTAAGATCCATTGTACCTATTATGATCTTGAATATGTAACCTGAGAGCATGAAAATTCCATACAGAGGAGTACTCACATATTTTTTGAGATTTTTGAAGAATTTTGTTGTACATGTGTATATAATGCACCAAGGATAGTGCATAAATAAGAGGGAGGAGAATGTAATACCCCCGAGATAAACCCCAAGTTGTAAATGTACATATTCTTTATAGGCTGGTGAGCCAAGATGTTTTGGGCTATAGTTCCTTTGTATATATGTTTTGAGTCCAAAGTTCCTGTGTGATTTAGGCCAAGGATCATATGAGTTGAAAGGTCAGTGAGCCTAACAGTTGTAATGTGTAAGAACACTTGGTTATATTAATAAAATACATCACTACTGTATACAAAGTTAGACAAAAGATATGTGGGGATAGGACTCAGTCAAAGGGAAAGGGGGCTATGACTTGAGAGGAAAAGGGGATAAGTCAAGGAGGCTTAAACCAAAGTAATAAAATAATATTATTCCTAAGTCCTAAGTCTTGTGACATGTTTTTATACTAAGTTCCTAAGTGAGGGGAATGAATTACCAAGTGGGGGATAAAGTAGTTCCTTAGGTTCCAAGTGTCAAAATGGCACATGCATATATAATGTGGGGAATTAGTGTAATTCTCATTCATTATTTCCAATCATTCCCTTGATCATTCCTTCCATCATATGTACCTTGGACGAAGAGTGCAATATGGAGAGTTTTTGTTACCCAGTAAATCCTTGGTGTTTTGAGTTGAAGAAGTAGGTTTTTTCAGGCTTGTGGGGTATTCTCCTTAGGTGAGAGAATTGTTGGGAATAAATTTCCCTATGTGCTGGCCTAGTGGATATTGTAACTCTTAGAGAAACTTTGTGTTCCAAGTTCTATAGAGATATGAGAATTTATGTCCGAAATGTTGTTGAATCCCTGGAAGGGAAGTGAGATAGCCTCAAGAATTGTTGATCATAAAAGGGGGTACATTTACTTGGGTGGGATAGGCTGAGGGAAATGAGAGGAAGTGAGTTGGGAACCATTTCTACAATTGGCACCTGAGCCTACCCTTTATGGTTCCATTGGTCAGAACTTAGTTTGTCTTAGGTATCCTTTTCCTTGGTGGAGTCATAGCCCCAGCTCAGGGGTGACCTTCTCTTGAGAGTGTATGAATAATAGTGTCTACGATTTGGAGGAATGTCTAAGGTCTGCGTGAAGTTGGTGATTTACAAAAAAATATAAGTATTATTTTATGTTTGTTTACATGTTTATTATTGTGTGTATGTTTATGTTAATTATGTTTGCTGTAATTGTACATAATTGTGCATAAATATGCATGTTATTATTGGTTCTTCATAGTTGTTGCATATGCGGGGCATGGAAAATTATAAATGGTATCAGATAAAATTTATTTCGTGTGGCATGGCTTAGCTTAGAGGCTATGGAAGTTACATCTTCAATCACAATTTCACTTTTAGGAAGCCTCCCATCTAGGGTTTGTAAGATGGAAATTTTCAATTCATCTATCTTCTTTTCCATTTGATCCTTATATTCATCCATCTTATTTTTCATTTGTTTCATCTTATTTTCCATATCTTGAATTTTTTGTTGTGTGTTTACAACCTCATTACTTGTCGTTGACCTAACACTGAAATCATTAAGTTGGTCCTCCAATTTGGGTAGCTTGTTATGTATCTCCTCAAATTCTTGATGAGTTATATATGAGATTTATGGGGGTTTAATTGGTGTTCTAATTGTTTTTGGATCCATTTGGGATACAAATAACAATTTTCCTCTATTTCGATTTATCACAAATTTTGAATAACAAAAAATAGATCTTCCAATTAAAAGCTATGCCAATTGTAAGTGACATACCTTAAAAACCCCAAATTTTGAGACCGTCTTGTTGGATAATCTTTGTCCTTATTTATCCCTGAAATTTTGTCCCTTCTAAGTCTAAATGTTTGGGTTGTAGTACTATGATATGTATTCTATGCAATGAAAAAGGTATGAAAAAAAAATGATGTGCCAAGTGAAATTTATGGTAACTTTCACAAAAATTGTTGATTCTTATCCCTTTTTAGATAGCTAACTTGTATGGTATGCCACATGTCCATTATTTTAGATTTGATTCAAAAAATTAAAAATAAAATAATATTGTATAGATTGTTTTCAAACGAATTGCTGGCATACAATTTGGACTTCCCAAAATTCATATATGTCACTTTGATCAATAACACATGTTTGAAAATAGTTGTAGGACTAGTCAATAAACCCTACCTTCTGTTAGGTGATTTATATGTACTAAAAAAGACACTAAAATACCCTCAATTAAATTGTCAACCCGGGGTAAGTAAACTTAGAGTTGTAGAAAAATATATGCCAAAGGTAAAAAGGTTGGTAGGAGTATAGTCTAACTATGGAAAGCAGCTATCTAGGGCTAATCTACTCAAGCAAACCTGCACACGAACCTATCTAGGGCTAATGCGGGGTTAGTATAATGAGAGGAACTTTTTAATTGCACATGAAATTAGTAAAGAGACTTGCAAGATTGTTCCTAATCTATCAAATCAACACATACTATCACATATCATCATCTAACTTGCAAAAATAAGTAAAACAATAAGCTACAACAAACTAATTAATTAAATGAAAATATACATGCACAGGAAAATGAAAAGACAATTTAAATTAGAAAAATGCAAAATAGACATGAAGATAGTTACCAGATTGTAGGTGGGCCCCCCACCAAGTCGTGGTCACTCTCTAAAATCACACCACGACCTCAGCAGGCCAAATTCACTATATAAATCCAAAAACGCAGTTTTGGCACTATTCTAGCAATGTAAAACTAGAAATAGAGAAAAATCGTTTTTTCTGGAAATTCTAATGCTTATGCTACTTGGTTCTTCTAATGAACAATCATCTGACTGCCTCAGTGGTATTTATAACATTTACAAACCAAGTGGTCAACCACAAGAGGGACGAACCACCTCTAAATTCGGCAAATTACAATAAATGATGCAATAACTGCCAAAACAGAGTAAGCCAATAGTCACCTTCTTTGGAAAACTAAAAATGAGTTGTATGGAGCTTATTAGCTGGAGGGGGCGATGAAAAAAAAACCCATGTGCCCGATTTTTCCACCACTAGCCACCAATACCATGACCGCCAACTTGCCTTGCATTTTTGTGCAACACTGGGTGTCGGAATGAGTGCTAGATCAAGTACCAAAACGAGTGGTGGATCAAGTGTCGGAACAAGTGTTAGACCAAGAAACATGGTGCGTTTTGCCTTGTAACAACAAAAAAACATGAATTAACTCTTGGAAACCATAAAATATGATAAATTAAACTTGATTGAATCACAAAACATGAATTATACGTACCTCATGCTGATTATATCCTTTTACCATAAAATTATTCAAAAATCTCCTTTGAAAGATGAAACATGCATATGTACATATGGAAAAAAGTGTATAATAATGTCATGAATATTATCATATCTCGGGCCCAACATACTCCCACACCTACGATTTTGCAGGTCCCACTGCAAACAAAAAGAATTCATCCCTCAGAACTAGGCTTGTTGAGGGGGGTCGTCTTTAGAAGCCTCTCCTTCTTACTGTGTAGGCTTAGCCTTGTGCCTCTTATGTTTCTTTAATTGTGCTCTTAAGCTGCGGTTAGATTGGGTCATCCCATCGACCAACCGCTGAAGGGAGTAACTTTTTCCTGAAGGACTGCATTGTCATGATGAAGGTGTGCATCTATTTTCGTCCTCTCTTCTAATTGTTGGAGAAGCTGATGGTCTTCCCTTTGTATCTCCTCTATAGTTGGGGTAGAATCAATGATCTCTGAGGAAGGATTAGGTCCTTTGAGAGATGTAGTCAATTTATCAATTTTAGGATCAAGAGTGGGCATGGGTGAAGTAGGTGTGATGGGAGATCGGAAAGGTGAGGTAGGTTCTGATTTTGTTTTCCTTAATGGCTCTAATCCATCCGTAGAGACTTCTCTAGGTTTCTTATGAGGGCTCTCAAGGTCAGAGGATACTTGTATAGGATCCGAAGCAGGTGGGGTCTTTACATAAGGCTTGGTTCTTATGTTTTGGGTACTCTTCCGAAAAGCTCCCTTACCAAATCGGTTGTCTCCTCTCTTGTTTGTGGGAATGATGAGAAATTCTTGCTACATTACTTTATGGGGCTTTTTAGGTGTAGGATCAGGAGAAAATTAAGGCATTGGGGGGTCAACAATAGGCTTCTTTTGGTCTTTGTTCTTGGTCTTCTTCCCCGATGAAGAAGTAGGAATATCAACAAGCTTTTGGTATTGTTCTGGCAAAGAGGGATTTTGTGCAAGGGAGTTTGGAGTTTTTGGAGAGTGAGGCTTGGATGGAGAGATAGTTTTTAGGCAAAGTGGTTTTTTGTCGGTCTTAACTGTCAAGTGAGGATTTGCAAACTGGTAGATAAAGACATCCCAACTTTTCCCCTTCTTCTCCAATTCGGTAAGATCGAGGAGTTTGATCAAACCATGGTGGAAGAGACTATTGTGGGGGTTGGTCACATTTTTCCTCACTTGAGAGGACATTTTCTCCAAGCTTTTGAGAAAATAAAAGGGAAAGTTCAAAGGTTTATTGAACAAAAAATGAGCCAGCAATCTAAAGTGACAAGCTTTGAAGGTGGAGTATCTACCTTCACATGTGATTAACCTTGTGATAACGATGAGGGGATTGACCAATTATAGCTTTATCCACTCCTTAGCATACCATTTCACTCCTAAAATTCTCTCGAATTCGGGATTAAACACCCTGTTGTAACTTGAGCGCAACAATTGATGATTCTTGAACCACCTATCTCTCATTCTTGGAAGTTTTGTTGCAGCAGCAATTGACTCTTCTGTGACTGCAAAATTGAGAGACCCTACATGTGCTATCTTGCCATCAAAACCAACTGCAAATTGTATAGAAAGACCATCATCATGACCTTGCAAATGCGATAGAAATGGTCCCCAGCTAGCATGCAAGAACACTTCCCTACACTGTGTGAATTCTGGAATGGAAAACAAGTCTACATAGGAGGAGGGTTCGTATCACTTGGGCATTGTGACAGGGTTTGAATTCACTAAGAAAGGGAGAAATCAAGCCACACAGAGACATGAATTGGGCATGGTCTAAGTGCAATTGGAACAGAGGGAAAATTTTACCAAGAAAGGGTGTAAACATGCAAAGAAATGGCATGGGTTTAACACAGTCTAAGTGTGATTAGAATAGAGGGTGAATTTGACAGAGGTTGGGCGCAATTCCTTAATGTAGGGCAGAGAAAATGGCAAGGGAACATGAAACAATAGAGTGCCCAGCCCGATTTTGGATGCTCTTATGGTGGAGTACGTTGCCCACATGTGCGCGTGAGCTGCCATGTGTGGGATATTTGAATTTGATGGCGAGCTTGGGAGCAATGGAGTGGTGTGTACTTAGATAAATGTCCAAGTATTTTGACTTGGACATTTGATCATAACCATATGAAGCATCTTTTAATCAATTCCTGTAACAAATTTAATTAAATTTGATTGAATTCTAGTTCCCTGGAATCTAGGACAGTTACTGGTATGCAATGTAATGGCACTTCAAATGACACTTTAAATGACATTGCATCTGGCACCTCATCTGGCACCTCATCCGGTACTTCATCCGGTACCCCTGTGTTAAGTGCATTTTCGCCTCTTTTAATGGACAACCTACAATTTTGAAGTATTTTTGACAACCATAGTGGTTAATGAGCAGAGGTAGAGTGCTCCATGCTTACTCATTCTTCTTGTATATGACATATAGTGTCAAAACCTATAAGGAACGGGTTGTAGCAAGCATAAAACATGTATTGTCAAACCTACAGCTTGTAATGGAAGATAACCAATAAAGAGTGTTATGTTATGCATGAGTTCAATAATGTATAGCACACAAGAGTTAAGCATTTAAAAATAACTTGACTATCAATCTAATAACCTATATCATGGTAATAATACAAAAATTCTTGCAAAGACTCATTTCTCTAGGAAATGATCATTTGTCAGCTCATGAACCCCTCCCCCACACCTAAGTATTGTGACACCTCACAATCAAAAGTATAGTAAACTAGTCAGTATGCCCCAATAGCCGAAGATTTACAGTATGTCAAGTGTAAAAATGAAATTTCACAGATTGGTCTGATGAGACAGTTAGGAGATGGCCCCACCTATAGGATAAGAGATCTTATATATAGATAAGAAGAGGTAGGAAAGAGAGTTTCAAGATAGTCTTAGAGTCATTTCCCAATGGCAAGTTGATGAGATTCATTAACCTTATATTAACCACACATACTCCATGTCATCTTTGTCTGCAAGTAATGTCGTACATCAGGACAAGTTTAGATTTATTATTTATTTTTTTCATATCATCATCCTCGCTAGGTATAATGCACTGTTGCTAGCAAGCTTGTTCAGTACTCCGACTGCTTTATCTAGTCATACCATAGGCTGGTACCCACTGCCAGTAGACCTTTTCAGTATCCCGACAGGTTAGCCTCTTAAACCCTCAGAGACTGGCCCTCCATCCTTTAAGATAGTAGTATAAGATTGCTTATGCAAGAAGATGGGGGAACAACTCTGAATTAAATTTTTCTTTCTTTTTCTTTTTAATTGGGATGGTATTTATGTTAGAAGATGATGTTCTGTTATATTGTTTAGTGGTTTTCCTGATGTAATGGGTACTTAAGAGAACGTGGCCTATCTAAAGATATGATAAAATCAAGCTATTTAGTGTGTAGTGGATGGTACCATCGAGAAAGAACAAAAATGTATCTCTAGGCTCAACTCACTTTCTTCTTTTGTAATTATTATGATGTTTCCATGACTAACTACTAATGAGACTTCCCTGTTACTCTTTGATAAAGACACTTGACTTACTTACTCAGGTTTCTTGGAAAAATTGTACGAGAGACCTCTAGGCTTGATAGTTATCGTATCACTTCCTTCTACAGTGGTGAAGCTTTTCAAGAGAAACTGCTTTAGAATTCCTTTAAAATGATAATTTTTGCCAAAACATGGCTAATTACAGTAATTCACTATTCATTTGATGCTTTAGTAGACACAAGATTCAAGTATAACAATGTTTTGATGAAAGATCCTTGAAACTGTGTACTCCCAGTGAAATAATTACTTACAGAAATATCTAGAATTGCCTTATTAACAAAATACAAAAACTATTTACATATATACAGTGGGAGACTCAGAAAATTTTTCAAGAACAAGGGTGATCTAAAAATGAAGAAGACTTGTAATCTTGAAAATATTTGCAAGTAAAGTTTATGTGTTAAAAGCAAATGGATCAACTTTGCAACACATCATTAATAGGATTTACTCATTTAAGACGCAAATAAACAACAACATAATCAATGAACATAAACACATAACACAACAAATGATAAAGGAGTTCACCCCTCTCTTGGGATACATCTCCTGGTCCAGCTTCCAATGGATCATTATTATTATTTTCTCAAAGTGCTCAAAAACATGCTTTACAATGCTCAAAATGCTGCAATGGCTTCAAAGCGTCCAAAAACCCCTAGTTGGGCTTTTTCGACACCTCGTTTGGCCAAAAAACAAAGAAGTTAGGCTTCCTTGAAGTCTCCCCTTCAAGCTTGTTGTCTCTACATCTACAAAACGCACCCTTGTTCATTCAACCTAGCACACACACCATTTAAGGCATAAAAACCCAGCACCGAACGCAACCGCACAAACGGTGTGAACTATAGGATGGTTATGGGTGTGCCAACCCCTAACCGCCAAACTCATGGCCACATGCGGTCACCATATGACCTCGGGCTAGCGCAAAAGAGGGCTCCCTTTCCAAAGTTTGTTGTGGGTGCAACACATGTCGGCGCAAAAACTCAACTGTATGAACACTCCCGCGTGCTCTGTTGTGGTCGCATGCAGTGTCACATATAACCAAGGGCTAACATTTGAAAACATGTGTGCACAACCTCGGAAGGTATGGTCATATGGTAGTGTAAGTGCGATCAGGGGCTGGGGCTAAGCCCCAGCCCGGACGCGCCCCAAATCACACATTAGTTCAATTCAAATATAATTAAACTCATATATCATATAAGGACCACCATGTAGGCTAGTGGTAGCCCACACTCTACCAAAGCGCAGAACCATAGGGGAGGTCCGGGGTTCAATCCCCATGGATTCCATAAAATTTTGAATAACAAACCATTGCCAATAACGGGGTGCCACGTGGCAGCCCATGACTAGGCCACGTGGCACCCAAAGACTTGTCAAAATAATGCCACGTATAAGAATGTCACTCACCCTCAGCTACCAATCCAAAACTACCACATCATCATATGCCACGTCAGCGTATGGACTTACGGCCTCTGCCACGTCAGCCTGTACGGACTGCACAATCAACGTCCTTTTTTTTTTCCTGTTTGACGATTCGAACAGATCACGATATCTCTCACTCCTGATGTCCGTTTGAACCCAAACGAGTTGCGTTGGGTTCACAATGATGAGGCCTATGCTCTCGTTCAATTTAAGGCAATTCCAAGCACTTTGAATTTTTGAGCAAAATTTTATCCCCTAATCACACCTCCCCATTGGGAAGCTTTTGGAGCTCCAAAAGACTATATTCAGTCTATGTGAAGATGAGGGTATAGTTCCCTCACCCTTCCAACCTCAATACACTTGGATTTTCTTGGATTTGTTCCTTTAAGACCAACTCGAAGATACTCCACATTTCCTCATTTTGGAGTTCGCATTCTCCTGTCAAGGATGGTGTCTTCATGTAGTTCTGTAAGATATTCTGGGGAAAAATCATCTATAGAAGGAATCTGAACATGCTCTCCATGATCATCAATCAACGGAGGCTCATACAAATTCAAATTCTCAACATTAACAGCTACATACATTTGCATATAAGGAGGCAAATCTAAATGAAAGGCATTGTTACCAATCTTGTCGATAATCTTGAAAGGACCATATTGAATTGGTTTCAATTTTTTACCTTCTCCTTTAAGCCTCTCCTTACTAATGTAAGGCCAAACTTCATCTCCAACTTGGAAACTGTGATCAACACGATGCTTGTAATGTCTCGTCTTGTACTTGGATTGACTCATTTCCAACTGCTCTTGCACCACTTGATGTATCAACTGAATTTGTTCAATGAACTTTTCTGCCCTATCAATGTCATATTGACCATCGATAGCAATATCCTTCCCAAAGATAAAATCTAAAGGAGATTTGGGCAAATAGCCAAAACATGCTTCAAATGGCGACGTTTGAGTCGAAAAGTGCTTAGCTCGATTGTAAGCATGTTGAATGTAGTGTAAATGCTCATCCCAAAGTTTAGGATGCTTGTTGCAATAAGCACGAAGAAGATGCACCACTATTCAATTTACCACCTCTGTCTGACCATCTATTTGTGGATGAAAAGTTGTGCTCTTTTTAAGTTTGGTGTCCATGAGTGCCCATAAACTCGACCAAAAACTTCCAACAAATCGAGAATCCCGATCAAAAATAATGGATTTAGGCAATCCAAAATGTACCCAAACATTTTGAAAGAACATTTGTGTCATTTGTTCAGCTGTAACCTGCTTAGTACAAGGCATCAAAATACACATTTTGCTAAATTGATCAACCACAACATAAAGATAATCATGATTTCATCTCGACATAGGTAAACCACCTACAAGATCCATGGAAATACTTTCCCAAGGTCGAGAAGGAACTAGAAGGGGAGTATACAAACCCAACTTTCAATTGCTAGGTTTACTTGTGGCACACAATGAACATCCTCGAACATATCTTGAAACACTTTCATTCATTTTAGGCCAGTAGCAGTATCTTTGCAAATTAGCCACTTTCTTGCCTACACCAAAATGACCAGCAATGAGAGAAGAATGTGCTTCTCTTATAATGTTGATTGTTTCCCCCTGTGGAATACACAACTTGCCAAGATGATACAAAAGATTATTGTGCGCATGGTAATCCAATTCTTCAACATGGTTAGAGTGGCACAAATTTTCATATACTTCTTTGAAGTCAGTATCCAAAGAATATTTCTCAACATAACTTTCAAGCATGATAGGACTATGCTTAAGAATAACTGAAGCACTAATAATAGGCCTTGAAAGCATATCAGCGACTTTGTTAAAAATGCCCTTCTTATACATGATAACCAAGTGGAACTATTGAAGAAAACCCATCCATATGAAGTGCCTAGCTTGTTATATCTTTGTCTGTGATTGTAAGTATTTCAATGGTTGATGATCGGTGTGAATAATGATTTATTTCCTCAACAAATAATGTTTCCATTTTTTCACACTTTGTACCAATGCATACAATTCCTTATCATAAGTAGGATAGTTAATCATGGCACCATTAAAAGTCTCAGAATGAAAACAAATGGGCTTACCATGTTGTAGCAAAATTGCTCCCATTGCATAATTGCTTGCATCTGTTTGGATTTCAAAAGGTTGTCTTAAATTCGAAAGTGCAAGAATTGGCGCTGAATTGATCTTTTCTTTCAAAGTATCAAAATCTTTTTGTTTCTTGCCTCCCCATTGAAAAACTTGCTTGACACTTGTCACAGCATGTAATGGAGTTGCAATGGAAGAAAAGTTAGCAATAAACTTCGTCCAATATTGGGTTGCTCCCAAAAAAATTCTTACCTTTGTCACATTGCTGGGCTTGGGTCATTCCAAAATTACATTGACCTTGGAGGGATCAATTTTTAATTCGCCTCCACCAACAATATGCCCTAAGTAAATAAGTGAAGTTTTTCCAAATTCACATTTAGACAACTTCAAAAACAACTCTTCTTTTCTCAAAACATCCAAAACTTGTTTCACATGTATAATATGTTCTTCACGAGATTTGCTAAATATCAAAATATCATCCAAGTAGACAATAACACAATCATCCAGAAAACGCCTTAAAACATCATTCATAACTCTCATAAAAGTAGCAGGTGCATTGAAAAGTCCAAAAGGCATTACCATCCATTCAAACAAACCTTGCTTAGTTTTGAAAGTTGTGTTCCATGTGTCTCCCTCGGCAATCTTGATTTAATAATACCCACTTCTTAAGTCTAACTTAGTAAAATATTTAGCATCTTTCAATTGATCAAGCAAATCATCAGTTCTAGGAAGAGGATAACGATTCTTAACTGTAATTTTGTTCAAAGCCCTGAAATCAACACACATACGCCACGTACCATCTTTCTTTGGCACTAACACAATTGGAGATCCACATGGCGATGAGCTTGGTAAAATAACCCCTTTGTCAAACAACTCTTGAATTTGTTTTTTAATCTCAGCATTTTCAATAACTGACATTCTGTACATACCAATGTTTGGAAGAGGACTATCTTGCTGCAATTGAATTTCATGTTGGACTCCCCTTTTTGGAGGTAATCCCTTAGGTTCTTTAAACATTTCATCATATTGATTAACAACTTCATATAGATCAGATTTCAACTTTGTATCACAACCTTGAAATGCTTCATTTTCAATATCATCTTTAGGTTTGATCATTAAGAGAACAAAATTCGTACTAGCATTGACTAATCTCTTCATTTGTCCTGCATTTATAAGTGATAAATTCATCTTCTTTGTATGGGCTCTAACAATGTACTCTACTCCATTCTTAAACAAATGATACTTATTCTCATGACAATAAAAAATAGCTTTCCTATCTGACAAATACGGGCTTCCCAACACAATACCACAGATATCCAACGGAATAACATCAAGCTCGACCTCATCAATGAAATTTGTAGTGATAGAAAACCTAAGTTTACACCTTCTTGTTACTTGTAACTTAGCATTATCACATATCCAACCAAGAGGGTATGGCTTAGGATGTGGAATTGTTTCCAACTTTAATTTCTTAACAGTTTCTTCAGAAATAAAGTTTTCTTGAGATCCAGTATTAAATAGAGTATCTATCTTAGTATGCCTTGAAACAACCCTTATCTCTCTTTTTCTTGTTGAGTTACATTGATATTATTGTTACTTGAAGAACTAGTACTTGCATTAGAACCATTACCTTGATAACCCATGGTTGTGATCTTTGTTTCATCACCTGAATTAGAACCTAAATCATGTTGAACGGTTGCAACAGTCTTTTACTTCCCTTTGTTGTTGTTGCCAAACTTTTTGGGTCTTCTTTCATGATGAAGTTTCCAACAATGGTCTTCATCATGGCCATCTTTTGAACAATGTTTACATGTGAATTTTTCTCCCTCTTTCTTAACAACAACATTCTTTTTTCCATTGCCCTTGAACTTCTTCTTTCCTTTATCTCCATGGTTGAAAGTCTTCTTGTTACCCTCATGAGTTTCGTTCCTTCCTCTTGCTTCCAAATGAGTAGCCTGAACACAAACTTCGTCTATATTTTAAGGATTAAACATGAGTATAGTATGTCTCAAATAACTATGTAAAGCTCCAATGTATTTGAGTAAAGTTTCTTGAGAAGACAAATCTACTCCCAAAACCAAATCTCTTCTCCTAAATTCTTGAGTAAAGCTTTGCACATTATGTCCTTTAGCTTGTCTAAATTTTTTCCATTCTATAGTAGCCTTTTGCTTATATGCCAATGGATAAATTTTTTTTTTAATTGCAACAATAAAATCACTCCAAGAAATTAAAAATTTACCATGCTTTTTAATGTCCTCCTGAGTCTTGGATTCCCACCAAATGAGTGTTTCACTATCCAATCTTAAAGAAGCAGGATGAATTTTGGTTTCATCATCTTGATTTTATTGTATTCTACAATATACCTCAATCTGATGTATCCAATTATCTAATTTCTCAGCATTAACTTATCCATTGTATATTGGCAATTCAAATTTAATATCAAGCTTTAATGAAGGAATTTGCGAAGGAGTTTTACCATGTCCCTTTGCAGAAGAGGTCTTGAATTGGTAGAAGAAGAAGAAGAAGATGATGGAGGAGAGGGTGGTGGAGAAGCACCATTCCCTCCATTTCCATTTGAAGTTTTATCACCACTGTCTCCCTTATGCTTTGAAGGGTTGGAGCCTTCACCTTGCAACCCTGCATTCCTTTCCATTAAGATCTTCATCATCTCTCTCATTTCCATGACAGCCTTTCTGAGATCTTCATCTTCTGCAGGAACATGTTCATGACTTTCTTCATGAGCCATACTTGGTGAATGCCTCCTTGAAACTTGCGGTGATTGTATATGATTCCTCCTTGAAAGACGAGAACTTGGATCCACAATTTGACCTTCTCCTCTTGTGGGTTTCAACCTTGTGAGCATCAGAAAACAAAACACTTGCAAATAATCAAGTCTTCAAAAACCAGTGCTCTGATACCAACTTGATCTAAAAAGGAAGAAGACTTGTAATCTTGAAAATATTTGCAAGTAAAGTTTATGTGTTAAAAGCAAATGGATCAACTTTGCAACACATCATTAATAGGATTTACTCATTTAAGATGCAAATAAACAACAACATAATCAATGAACATAAACACATAACACAACAAATGATAAAGGAGTTCATCCCTCTCTTGTGCTACATCTCCTGGTCTAGCTTCCAATGGATCATTATTATTATTTGCCCAAAGTGCTCAAAAACATGCTTTACAATGCTCAAAATGACCAACAAACTGCTCCAATGGCTTCAGAGCGTCCAAAAACCCCTAGCTGGGATTTTTTGGCACCTCGTTTGGCCAAAAAATGAAGAAGTTAGGCTTCCTTGAAGTCTCCCCTTCAAGCTTGTTGTCTTTGCATCTACAAAATGCACCCCTGTTTATTCAACCTAGCACACACGCCATTTAAGGTGTAAAAACCCGACACCGAATGCAACTGCACAAACGGTGTGAACTGTAGGCTGGTTATGGGCGTGCCAGCCCCTAACTGCCAAACTCATGGGCACATGCGGTCACCATATGATCTCAGGCTAGCGCAAAAGAGGGTTCCCTTTTCAAAGTTTGTTATAGGCGCAACATGTGTCGGCACAAAAAATCAACCATATGAACACTCTCACGTGCTCTGTTGTGGTCGCATGTGGTGTCACATATAACCAAGGGCTAACATTTGAAAACCTACACGCACAACCTTGGAAGGTATGGTTGTATGGTAGTGTAAGTGCGACTGGGGGTTGGGGCTAAGCCCCAGCCCAGACGCGCCCCAAATCACACATTAGTTCAATTCAATTATAATTAAACTCATATATCATATAAGGACCACCATGTGGGCTATTGGTAGCCCACACTCTACCAAAGTGCCGAACCATAGGGGAGGTCTGGGGTTCGATCCCCATGAACTCCATAAAATTTTGAATAACAAACCATTGCCAATAACGGGGTGCCACGTGGCATCCCATGACTGGGCCACATGGCACCCAAACACTTGTCAAAATAATGCCACGCGTCAGAATGCCATTCACCCTCAGCTACCAATCCAAAACTACCACGTCATCATATGCCACATCAGTGTACGGACGTACGACCTCTGCCACGTCATCCTGTACGGACTGCACAGTCAGCGCCCTTTTTTTTTCTTGTTTGACGATTCGAATAGTTCACGATATCTCTCGCTCCCGACGTCTATTTGAACCCAAACGAGTTGTGTTGGGTTTACAATGATGAGGCCTACACTCTCGTTCGATTTGAAGCAATTCTGAGCACTTTGAATTTTTGAGCAAAATTTGATCCCCTGATCAAAGGGGGGACTTCCCCATCTACTAAGGCCAATGCCTTGGTAGTTGTCATGACCTATAGAAATTATTCTCTAGAAATGGGCTTATGATAAAACTTAAGTCGGTGTCCATTTCCCCAAAGGAGACTTGTCCATCGTCAATTGTTTTAATTTTTACAGCTCCATTGTCATATATAGTGTCTACCTCGTAAGAGCCCAACCAACAGGTGGTAAGTTTTCCTTTGAAGGTTTTGAACCGGGAATCAAACAACAGGGCCCAATCACCAGGATGGAAGTATTTATTTTTAACAAACTTGTCATGCCACTTGCTCCTCTGGTTTTGGACCAATATTGTTCGTTGGATGGCATCTTACCTGATTTCATTCAATTCATTCAATTGTAGGGCTCATTGCTTCTAAGCCTCATCCAGTTTCAATCCTAATTCTACGGCAATATGGAAGGTCCTTACTTGGAATTATATTGGTAAAAGTACTTGTTTCCCGTACACTATCTCATAAGGGGTATGCCCAGTGGTATTTCTCCAGGTAGTTCGATATGCCCACAAAGCCTATGGGAGCCTATCAGCCCAATCTCGGTGATGTAACTAAACAGTCTTGGTCAAGATGGCTTCTAGAACTTTGTTTGTGGATTCTACCTGACCATTGGCTTGTGGGTGGTATGGAGAAGATTTATAATGTTTAATCCCATATTTCTCTGTTATCTCTTTCATTAGCTTGGAAGTAAATTGAGTGCCTTGGTCGGTAACAATTTCACGAGGGACACCGAAGCGGGTAAAGATGTCTTCATAGATGAATTCGACAACAGACTTCTCTGTGGCCCTAAATAGGGTTTTTGCCTCTACCCGTTTGGTGACATAGTCTGTAGAAACCAAGATATAGTTCTTCCTACGAGACATGGGTGAAATTGGTCCTACAAAGTTGAGGGCCCATTTTTTGAAGGGTTCTATCATAACTTGGGTCTGTAAAGGAATTTCAGAAGCTGATGTAGGTCTACCTATCCTTTGGAAACTATCACAACTTCTCACATACTTTGCAGCATCTTTGAAAATGCTAGGCCAATAGTAATCTGAATGTAACACCTTATATGATGTACGTTTGTCAGAGAAATGGCCACCACATGGTCCATCATGACAAATTCATAGTATTTCAGGTACCTCGTCCTCTTGGACACATCTACGAATAATCAAATCAGGACCTATGAAAAAAATATCATGACCAACCCAAGAGTAATTAACACTCTGTGTAATAAGTTTCCTCTTTTCATGAGGTGACAAATGAGACGCTAACATCCTAGTAGCCATATAGTTTTCCATATCTGCAAACCATGGGGTATTGACAGAAAGGGAAAAGAGATGCTCATCTAGGAAACTATCATCTACAGGGATGTCATCATCCTCATTCTTTATTCGGGAGAGAAATTCATCTACTACATTATCCTTTCCAAGTCGGTCAATCACAGTAATATTAAATTCTTGTAATAACAAGAGCCACCTAGTCACTCGGCCATTAGTTATAGGTTTGTTCATGAGAAACATAATGGAATAATGATCGGTGTGTACAAATACTTCATAACCTGTAATGTAATGACAAAAATTGTTAATAGAATGAACAATTGCCAAGAATTCCTTCTCCGTGACTGTGTAGTTCAAATCGACAGGGGACAAGTTCTTGCTTACAAAATAAATGGCATAGGACTGCTGGTCCTATTTCTTCCCTAATACCCCTCCTATTGCTATGTCGGAGTCGTCAGTGGATATATGAAATGGGAGAGTCCAATTGGGCCCTCTAAGAACTAGTGCCACAAACAACTTAGCTTTCAGGGTTTCAAAGGCAGTTTGACACTGCTCAGTCCAAACAAAATCAACATCTTTTATCAATAATCCAAACATAGGTGCAACAATCTTTGTAAAATTTTCAATAAACCATCAATAATATATGGCATGTCCAAGAAAGATTCTCACCTCTTTTTGAGTCTTGGGGGGTGGAAGTCTAATAATGACCTCAATCTTTGCAGGATCAACTTTTATTCCTTCAGATGAAACATGATGTCTTAGAACCTCTCCTTTAGTTAACAACATTTTGCATTTTTCATGACTTAGGGATAGGTTCATTTCATGGCATCTGATGAGGACCTTTTCTAAGTTGTCTAAGGCTTCCTGGTAAGTGTTGCCATAAACTGTGAAATCATCCATGTAGACCTCCACACAATCATGAATAAGATCGGAAAATATCCCTAATACTACTCGTTGAAATGTGGCAAGAGCATTACACAATCCAAATGGTAAGACCCTATAGGCATAGGTGCCCCAAGGACAAGTAAATGTAGTCTTCTCCTGGTCCTCAGGTGCTATAAGAATCTGATTGTACCCGCTGTACCCATCTAGAAAGGAGAAATACTTCTTTCTGAACAAGGTATCTAGAACTTGGTCAATGAAAGGAAGAGGAAAGTAATATTTAAGAGTGGCCTTATTGAGTTCTCGGAAATCAACACAAATTCTCCATTTCCCGATCACTTTCTTTGGAACCACTACTAGTGGGGATACCCACTTACTGTCGGAGATGGGATAGATAAATCCGACATTTAACAACTTTTGGATTTCCTCCTTGACTGTGTCTTTGAGTGTTGGGTTCATCCTTCTCTGGGGTTTCCTAACAGGTGTTACTTCCCCCTGGGTGTATATATGATGGATGCATGTGTTAGGGTATATAACCTTCATGTTAGTGTATTCCCAGGCAAATGCTCTTGATTGTTCTTCAAGGATATCTACTAATTTTTTCTGTTGGTCTGTATCTAGCCCAGAGTTTATATGTAAAAGTTTCCCTGGACTAATCTCATAGGGAATAGTATAAGACATGGTAGACCCATCAATTTCGAAGATAAAAGATGTCGAAGACAAAATAGATGGATCTAATTTTTCTTGAAATTCTTCCCCAAACATGTATGAAAATTGGGGAAAAGACTGTGGAAAATCCACAAATGTAATAGCAGAAATGAATTGATTTAGCACATTTTCTAGTGTATGATCCTGAAGTTCCCTTGCATGGTCACTAGGCAATATGGGTTCTTCCTAGTCTTTGTTCTCATATGGACATTCAAGCCACCATAGATTTTCCATAATAGGTTGAGCTGGAGGGTAAATGGTGAGCTTCTGGATAGACAGACCATTTGAGATGGTCATTTCTCCTTGTCTACAACCAATAAATGCATTGGTTGTGGCTAGCCAAGGTCTTCCCAAAATAATGGGATGGCCTCGGGTAGGATCCTTTGAATGAATAAAAAGAAAATCTACAGGGTACTCCCATGAGGCTAGAGTAACCATGACATCATCTAAAATCCCTTCAAGTATAATGCTAGTCTTATCTGCTAATTCCAACATGGTTGGGGTAGGCCGAACAAGAGGTTGTAATTGTAATTGTTCCAAGGTAGTAGCGGTCATAACATTGATGGTTGCCCCTAGGTCTATGAGAGTGTTTCTGATGGAGACCTCCTTAATGGTTATAGTCACTACGGGGTTTCCTAAATTCACATACTTTGCTATCTTTGGTTGTTCTGATATGTACTCAGAGATTCCTCCTACCAAATGTACTATAGGAGGGTCCTTTTGCTTCCTACTTGGATTCTTGATACACAATTCTTTGACTACCTTACTATAGATTGGAATGTCTTTAATGGTTTGAAGAAAAGGAATCTTGACACAAATATTTTTCAATTCATTCAAAATGTCAAATTCCGGTCAGGTGGTAGGTTTCTCGATTACCAATCGGTCTGGATAAGGAGGGATGTTCATAATTTGTGAAGGTTCATTTTGGGGAAGCTTGGGTTCTTGATTATTCAGGATAATAACATATTCCCACCTAGTGTCATCCATGGGTTGTTGGGTGGTTTCTTCTTCTTCTTCTTCTTGGATGACTACTGAAGGTCTCTGCCTATCTAGAACTTTTCCCGATCTTAGTTTATTTTCATGTAATGGAACAGGAATAATAACATATGTCGGGAAGGCCTGCATCTCAACATTGTTAAGAGGTTGAGGGGGATTATTATTGGGATTCAGCACTGGCTGTGCCGGTAATAGTGTCGGTTTTGGGGAGCTTGCATTTTGAAATTGGAGAATTTTTTTTTGTGGGATAGGAGGTAAAGGTGGTGGAACAAAACCTGGCAAAGGCTGCAGAGTGTTTGATGAAAACTGAGAATAAGGATGGTTGTACATAGGAATAGGTGGAGCTTAAGGATTTCCTTGGTTGTGTCCTTCCCTCCATCCTAGAATCCAAGGATGTTGGTACTGAGTAGACCATTTTTTTCCAACTTGGTGAGTTCCACTGTTGTTGTTGATAATAGGGTGGAACTTGGGACTATAGATCTGGGTATGTGGGTTGATTCCTAGGCTTCCATGGTCTCCTAGGTGCATAAGAAGACTCCCCAGGGTCTCCACTCCTATAGATGGCTAATAAACCAGGAAATAATGGACATTTTTCAGTCACATGGTCTTCTATATAGAAGCCACAAACTGAAATGCTATCTAATGGGCATTCCCTTGAGGAATGCTTCCTCCTACATCTTGGGCAATATATGCTCATTGTTTCATTTTCCTCCTATTTCTTTTTTAGTTTAAGGGTATCCAACTGGGAACCTATTGTTCTTAAGATGTCAGTCTTAAAATTTTCTAGAAGGTTCCCTATCTCTGCTCTCATAACACCACCTGAACTAATTGGTTTTAAACCTCTATTGTAAGGGTCCCAAACATTCTTCCTTGTTTTGTCTCTACTCCTTGAGTAGTTTTTACACATTTCACATATTTCAACAAATGGTTTATGAGAGATGTCACCTGATGCCATCAGGTTAAGCATCTCTAAATATTCTTCTAAAATTCCCTTAAGGAAACGAGCCCTAACTACATCCTTTGGGAGATCATGGTATTTTGACTTTGGGAGATATAACCAAATCTTTCCATATAGTCTTCAAGGGTCTCGTCTTCTAACTATTGGACTTTAAATATGTCATTACGAGACTCTTTGGTCTTGCAGTAGTCTTGGTACTTCTTGAGAAATATGTATTTCATGGCTTCCCAAGACCTAATATTGGATTCTCCCAAATCCCATGAACCATATTAATGTAGTGTCTTTGAGGGTGGTAGGAAAGAGTTTTTATTTTTGGGCATCTTGCACATAGTTGTAGCTCCTGCACAAGATGTCAAATTCAAATAAGAAGGTGTCTGGATCTTCACTGTTTTTACCATAAAAGGTAGGCAGTGCTGACAGAGGAATATTCTTCATGTTGACATTTAGAGTGGTGTCTAAAATCGGATATCCAAAGGTAGTTTTAGTTTGGTTTCTAGTTTCTTCTTCCTCCCCATGTCTTACATTGTTATGGTCCTCCTTATCACCCATATTGGCTTGGTTTCCAAAAAGAGAGTACCTAAGTGATTTTATCTTTGAAGAGAACAAGGTTTCTCTTTGATGAAAATGTATTCCTACTGATTAGATGTCTGGGACTCTACTCAAGCCAGTTGATATTAATGGTGCCAAAGTTTCTATGTCAATTTGAGAGATAATTACATTGTCTAAGCTACCAAACAAAAGATTCACCTGTTCAGGGTCTATGATATCTTTAAAATTAGAGTCCCCTGGTGGTGGTTGAGAAGAAAAGGTTGTATTGTTTGGTTTTTTGGAAGACTCGAGTGTTCTTACCTCCTACCCTAGTATGATTGATGCTTCAATTTCTTGTTCTATAGTGCTCCCTGTGTTACTCCCTTCAGAGACTATTTTATCTCTTTAGGTTGAGCTAGCTCTTATTTTTCGGTATTGGTCTGCGAATTTTATAAGAGGAACCTTCCTTTCCCCAAAGAGATCGAAAGGAACCTAGGTTGAAAGGTATGATTTGATTTAATGTATATACCTTGTGGTTCTCTAGGCCTATTCATGAAAGAAAGCAAAAACAAAAAGAAACAACTACCATTTGATTCCTAGGTCTATTCATAAAATAAAACAAAAAGAAAAACTACTATTGGGTTTGGGGGAACCTGCTATAGCAGATGCACAGGTTCTTGCCTCTCATCTTAAATCTCCCCTGCCACCAAGCTAATGCTAAGTTATAGAAATGATCTAATTCCTAATTAATTCTTACCTTAAGACAACTCCTCGACAATGGCGCCAAAATGTTAGGTGATTTATATGTACTAAAAAAGACACCAAACTACCCTCAATTAAATTGTGAACCCGGGGTAACTAAACTTAGAGTTGTATAAAAATATATGCCAAAGGTAAAAAGGTTGGTAGGAGTATAGTCTAACTATGAAAAGCAACTATCTAGGGATAATCTACTCAAGCAAACCTATCCAATGAACAAACCCTACTAGGCAAAATGAAAACTAGGTAACCTAAGTACTTTTGGGCCAAGGACTAATGGATAGTTCCTAAGAAAGCGAATGAAAACTCTATGTAAAGAAAATTAGTTCATGACAGTAAGAAAAGGTAAACTACTAATCATACTAAGCAAATGATGAAAGCAAACTACCTTTAACTAGCCAACCTACATTCAATGAGCAACTGCCCTATGAAAGAAATTAAATAAGAAAGTAAGCAAAAAAAACTATCTAACCTATTAAAGCGAATGATCAAGCAAGCAAAAGCACCTAACTAACCTACTAAAAAAAAAGACAAGTAAGCAAAAGCAACTATCTATCCTACTGAAGCAAAGGGACAAGTAAGCAAAGATTTATTATTGAACAACTACCTAGCCTAAGAGGCAAGTGAACTAAATTCCTAATGCAAAACTATTTCTCTTACGTGAAAGGAAATCTAAATGCTCAATGAAATGCATGAAAGGAAATCTATTCTATTGAAAGCAAGAAAGACTATCAACTAAACTTATGAAAACAGGAAACTATCTCTTCTAACTTATGAAAGAAAGAAACTATCTTTAATCTATTAAACACTCAAATGTAATGTTGTTGGTTGTGTGAATTGCATCTTAATCTATGAAAGGAAATTGCGTGAAAGGAAACTATACTATGTCTAGTTTAATCATTCAAGCTATGATAAGAAAATGACTGAAAACATAAATTAAAAAAGTGAATTGACAATTACATTTAACCAATAACTAAGCAAGTGAAATCTATCTAAAATTGAAGTAAGAAAGATATGATTCAAAAAACTGGAAGTAAATCTATCCATCCATCAATCTTTGTCAGAAGAAACCCAAATTAAAACTATGCTCTATTCTAATTAAAAATATGTTCTAAGCTTGACAATAAAAATATAAAAGAAAGCACAATTTATCATCTAACTACATGTGGGGTTAGTATAATGAGAGAGAATTTTTAATTGCACACAAAATTAGTAAAGAGACTTGCAAGTATGTTCTTAATCTATCAAATCAACACATACTATCACAAATCATCATCTAACTTGCAAAAAGAAGTAAAACAGTAAGCTACAACAAACTAATTAATTAAATCAAAATATACATGCACAGGAAAATGAAAAGACAATTTAAATTAGAAAAATGCAAAATAGACATGAAGACAGTTACCAAACTGTTGGTGGCCCCCCCAGCAAGTCCTGGTCACTCTCTAAAAGAACACCATGACCTTAGCAAGCCAAATTCACCATAAAAATCCAAAAACACAGTTTTGGTACTATTCTGGCAATGTAAAACTAGAAACAAAGCAAAATCATTTTTCTAGCAATTCTAATGATTATGCTACTTGGTTCTTCTACTCAACAATCATCTAACCACCTCAGTGGTATTTATAACATTTACAAACAAAGTGGTCAACTACAGGAGGGTCGAACCACCTCTAAATTTGGCAAATTACAATAAATGATGCTCTAACTGTCAAAACGAAGTAAGCCAATAATAGCCTTCTTTGGACAATTGAAAATGAGTTGTCTGGAGCTTAGTAGCTGGAGGGGGTGACGACAAACAAAATCCATGTGCTCAATTTGTCCACCACTGGCCACCAATACCATAACCGCCAACTTGTCTTGCATTTTTGTGCAATATTGGGTGCCAGAATGAGTGTCGAATCAAGTACCAGAACGAGTGCTAGATCAAGTGCCGAAACAAGTTTTAGACCAAGAAACGTGGTGTGTTTTTCCCTGTAACAGCATAAAAACATGAATTAACTCTTGGAAACCATAAAATATGATAAATTAAACTTGATTGAATCACAAAACATGAATTATACGTACCTCATGCCAATTATATCATTTTACCATAAAATTCTTCAAAAGGCTCCATTGAAAGATGAAAAACGCATATGTACATATGGAAAAAAGTGTATAATAATGTCATGAAGATGATCATATCTTGGGCCCAACACTTTCCACAACCTATATCTTTGAAATTCAAGAGACACAAAATCTATTTTTTTTTATCACAAGTAATGTTTCCTTAGGTTCCTGAAAATTTTATAGTCTAAAATAGTTCTAAAAAAATCTATAGTGCCCATATGTCTTGTTTGAAACTAATCTTAGAACTAGTCACTGTTGGGATAGGGGTAGACCTAGGGTTCAACGCTTCAACAACGCACCAACAAAACCCTAACTACTGGCCCTTTCAGCAACACCTGTGAAGTAGATGAAGTCTCACCCGAGGTAGAGGTACGGGTGGTTGCAAGACTGGAGTGTCTACAACCTAGCTGGGATACAGATATTTTATTACAACACTTAACATAGCACTTAGTAGTTAACATTCATCAGTATTTAACTCTTATTCACATCGCAGGCCGAAACCCTAGTTATAAAGCAGTGAAGTATTCAACAAGATCTAATACATCCAAGCACTTAGCATATAGAAATAGATCAGATCTAGCATTCATTCACATTACTAAGCACTAAGCTACTATATCATATGCATATAAAATATATCACGGCACTAAGCATGCATCACATCAATAACATAACAACTATAATGCATAAAGCAACCACTACATAGGATATACATGGTTCACCCCAGTGTGGGGCTATGTCCACCAACTCTTCTCTTGTTTATTGTCTTCTTTCAATCTTCTACAAGCAAAAAGCCACAAGAACCCATTCCACACAAGACAAGAGATCTACACACACCTTTCCAGACCCTCCTTCCCCAAGCTAGGTTACAACACAAATCCTCTTTACAGTCACTTGCACTTAGCTCTGGAAGTTCTCATGCACACAATATGCACAAAGCTAACTCAACCACATAGATCCAACTAATCAATTACACTCAACACAATATAGCACTTAGCACCACTTCCCTCTTAGACCTAGTGTTATATTTCTTACATCACCTAGATTTCTATTTATACATTACAAAAGGGGCCAAGGCACGGGTAAACCCATGGACCGACATCCCATACCCGTTACATAAACCCTAAAACCAAAATTCCCTAAAAAGGGGAAAGATCCTGTGATATCTTTTTCACGTTGTGCTCCACCTTCAACCAACCCGTCGAAGTCCCAAAACTGGTCAAATGTGACAAAGGTTATCCAAAACTTGGTCTAGGGCCAACATGCCCCCAACACTCACCTGTGACTCGTCCAATGTCACTCTGATATGGGTAAGTCTACCTCAAATTCCTCGATCTTGGCTCGAGTTTCCTTGACATGTTTCTTCGGCAGAGTCTCCTGCTCGGTGAACTCTTGAATAACCTTCTTTGTCACATGTTCTTCCAAGAGTTGTTCCACTATGGTGACCACTTGTTCCAGTTCTGCACCTAATCCTTCAATATCCTCAAAACATATACAAGTTGCATCCTGCACTGGCTAGAGTCATTGAGTCACTTCCATGACCTTACTCTATATGGCATAGACTTGTTGCTGGACTGTGCACTTTTCCTGGGATCATTTCATCCTCTTGACTGCTGGTAGTGGCTTCAACTATGCTTGCAGCATTGTTACTTGTTGCTTGGCCTCCTAAAGATGTGACTCTAGTGTCCTTAGTTCAGGGTCCTATGCAAGGAACTTGTAAGTCTGCGCACTTCAACTGTTGATTTGTTTACATTCTAAGGCCAATGTCTTGATTCTCTAGACTTAGCTTTAGGCATTTTATTCTCTCTGGTCTCACACTTCCTGTGGAGTGCTTGGCACTGCTTGTAACTCCATTTTTGCTACCCTCTGTTGGAGTTGTTGAATGGCTTCAACACGCTTCCCTACTTGGATTTCCACTGGGTCTTCCTCCATTTGCTCTAATCCCATCACATAGCAAAGTTCTCTAGTGGCTGCTTCTTTAACTCCAATCTTTTCTGCGAGCAACTGTTCCTTCTCCTTCTGGATTTGTGCTCTATCCTCTGCAAACTTGTCTTGGATATCATCTTTTTCCTGTTGTGCAACCTGACATTTCTCTATGGATTCCTCTTTTTCTTGATTTAAGGCCTTCATGGCCTATTCTTTTTCTTCCTAAACATGACGAAGGTGAGATTCGGTTGCATTTGCTATTTGGTGTAGCTAGGCAGGCTCATTTCCCAACTTTGTTCCTTCTGATTACGGGGGTGTAGTAGATGTTGCACAGCTAGAGTAGAGGGCTTGTTGTACCCCTTTCAGCTCTTATTCAATTCTTTCATACATGGTCTATTGTTTGGCTTCATTGCACTGTAATATATCTTCTGAGATATCTGAGATAGCGACAATGATGAAATCTATGTCATCCATTGTGAGCACAGTCTGCATCTGTGGTTTACTAGCTTTGGACTTCTTCTGCGATGTAGGCTTCGTGGGGGAAACCTTTCTTTTATTGTTGGTCTTAGCTTCATCAATAGGATCCCTAGGTGGTGTTACTTCACCTTGTTTCTACTTGTCTTCTTCTCCTTTGTCCTTTTCTTTATCTACTTTCTCATCACCTCCCCCTCCAGGTGAGTCTAAAGAAGTCTCTTCTGATGCGTTGTTCAACTCCTGTACCTCTTCCTTTTTTTTCCTTCTGCTACTGCTGGGTGCATCATAATCTTTGCAAGTAACCACATGACTTCGGATGAGGTAGAGGTCAGAGAGCTCTACCTGGTCAACTTGTATAAGGAACTCTGCAGGCCACTCCTTAGTTATTTCTTCCATGTCGTCCTTAGTGAGCTTATAATAAGATTGGATCTCTTCTTTATGTTAGTTTTCACGCACAGTGATATAAATAAAATGTCTATCTGCGTGGAACTTCACAAATGTTCTAAACTTTTGCAGGGTGTTCGACATCATCCAAGGGAAAGACTCAATATGCCTCTTCAACTGCAGGTAGTAGGTGTGGAACACCACATTTGAATGCCATTTTTTCTCCATGTCGCTCGAATACAAGAGAGTGGTGAACTTTGCAGCTAAGGGTTCGAATGGATCAATCTCAGGGAAGGTCACACCTTCTGACATTTTCCAAGCAATGAAAGCAATGAGGATCAACAACCAACTAAAGTGGAACTTGAATCCTTGATACTGAGCTTCATGACAGTATTTCTCTAACTGGTTGATGAGGTAGCTCACCCAATTCATTTATATCCCTTCCACACATTTTCCCATGAGGTCAACAACAAACCCCATGACCTATGTGGGTCTGTTCTTCCTTACTATCTTACCAGCGATCAACTAGCAGGCTAGGTGCACTGCGCCATTTTGAATGGAAGCTACCTTGTAGCCTGTCTTCCCCTTTTCCACATCGCCATAGGTATCTTTAATTTTCTTCACTAGGGCATGATCTCCAGCCTTCCCCAGATAAAATTCTTATGGGTCTGGTCCTTGCATTCTTAATCTGGTCATCCAATGGATCAGCGTCGAATATATGGTGATGCATATGTCCAATAATAGATAACCACCATGGAAGCAAGACAACATGATTTTAATGCACATGTTAACCTCTTGATGCCTTCCAAAGTGTGGTATATTCATCACGTTCAGGATAGTGGGCCTCGCGATGTCCATAGTCCATGATTGGGGGATGATATTCAACTTCTTCCCCTTGGTCCTAGTCAAATACTTTTGTGGGGAGAGCATTCCATGGTTCTTACAATATCAGAAGTTGAAGTCACTGATATTCAACGTCATGATTTGTCTTAAATGTGGTCCTACTGCACATAAACCCTTCGGGAGGTACGCAATAATCAAGGTGTAGTCGAAGTCCCTTGGGACACTATCACGGCTCACTGCGCTAGCCAAAGGCGGGATATAATCAGGCAGTATAGATAGGATGAGCTTTGCATTTTCCAAGTCATCATGATGCTTGGTTTGTTTTTTTGTCACAACTCGGGATGGTCTAGATCCATGAGCAGTTGACGAGGATGATTGCACTCCTCTCGTCGATGAGGCTTGGACTCCTGTGGACATGACCTTATTAGCCATGAGGTCTATGAGGATATATTCAACGAATTTCTCTACTTCTCTGAAGTCACCCGACATGCATGCTCGATATAATGTATCTCAGGTCGGTGATAAAATAATCGATGTAACAAAATGAGTGGCAAGGTCTCAAATAGGCACAACGCGAAAGTAACTAGTTCTCTATGGGCTCGAATAATCATTGTTTGCAAAAGTGTTCTTGGTGAAACTCGCGATGGGATAAATAGACAATGTCAGACTCCTTCAACGGGCAGGAACACCTCAACCAATGCATTTCCATCCATTATGACGCGGTCCCAACATTCTAATGGCAATCTTTCTGTCCATAACTGTGGTTCAAGTCATTTTGAAGCATCGGGCTAACGGTCGGGACACCTCCAATAGTCATATTGCTTTGCCATGGCGAAGTGCCAATCTTTGTTGTTCTGATATCCTGACGATGTTCCAGTTCTGCAAAACTTCCTTCTGCGAAGTCCTCCCTAGAACTTCTTATAAGTTTTCTAACTTTGCTTTCTTCTTGATGAGATTTCTGGCTTTCTTTCTTGTAATTTGAGTCATTGGTTTCCTCTTTCCATTATTGTTCTTATCTCCTCTTGGCATAGTAACTTCGTACTATGGAGGGTCTTTCATAGGGTTCAAAGGTAATACATCTTCTCTTTATGGGGTAGGTTCTCTACTCTCTTATACAGACAGGTGTTTCAAGTATTCGTATGTTCTTTCAACTTCGACGTCTAGATCTCTGGTCCTTAGTAGCTTCGACTGGTCCTCTTGTTATTTTATTAAGTGTGTTATTCCCCTAGCCATGAAATCTCTTGGTTCTTGTTTTTTCTGTTCTAGATCCTCTTGTTCCTGTTTCCTTTGTATATGATCTTTCTCAATCTAGGTTTTTCCTAGCAAAATAGCAAATGGGGCGTTGTTCTCAACAAACTTAACGTTCTCAAATTCTTCTTCTGTCAAAGTTCCATGAGCACTCATAGATGTTTGCGTAAGTCTTCCACATAGGGTTATCAACTTTTCTCTAAATAATACTATTCCTCCTAATGAAGGAACCATAACACGCTTTCCCAAAATTTCCCAAGTTCTTTCTATCATGATATTCACCTGTGTTTATTCATCTAGAACACAGTCTATGTCAAAGTCTCCTATTCTTGTTTCTATGCACTCCTTGTCTTTTAAGATCTCCGATAAGTTGATATCTTTGGGATCATTCAGGGTTTCTTTCATCCATATTAATATAGTCTCTGATTCTTTTTGGGGTTCTATCATATCATTAGTTTCTTAGCTTGTCTCATGGTTTTCTTGTCTCATATTCATCTTTTCAACTTTAGCAATCATTCTAGGGAAATCCAAAACTTCATGGTCCATAGCTTTGCAACAAAGACAACTAGGACCTCTACCAGGGCATTCCTTAGCAAGATGTCTCAATCTTCTGCAACTATAGCAAAGAGTTAATCCTCTCTTTCTTTTAAATGACCCCCAACCTTTCCTGTACTGTGCACTAGGATCACAGTAACTAACCTGCAAAAAATTCTTTCTAGGGTCCTGCATCCATTTGTTAGTCCAAACATTCTTTCTATGCATATGAATAACATGTCTTTCACTATTATTATCAGATCTACTCATATCCAATCTTCTTTCTTCTAGTTGTGCCCTAGTTTCCAGACTAGGACAAAATCTATTAGACATACCTAGATCCATTCTTTGGAAACAAAAATTTTCACTTATCTTACCTTTCTCAAAGCACAAATATTTAAGCTCTTGCCTCTTTTCTTTAGATCTGATTCCTTTCTTAGCACGAAGCTTCACAGTCAAGTAGAATACTGTGCATTAAAGAAATAGATCTATGCACAAATCTTTCTTTTCTTCAGTTCCCAACAATCACAGTTTCAAGTCCCGACAATAGAACTATTTTTTGGCACAGGGATAGACCCAGGGTTCAATGCTTCAATAGCGCCCCAAAAAATCCCTAACTATCGACCCTTTCGGGAACACCTGCGAAGTAGATGAAGTCTTACCTGAGGTAGAGGCAACGGTGGTTCCAGGACTCAAGTGTTTATAACCTAGATGGGACACAGATCTGTGATTACAACACTTAACAGAGCACTTAGCAATTAACATTCATCAATATTTAACCCTTATTCACATCGCAAGATGAAACCCTAGTTATAGAGCAGCGCAGTATTCAACAAGATCTAATACATCCAAGCACTTAGCATATGGAAATAGATCATATCTAGCATTCATTCACATTACTAAGCACTAAGATACTATATCATATGCATCTAACATATATCACTGCACTAAGCATGCATCACATCAATAACATAACAACTATAATGCACAAAGCAACCACAACACAAGATATATGTGGTTCACCCCAGTGTGGGGCTATGTCCACCAACTCTTCTCTTCTTTATTGTATTCTTTCAATCTTCTACAAGCACAGAGCCACAATAACCCACTCTGGATAGGACAGGATATCTGCATGCACCTCGCCAGACCCTCCTTCCCCGAGCTAGGTTACAACACAAAGCCTCTTTACAGTCACTTGCACTTAGCTCTGTAAGTTCTCATGCACACAGTATGCACAAAGATAACTCAACCACATAGATCCAACTAATCACTTGCACTCAACACAATATAACACTTAGCACCACTTCCCTCTTAGACCTAGTGTTATATTTCTTACATCACCTAGATTTCTATTTATACATTACAAAAGGGGCCAAGGCATGGGTAAATCCATGGGCCGACATCCCATACCCGTTACATAAACCCTGAACCCAAAAATTCCCTAAAAAGGGGCCAAGATATCGTGATCTCCGCTTCTCCTTGTGCTCCACCTTCGACCAGCCTGTTGAAGTCCCAAAACTGGTCAAACGTGACCAAGGTTTTCCAAAACTTTGTCAAAGGCCAATAGTCAAACACCCTAACTTCCATATCACATATATCAAAAATTATAATAAACTAGTACCTGAAATATCTACCACATGTACCTCAATATGTCTCCTCCATATCCTAAGAATTGTACTATCTAAAACATTATAGAAAAAAAATATTATCGGAAATTCCAATATGTCTCGATTGAAGGAGAAAAACCCTAGTATCATATGATATTATACCAAATGATATGAACCAATCTAAAAAAATATCCAATGAATAATCCACTTTGAAGAGGAAACATCCTTTTACAATATATGCAATGCACAAGACATGATGAGATTCTTATAAAAATGATTCTCCTATATTCTAAATAGGATATAAAGTGATCATGATGTAACCTACCACTCAACCAACCGAATCATAACTAATAAAATAAAAATAAATGAGTATTAGGACATTAATATAGGACCTTATGGGCCTTAAAAAGGTTATACCACTTCGTTCAACCCTTCCAATGATTCACATTATAACAATCTTCCTTCAAAAAATTTTAAAAAATTTAGTTGTGGCTATATGGAGAGAGACTTAACACGAAGAAACACCAAGGCTATGGCCATTGAAATAGCTCATCATACAGTATCTTTCCATAACAACATAGTTTTTTAGATTGATCTTTGATATTACTATGTAGCATATCTAGATCCACCTCCCTCATTGGTTGGGGTGTTTACCTTAAATGTTTTTTATTCTTTTCTCCCAAAACCTTTGTATTAACCAACAATACACATCATTGCATGGAAATAACAAATAGAAACTACTACTTCATACTAAGGTGTAATTAATGCAACTATAAAACATAAATCATGGTTGAGAACATATAATAAATTACATTGTCAATTTTATACACATAAAATTTATGTATTCAGTGAAATTCAGTGAATAATTCTGGAAATTAATTCCACAACATTAATATTTAGAATGCAGCATGTGTTATCGAACTTATAACATAAATGAATTCCAACACTCATATAACATCACATCCGTTAATGTTTCTCTCTCAAATTTATTGTCATTCATGTCAAGTATATTTAAACATATTCAAATACTATCATCCCATTAATGCATTCACAAAATTAAGTGTACGTAAGAATATTCACTCTTTATTGATTATTCATTTAATTCAAACAACTTGTAACAAATATGAATAATATAAAAGAATAACAAACAACAAGAATAATTGTTTACCTTTTCTAGAATTCACCACTAGTTGGATGCAATCAAATGCATTTTCACCCAACCATATGCATTCTACTACAAAGGTCACCCTCAAGATGGTGCTATGAGACCACAAGGGAGAATTCCTATAGGTTGAATTTGAAATATGTATCTCACATAATCCAACCCATAATTCTCAAACAAGAGAAATATCACAATAATTCTATCACAATAATTCTCCAGGTATAGAAATCCATGTTCAACCAACCACACTCTTCCCTTTCAATCCTATAAAACATAAGGAAATGAGTTTCCTTGTTTGCAATGTAGTCTCATAGGAAATTGCTTTTCTCTCTAGTGCACTAGTGTAGGGAAGGGAATATCATCTATTGGTAACTATGGAGTTCATATTCTAGCAATGCACAACATTTTCTCCATCATTCATACATTATTCTAGTCATGGTTTTCACATATGTGTGACAATAAGTTTAAAGGGAAAAGGCATAGGATAAAAAAATATGGTGAAAAAGAAAGTTAATAATGATAAAAAAAAAACCATGCAATATATATATATATATATATATATATATATATCATGCATGCATTAGCACGCCTTCTTAAGAATCCCATGTATCATCATTTAGGGAACAAATTCCTAAAGTTGTGATTAATTATTTAACATGAGAAGGATAGAGAAATTACAATAAAAAGTGGGTAACAATAAAATATTATTGAAAAGATACTATCTAGTGAGAACCTATGCAAGAGAGGCACCCTAGGGCTATCCACATGTGTCTTGTGCAATGTTGAATGCAAAGCTATCCCTCATTTGCTTATGGAATGTGCATTCACTAGAGGCGTTTGGCAACTAATCCTACAAGAACTCAGTCATAGAGTCCATTTACTAGAATTATTTAGGCCCTTACTAGGTAAATGGTATCTTTATTATTTAGGTTATTTCCTTCAGAAGACATTTTTTAAAATACTTTTGATGGATCTCCCAAGTTTATATGCTAACAAGTTTGGCTCGTAAAAAACAAGGAAATCTTTAGAGAAGAAGATTATCGCCCCAATTTGGTTGTGAAAAAATACTATCAAATTTTTTTGAGTTCTTCAACTCTTGATGACTCAAACTCCCTACCCATCAAATTTTAGATCCTCAATAGGAGGAGTGGTTCAACAAGTTTCACCTTTAGATATTTGTTCAGACTTAAGTCCAACCTAGATTAGATTGGTAGCTTCAACTCTCTTGTCTTGAATTTCATAGGTGTCTTGGCTCCCAACAAATATATACCTTATGTTTTGATGACACCTCCAAATGAAACCTTGGGGTGGTAGGAGCGGGAGGGGTTATTTTTGGCCCCAATGGAAATGTTGAATTCAACTTCACATGGATCCTAGGCCATGCTTCTAATAATCAAGAAGAGGCTTACACCTTGCTTCAATGATTCTAAACAACCAAGGAGAATAATGTTCAACAACTTAAAATTCTCAGAGACTCCAAAAAAAAAAAGATACTTTTCCCAGGGTTCCTTGCTAGAGGATGAGTACCTTGGATCCATTATTAGGCGAATTAGACTCACAATAAGATCTATTCCTCACATCTCCTTTTATTAATTTCTCCAAGAAAATAATGGACCATTTGATATGCAAGACAACCTAGCCACCACCTTGGAAAAATGGGTGTTAAGTATCGACTAGATGTCTTTTCTCTCTTCAATACCTTGAATAATGGACATCAAATCTAAGTTATCGAGTGGTATACAGGTGAAAACCTTTGGCATATACCTAGGCATTATCATAGTACATATCACTTTGACTCACCATATCAACCCCATGCAAAATTCATTATTTGTATCCCCCACATGAAGTCTCCCCACTCACAGTCGGATCATTCCATCACCTCACACCTGGGATGTCGGGATCTGGCTTGTGGAGCTCATGTGAATGGCTCTCATCATTATATCTATAGTTATGATGCATATGGATGCATTGATTTTCACATTGCACCTCATCATTCATATTAGTGGATTGCTAGTTAGGCATGGGAGAAATTTAATATGGACCTACTAACCCCTATATTTTCACCCTTTAAAATATTGAGGGTTAAGGGCCAACATGTATTATTTTGGCTGGGATTCTGAGATTCTCCAAGAGTTTAGTAGTTGTGTTGAGAAACAGTTTGGTTCCCATCAAAGACAAGTATATGACATGGTTGTTTGGTTCATATTTAGAGTTAGATTTTTTTTCCTTTTTATTTGAGAGAGATGTGTACATACAAAAAGTGTTGCTACTTTTTGGGAGGCATAGTTTGAGTGGGTATCCTATAATTTTGGAGCAGTTCTGAGCATACATGGAGGGTCCTTTCATGATTCTAGACTCGATAACACATTTTTGGACAACATGTAATAAATTTCTATTTTTAGTAGTTTGAGATCTAGGCCCCAGATTCAAATTCTTAGAACATATTATATATTCTTGAGATATTCTGAGTTGTTTTGACCTATTATAGGATGATTTGTCATAGATTTATATTTTTAGCAAGTTGAGCACTAGGGCTCGCATTTCATTTTTTATTGCAGATTCTGTTTCCTTGTGGAAAATCGAATCTAATGAGTATAATATCATTGACATATGGGGACTTTCCATTTTTAGAAATGTGTGTTTTTATACATTGGGCACATGGCGCTGGTATCCTAGTCATCACAAGCATTTTTGGAGAGTTTGGGTCAGTTTCAACGAGTTTTAAATTTTTGGGACCGAACGACTATTTTCGGAAATTTATATTTTTAGCAGTGGTCATCATCTCCAATAGTGACAGGTAGTAGGCTCAGATTCTAACATGTGGTATATTTTTATAATGAGGTGGCATATACATGGCATCATTTGACCAAGGGCACATTTCCCAAGGATTAATCATTAAATGAGAATTAATTAAGCTAAAGAGGTGGCACATGGGTGAGGTGGCACTTCCTGAGAGAAATTTTAGCCATTCAAGGATAAATTTTCTAACTAACCATTCCTCACTTATCACCTTTTCACTTTCTATGCATCAATTTCTAAAAATTCTCCTTAGTTTTCTTTTAAACACAAAGTTTCTAAAATTTATGAAATCCCTAAAAAAGAGGGTGATTTTTCCTTTGGCTAAAACTCACTCATACCTTGACCAAATTTAGCAATTAGACATGGGTTGGATTGGTAATTTTACCCTATTTTATTTTCCATTGCTCCATAGAGCCTATGCACCTGATTAACTCCTCATTATCCTCTTATATTTCCTCAAGTGTGCCCTCCTTCTCTCCACTCTTCCTCACATGTGTGGCACATTGATGAATCTATATCTTCTCTCCTTGCTTGCATGTCATGTCTATATTTTCCAAAGACTATTCCTAGCCATTATAATCCTCCTATGTTCCTATTCTAAGCCTTTCTCTCACACATGGGGTTTATTTTTGGTTTCCTCTCAATGCAAGTGTGCCCTCCCTAAAGTTAGGGTGTATTCTACTCATGTGCTCAGTCTATTTCCTCTCCTTATTTATGATTCCTAATTCATCTCCCTCCGACACTCCTCTCCTATTATTCTCCCTTTCATACCTATATTCCTTTAAATTAGTGAGTATTACCCCCACGTGTCACCTTTAAATCTCCCATGTACACTTGTTCTCACACTTCCTAACTTCACTATGCCTTTCTCTCTTGAGCTCACTCATTATCCCATTATTATTGTCTCATGTGAATGTCCATTCCACTCTTACTCTTCCTCCCTCATGTGCATATCTCCTCTTTTAGCCTCCCATGCACCATGGTTACCTCTCTTGGAAAGTGCAACCTCATGTGCTATATATTGGAGTCTTCTACATTGGATATAGATTTTATTTCAATAGAAACTAGTATACTTTCTCTATAACACCCCATTTTCCCCAACATGAAAATATATGTCTAAATGTCTCTTGGAGCAATGGATAATATGTTTAATTTTTTGACCATGAAGAAGAATAAAAGTGATAAAATTCATTTTGATGATAATAAAAAGAAATTGCTCATGGGTGGAGCACTTTTAGAGAAATGATGTCATTAGAGGGTAATGGTGAGGAAAATATTCTTACCAATTCAATATTCAAGAAAAAATAGATTTCGCATTTTTCTCAGAATTTTGTGTTAATAAAGGAATTTGGTAGATGAACTACCAACATCCCATAATTATGAGAAATAATTGGGGGTGTTGTACCATAACTGACTTGCCTCGGAAGCATGAGAAAAAAAGTACCCATCTAGAGAATTCGGATCTAACCCACAAATTTGAGGGATTTGACTCGGAATATCTTGTTGTAGAAGACAAGAAAATAAGGGAAATTGTAGGAAGAGAAAGGAGGACACATAGTTGGATCTAGGGTCCAAACATTAGTGCAAAGAGGTGTGGGAAATTGTTCTGTTTCTTAGCAAAGTATAGAGAAGTTAACTTTTTTGGTTTTCTGAATCAAGATTATAAATGAGGCTTGGAATTTTTGAATGTTAGTTGTGAAAGATAACTATTGAGACCCTCTGAGTAAAGATTAGGTCCCCTTGCTTGGTGAAATTAGAAATTTGTCTTGCTATTTTTTGTTGGTAGAGGAGAGTAGGCTTCATTTGTTTATATATGTAATGGAGTGAGATTTTTCTCTCATGGAATCATCATCTGGAATAGGGGTGGCCAACTACAAGGATATACAAAGATAATTGTTCCTATGGTTGGCTAGAAAGAAGCTCACCTATCAACAATTTCCAATTTATCTTAAACTCTCAGATATGTGTTTCAATGATCTGTATTTTCCTTGATAAGTTCCTTGATGCTATGGAGTTTATGTTTTGTTCATATGAAGAGTTCAATATTTTTTCCAATTAGTACAAATTTGTTGATCTATGTTCCTAGATGATTTTAAAATTTGAAGAGAGTGGTGTAAATATACATTCTTTTATTTGCCTCTGATTGTTTCTACTTTTATAGATTGCTATAATAAATTATTTGCAACCCTGATGAACAGAGTGCTAGTTGGGAAGTTGTAACTCATTTGTGTGAATATAACTCATGGATTTGTAGTGAAGAATAAGCTGTCAAAGTATTCAGAGAACATCTGAAGTTAAGAATGTATAATATCTATTAAATGAAATATTGACCATAACTTTGGTCTCATAAGATTATGCTACTTAGTTGAGAGGATAATGTATTTTAACATGAGGAATATGTAAATCAAATGAAATTAGGAATATGTATTTTTGTATTTAATTTGTTTCTTATTAAGACAAGGTAAGAATGAAATTCTTAGTGGATTTACTTAGTAAAACCATGTCTAAAAGTAAAGCCCTGAAATGGTGGATATTTCCTATAATGTAGTAAATACTTGCATGATTTTAAGTGGGAAGTAAATCTTGGTAGAAGAGAATTTTTACCATGGGAAGTTTTATTCCCAAGAGAATTTGTTTTTTCCTAGAAAGAAATTCCAATGAATAAATACACACACACACACACATATTTCATTAAGGTATTTTAAGTAAAATATGCACGATTAATGGAGACTTGAAATATAAATCCTTATATTAAAGGCTATGAAATTTCCTCCTAGGCATGAGAGTGAATAAACTCAAAATTTACATCCTTTATCTTGGAGGTATTAATTCAACATCGAACAAGAATGCATTAGGGACATGATGAGATGGATGCATTGTGATCACAATTGGAAGCATTGAGATCCTAGTCAACATCCACCCCACTTGCCTCTGTGCTGGAGTGAACTGTGAGTGGATCATCCCTCTCAGTTGGTAGTCCTCTTCCATATTTGAACTTTCTAATTGATGGCCCAAGGAGGAAACTTACAGACTCCAATAATCTCCCTAAGCCTGGTACTTGATATTTTTCTTTGTTCTACTCATCCTTATAACTTTCTACAAACTTTTCTTTATTAATTATTGTATTGAATTATCTCCTACATAAGATAGGTTATATATAGGGGTAGATAAGCTAAGAAGCACATATGAGCACTAGAATTTTGTTATCTCCTTTGGCTCTTTTGTATGTAGACTTTGCGAGCCTCAAACACACCCTTTATACTAATAAAAAGAAAACTCTCAATTGTTGTAAAAAAAAACAATGAAATATTGTTATTTATCTCTTATCTCCTTTAAACTCTCTTGCATTCCCTCTCATGTATTCATTGCTCTCTTTATTCTCACTTGCATCCTTTTAGTGGTTTTAATATTATGATCATAATGTACTTGTGTAAAAAACCAAATTACACCATGTGTATGGCTACCCACATGGTGAATAATCAATGTATAATTCCATGCTTCAAACATAAACTTCACACACATATGTTTCTAGAGAAGTTTCATAAATATATACATGCATAATCCATGTGTAAATATTGGGGTATTATAATACATTGAAAAATATATATGTGGCTTTTTGAAGTAGTAATATGATTCTCCTTCCTAAGTCATTGTTGACTGACAATGCTTTGAGTAATTTTATTGTAGAAAAATGATTCATCAACAACCTTTTCTTACATATAGATTTATGTTATTTTTATCAAAGGGCTTCTTGATAAAAAAATTGCATTGGAATGATAGAACACAACTATTGAAGTATGAACATATTTCTTTTTGTTGCAAGCTTTTATAATTATATTTATTTTTTGTTGCAAGATCTATTTTTTAGCATGAGTATGTGACAACTTATTTCTTAAAGGTAAAGGTTAGTAAGGATAAAAATTGGAAGAATAATGAACCCACATAATGGAAGGACTTAATGATGAATCATCCTTTAGTGGCACTAACAAATTATTTAGAGTAACTTTAGCATCTTCTTTGAAAATGATCCCATCCTAATCATTGAGTGGTTATATATATATATATATATATATATATATATATATATATTCATTCTCCCAAATGTGACTTCTTTCTTGGCTACTCCTTTGAGAGGTTATATATATATTCTCCCAAATGTGACCTCTTTCTTGGCTACTCCTTTGAGAGGGTGAAGAGGAAACATGCTTAAGATAATTCAATTTGGATTAAATTGAACTAGTCCTTTTCACAAATTTTTATGATGCCATGCAATTGGTATTGATTGAGGATTCATTCTTCCAAATGTAATTCTTCTTTCTTGGATGCTCATTTGAGAGGGTGAAGAGGAAACATACTTAAGCTAATTCAATATGGGTTAAAGTGAACTAGTCCATTTGACAAAGTTGGATTATTCCATGTAATTTGTATTGGTAGAAACTCCAACTATGTCACAAAAGTTTTTATTAAACGGATACCTACAAGAACAAGTTTTCTTTAAACAGATTGAAATATATAAAAGAAAAAAAGTCTATAGATTTGCGCGATTTTAAATCGTAAAGATCTCTCATTTGTTTTGTCCAATCTTGTAATCTTAAAAAGTTCCATAATTCATTATGAAATGGTATTTATATGTTTACAATTAACCTTCACTTATGTTGTTAACCTCCATTTTTATTTAACCTTCACTTATCTTGTTCACCTCCATTTATCCTGTAAAAGAGGAAATCATTTTAATTAGCTATTATCTATGACTACAAAATTTAGATATCACCTCTACAAAAACAAATGGCACTTTGGGAAGTATTTGTATATCACCCCCAACGAAAAATGGCACTTTGCAAAGTAGTTTCTCAAATATAAGGTATGTTTGAAAAATATACCTTTAGATGCTTCACTCTAGTTATCAAGGTAGTGGTGTTAAAATTTAATATTCATCTCCACAATCAAAGATAAAAGGTATGACCTTCCCAAAAAAAACATATATATATTAATAACATTGTTTAAATTATTATGATTTTTATTTAATAAATTTATTTTATTGTTTTTATTTATATAAAAAAATATTTAAATATATAAAGATGATTAAAAAATGCAAATTCATATTTTAAAATTACAACGTAAAACAACAACATTAACAATTTTTTTTCATAAGATTTTTTCAACTAGTTTAATATGAACAATACACAAAATTAATAAAATTTTAATAATAACTTTAAAAATATATTCTTTGAAATTTTTATTGGAATTCAATTTTTCCTAAACTTTCTATCCGTATATTATACATTTTTAATATTGGAAATATATAGAATCATAATGGATAATGAAACACTACTGAGTTTAAATGATGTTTTGAGGTTTTCAAACTTTAATATTTAAACTTACCTTTCAATCCTATTAAATATTAAAAGAAAAACAAATTATCAAAATATTCCATATATATAGAAAGAGGGGACAATAAAATGGATTGCATCAATTTATTTATTAGGAAGAAAGTTAAAGGACAATTGTTATGAAAAATATAGACATTCTAATAGAAAATTAAAAAAAAAAACTTTTAATTTAAAATTAAAATTTTGTAAGTAATATATATTATATATTTTTATCTATATAATAAAAAAATAATAGTAAATTAATCAATTTGGTTTATTTAAATTTTACTAAAATTTGTATTTTTTTTAATTAACAAAAAAAAATTATAATATAATATATCAATTATACCTATATAATAAAAAATGATATCAAGTTAATCATTTTTATTTATCCAAATTTCACAAAGTTAACCTTATAAAGGTGTTTTATATTATTCAATGTATATTGTTGTATTTTTTTTTGTTTATTATGTATTGAAAAATGTGTGGTGTTCGTTATATGATCTTCAAAACTTTATTTAGTGAAAGTTGCATATGTTGATTAGATTAAATGATCATTGCATGATTAGTTATGTTCAATTATGATTATAATATGAGTGGATGTTCAATTATGCTTATAATATGATCATTACACGTGGATCTTAAGTTGGTGTTAACATGATGTTTCATTTGTGGGAAGTTGAGAAGATGGCATCGCAACCGTTTTAAATAATCTCAATTTTATAAATTGTATGTGTAAATGAGGTTATATATTTTATCATCACATTGTGATTACTAAATAAATATTTTAAATAAAAATTAATAATTATAATATGAATACAAATTAATAATTATAATATGATAAAGAAAAAATAAATATGGAATGCAAATATCAAAAAAATGTAACATATTATTTCTTATAATAATTAATATTTAGAATTCCACAAAATCTAAAGTTGAATTTTCATTAAAAGAAAACTCATGATATTATTTTTCTTCTTATGTAGGTAAGCATAGCGGTCTACACTGCAGGCCAACGAGCAAATCATGTACCATATACGTCATACATTGCAGGAGTATCCATTCTATCACGAACATCCTTTACACTATGTTTGCTTGTTATACTAAATGTGTTTCCTTTAATACCTAGATATATCATTCCAATACTAGGAATGATGGTTGGAAATGCAATGACTGTCATTGGAGTTACCATGAGACGCCTTCGAGAGGATTTAAAACATCAACATATTTTGGTTCGTCTAATCATTCTTTCATTCATTCATTCATCCCCCCTCTAAAATTGATTTCTCTAAAAAATGAATGTCCATTGTGTATATGTAGGTAGAGACAGCTCTAGCATTGGGGGCATCTCCAAGGCAAGCAATAGTGCATCATGTAAGAAGGGCTCTTAAATTGGCCCTTTCACCTACTCTCGATAGAGGAAAGACTGTTGGCCTCATTTCACTTCCAGCTGCAATGACTTGCCTTATCATGGGTGGTTCTTCTCCCCTTGAAGTGATTCAACTTCAAATGGTTGTGATGACTATGGTAATAGGTGCTTCCACCTTATGGATTACTTGTGGAAATGATGCTGATTTTATAATGCCAACAACTGATTTGTCGAGTGAGGGTTTTTTGTGGAAGATTCGCGACTAATCTCGAGCAGCCTGGTGTGTTAGGTTTCCATCATGGCTGGTCAGGGAGGGGAGCCGCCGCCCCCTCCTTCCCCTGCCTCCTCCTTTCGCCGCCTGGTAGAGGCTTGCACCAAGCATTCGATCACAGCAGAAGCCCCAAGTTTTGTCAAGAAGTTGCAGGATATCCCCGAAATAGATCTCCCTCCTGATCAACCGATGAAAATCGCCCTCTCCCTCTCTGAACGCGGGCTCGTTGGTCAATTCATGGGCCTATGGCCCTCGGCCAGATCCACAGAAAACTGGATCCAACGAAACTGGAGACCGTTGATTACAAACAGTGTTACCAGCTACGCGGTCGGACGAGGATACTTCATCTTTGAATTTATATCCCAGGAG
>ML779002.1:90619-121565 GCA_009831015.1 Picea engelmannii | reverse complement strand
ATTGTCTAAATAACGTTGTCGAGCTAGATAATTGAAATTAAAGGATTTCACAAACATTTGATTGGTTTATTGTCTTTTATAAAATGAATAGTCTCCTTCAGTGGATTGGATGCATGAGGAAATTACTATAGAGATGATAGTTAGTGATATTAGTACATGAATGAGACTTGTATGTACTAGCTACCCATGCATTTCTTGCACATGTACACTAGTATGAATGAGTTTCTTGGCTTACTTACTAATAATGATGGTTATTTGTTATGAATGTGTGGACCATGTTTCTTTTCCCTTTTATCATAAAATATTTTAACTTCGGGATGAAGTTTCCTAAAGGGTGGGTGTATGTAACAACCCTAGTTAAATAGTTGCTTAAGGTTATCAAGAATAGTTAATTAAATAATTAACTGGCCTAATGTGTATTAGTTAAGTAATGATTAACTATTAATAATATTAATTAATTAATTAATGTTTAATATATGTTGATTAATTAATTAATTGATTAATTAACACATTAATGTTTGGATAACAAATTAAAGGCTTAATAACTTCTTAGAAAACTTTATGTATGAACGGAAAGGGCATTGAATGGAGGGATAAGGTACTGAATGGAGGGATAAGGTAATAAATGGAGGGATAAGGTGGGTGGCATTAAATGAAGGAGGAGGTGGTGAATGGGGAAGGATATGAAGGGGAGAGACATTCAGAAAGGGATTTTTTTTTTGGGGGTGAGGGGAATTTGGGGGAAGGAGAGCATTTTGAGAGAAGGGACTTCTTGGGATATTTTCTAGTTTGGAGTTTGGGTGAACTGTTACAAGGGTGCACTAGGTTGCTGGGAGTTTTGGGCTCGGGGGCCAGGAATCCTCACAGAATCCTGGAGCTAGGGAGTCGGTCAGGTTGCTCCTAGCTGGTTGGGTGGTTAGTCGGTTTTGGGCAGGGTTTGGTCAAAGCATCAAGCAAAGTTTTGGGAAAAACAACAGAGAGGACAGCTGGATATTGGGAAAATAACATCAGCCAGAGGTATCTATATTCATGAATTTTCTAGGTTATGTAGTTGTTATGTAATTTATTAGATTGTTGTTCATAAATTTAATTTTTTGTTGCTTATATGCTGAATATTGAAATTGCTTATTGCTTATACGTTGAAATGCTTAATGAAATTGCTTATTGCTTATGTTGAATAATCTTAATGTTTAAATTTATGAATTTTATTAGGCTTAATTCAATTAGGTTCTTACAGCTACAACTGGAAGAACTTCAAGAAACATATATGTGTTAAGTGAAATTGGAAATGAAAAGTGTTGTCTAGGAAAGGAAGATGAAAGTTGGTTATGGCACAAAAGAATGGGGCACATACATTTTGATAACCTTGTCAAAGTCAGCAAAAGAGAAGCATCCAGAGAAATTCCCTAGATCATGAAACCAACCAACACTTTATGCAAGCATTGTCAACAAGGAAAGACAACAAATACCAGGTTTAAAATCAAAGGAATATTCAACCACAAGACCACTAGAAACTATGCATAATAATCTAGTTCGACCAACTAAAACAAAGGGCTTAGAAGGTGAGAAATACTTCATGTTATTAGTTGATGATTATACAAGAATGATTGTAGTTCGTTTTCTCTAGAAAAAGTCAGAATCTTTTGAAAACTTCAAGATATACAAGGAAATGGTTGAAAATGAAATGGATTCAAAAATCAAATGCTTGATATTTGATAATGGAGGAGAGTTCACCTGAAAGGAATTTATGGACTACTGCAACAATCAAGGGATAAAAAGGAAATTCTTCATTGTTAGGACACCTCAACAGAATGGAGTTGTTGAAAGAAATAACATGACAGTACAAGAAATGGCTCGAACAATGTTAATGGATTCGAAATTGACAGATATTTTTTGGACACAAGAAGTGCATACAACAATTCAAATTGAAAACAGAGTAATGCTCAGAAAAAAAACTTACAAAACTCCTTACGAACTATGGAAAGGAAGATCAACAAATGTAAAGCACTTCAATGTTTTTGGAACCAAATGCTATATCAGAAGAAAAGATGGAGGAATGAAAAATTTTGACTCTCGTGTGGACAAATGAGTACTTGTTGGTTACTCAAGTATAAGGAAAGCATACAAGCGTTACAATATAAGATTGAATAAAGTTGTGGAAAACATCAACGTAACAATGATGAAATGGGCAGAATAGAATCAAAGGAAGAAAATGAATCAATGAAACAACCCTTAGAAGAAGAAGAAGATGATGAAGAAGAAGTAGAAGAGGAAGATGAAGAGAATCTGACAGAAGCAGAAGAGCAAGTTCAGCAAGTGTCTCCAAAGACACCCAATAAACAAGTACAGAAGAATCATCCTTCAGATTAGATTATCGGAAACAAATATGCAAGAGTTGAGACTAGAAGAAGAATCCATTCACCAGAACAAACACACCTAGCATTCTTATCTACAATTGAACCAAATTGTTTTGAAGAACCCAACAAGGATGAATCTTGGAATAAGACTATGGATGAAGAATTGGATCAAATAGAGAAAAATGACACTTGGGAACTGGTTCCAAGACCAAAGAACAAGAATTCGATTGACACAAAGTGGGTCTTCGGGAATAAATTGAATGAAGATGGATAGGTTACAAAGAACAAAGTTAGATTGGTATGTAAAGGATATGCACAGGTTGAAGGAATCAACTTTGAAGAGAGATTTTCCCCAGTTTCCAAAATGGAAGCAATCTGTTTTCTTTTATCTTATGCATGCTCCAAAAATATTAAAATGTATCAAATGGACATAAAATCAGATTTTCTAAATGGGGAAGTTGAAGAAGAAGTCTACATTGAACAACCAGAAGGATCTCAATTGTCAAAAAACACAAATTATGTGTGTAAATTAAAGAAGGCCTTGTATGGTCTAAAAGAGACTCCTAGAGCATGGTATTCTAGACTGGATAAGTATCTGCAGTAGGTAGGGTTTAGAAAAGGAAGTCTAGATAACAACCTCTACATCAAGGTAAGTCAAGGTAATATTTTATTAATTGAAGTTTATGTTGATGCTATTATTTTTGGTAGTGCTAATGATAGGTTAAGCTAGAAATTTGCAAAAGATATGCAGAATGAATTTGAAATGTCGTTACTTGGAGAACTATCCTTATTTCTGGGACTTCAGATACACCAAAGCAACCAAGGAATTTTTATTTCTGAAACCAAGTATATCAGAGAAATGCTAAAAAGGTTCGGTATGGAAGATTGCAAACCAATTATCACTCCCATGGCTAAGAGTGTTTAGTATCATGGCTAAGAAATAAACAATCATCAATATCCTTATATGCATCTGAGTCAAAGTACATTGTAGCAACATCATGTTGTACACAGGTTCTTTGGATTGAACAAACTCTGACAAATATATAGGTTGAGTATGATGAGCCCATTCCAATCTATTGTGATAATACAAGTTCCATCAATATCTCAAAGAATCTAATGATTCACTCCAAGACAAAGCACATTCCAATCAAGTATCACTTTTTATGAGAACAAGTTACAGAAAATAGCATCAGAGTTGAGTATGTGGGCACAAAATAACATGTGGAAGACATCTTTACAAAACCACTTCCACAAGAAGCCTTTGAGTATCTTCACCAAAGACTCGGATTTATTTCTACTCCAAAATGAATTATTTTGAATTCTTATCTTATATTTCTTATAGGTACATGAGGAAGCACCATAAGAAGACAATTTAGTTAGGGGGAGCAACTCCAGATGGAAATATACCTTTTCCATTGACGACAAAGGGAGAGATATTTATCAGATGCAGAGGACAGAGGCATGGTTCCAAGGGGAGAAAATTTATCAGATGCAGAGGATAGAGGCATGGTTCCAAGGGGAGCATGACTGATATGATTTTAGTATTGCATCTGAGTGTTTCCATCAATGCTGAAGGGGGAGATTGTTGATTAAGGTTGGTTGTCATTGATGTCAACCCTTGAATAAATCCCTGTAGCAAAAAGGTTGGGTAATGGACCCAATATTGTTTGATGTAAATATGACTCATTATTTTATTTTCATGTTTGATAATAAGTAAAAATGGATGGACTCTAAAGTGGTCCCCTTATGGGGAAATTCCTCATGGGAAGACGCTCTGTGGATTGAGTTATCCTAGGAGTATGCTTAGAGAACCCATGATTATTTGTGGAATAATGAGATGAAGGTCAATGAATTTTTCATTGAAACTATCCTATATGGATATTTCTTTCCATTCCATTTCCGGTGGTATGTGGAACGTCACATAAATCCTCACGGTTAGAGAGTTATGACCATGAGAAGTTGGAGAACCCAGGTTTGGGTAATGGACCCAAGTTTGTTTGATGGATAATGGTATGAGTTTTGATATATTTTTAGGTAATACTATTCTATATGGATGATACATGTCATTCCATTTCTGGTGGTATGTGGAACGTCACATAACTTCTCACGGTTTTAGAGTTATGGCCTTATGAAGTTGGAGGACCCTCTTATGTCATCTAGAAGTCCCAAAAAGTCAAAGTAGTCAAAGTGGTTTAAGAGATTTTAGAAGGTAAATAATAAAGGGAATTGATGAGTGTATTATAATTCAAAGTTAATAAAAAAAATTTTATTTAAATAATAAATTTAATGGAGAAATTAGAAGTGGGTTAACCCTAAAATGAGGAAAGTGGGCAAAGTGACCTAGAAGATGTTTTTAAGGAAGCTACTTGGAGAGTATAAATAAGAGGCAAATCTATCTCATTTTATATAAACTTGAGAATATTGAATACATATAGGTGTCTGAGTTAAACAAAGGATATCTAAGCCTAATTTCTGAGGGAAGGTGAAGAAAAGAAGGCCGTAATTCAAGGAAGGATAAATTATTTTGGTGATGCTTTCTAAGGTATGTTATTTACAGGTCATCTCACCATTTTCGCAATAATTTTTTTTCTAGAATGATTCAGATCGTGAAATTTTTTCTCCATTGAGGAAACATATCCAAGTATCTATGGTAAAAAAATTGTCTTTTAGGTTGTTCTAGTTTTGGAGTTACACTCCGTGGAAAATAGGGTTTGTGGCTAGTCCCGAAACTAGTAAAAAACAAGTGTTTCGGGTAAAAACGTCATAACTTCTTCATAACAAATCCAAATTTAGTAAGACCAAATGTGTTGTTATCTTACAGTCTAAAGTATTTTTTTTAATAGTTTGATATCAATTCAACAAATATTCCATGTGGGGCACGCCCTACAAGGTCGCTCTCTAGAATAAGCCAGAATTCAGTAAGGTATGCCATTTTTCTATAACTACTTTTTTGAGAGGTTACAAGTAGTGACACCTGGAGGAATTGCATAAAACACACTGAAGAACATTCTGTATCAGTTTTAGATCTTTATTCATTACAGGTACAAAGTTATGATTATTTCAATTTAGGGTTGTTGACTAATCCAAAACTAGTCATGTGAGACTAAATAAAAGTTTGATGTAAATGCTAGTCTCTTGTTGTTTAAAGTTAAGGAAGGTTTGCAGGTCTGTGATCATATACACAAGGTCTATTATAGAGTTATAAATCATATTTGGATGATAAAATTTATGAGGGCTTTTGGTTGAGGTACAAGTTGGGTACATGGTTGAGAAAAGTAGTTGATGAGTTGGCACATACATGAGGTGTATAGTTGATGATATTGGTACATATTGATGAATCATTTTTGCTGAGTAGTTGACACGTGATTGGTACATACTTGGTACATGGTTGGTTGTGTTGATACTGAGAGGGGGGTGAATCAGTATCAAGTACAATTTAAAACATTTTTCAACTTATACTTAAACCATTCAACTATATCCAATGAGAAATGAACAATATTGTAAGAGTTACACCAATACACCATAATACACCATGCACAATATATGAGAAATAATCAATAGTTATTGTTCAAGGGAAGTAATGACTTCCAAAGGTAGCTACAGCTTCCAAATGTAAAGGGAGGGATAAAACTCCAATAAGAAGATACAATCCTCCAATATCAAGAAAGAGTTGAACTCTCCATCCTTGCCCCTTCCTTCCACCCAATAATATATGAGAGATAATAAAACTTTACATTAAATCATCACCATCAACCAATCATTACATAGAACCTGATAATGCTTCCTGAGACTTCTTCAATTTCTGTAATTCTTCAATTCTTGGAGTACTTTCATCCTGTAGATAATATTACTCAATGTATTCTCTGAAACCCCTCCAATTTTCAGTCCTTGAATCCTCCCCAAAAAGAGGTTATAGAAAGAATGGTAGACTTTATTCAATTTTGGTCTATTCAGGAGAGTGAACTTGCACAGAACGACATGTGCTCAATAATTAACATCCGATTCTAAAACTCACATACAAGAAACTACAGTCTGTACTCTTTCTAATGAAATCCGTCCCACTTCATTTGGATTCTCGATGAAAAAGTTATGACTAGTTTACCCAGAACACCTATTTATTGACTAGCTTCAGGATTGGTCACAAACCCTATCTTCCACATAGTGTATCTCCATAATTATAGCGAATAAAGAGATAAATGTTTTACCAGAGGTACCTGGATATGTATTCTCAATACCATAGTGATATCACCATCTGAATCATTCTAGAAAAAACGTTATAGCAAAAATGGTAAGATGACCTGAAAATAACATACCTTAGAACACATCACCAAAAGACTTCATCCTCCCTTGAAATTTGTCCTTCTTTACTTCTTATTTCCTATGAAATTCAACTTATATCAAAATGAATGTATAATGATGTTTATTTATACCATTTATATCACTTCATTTTAACATTAGGGCCGACTTGACACTTTCTTATTTTGTAATTCTTCTCTTTAATTATCTTCAGGGCCTACATGTACTTCCTTCTTCAATTCACTTTGTCATCTTCAAAAATTCATTTATCCTCAACCGTGAGGATCCATGTGACGTTCCACATACCACCAAAAACAACATGATGTATACTATCCATTCATGGGTGTTGTATATGCATGTGCTTTATCAATCTTGTGGTCCAAAACCCATGACTAGGGTTGATATCAATGACAACAAACAATCTTCCAACAATCTCCCCCTTTGTCATTGATGGAAACACTCATGCTCCCCCTATCATCATGATCCCAATTTATCTCCCCTTTTGACATCAATGGCAAAGGTTAGGGCTGCTCCCCCTGAGTTTAATGGAAAAATGTAACTCTCTTCTTTGGGGATGCTCCCCCTAAACATCTGGCACTTAATAATACTTCATCCTTTTTTTTAGTCTTTGGGAATCCTTTTGTGTGGCTTATGTCTTCTCTTTTTTCTCCATGTTTAGGATGTATATGTTGTTCAGTATTCTTGTTGTAGTTGTAACCAATCTTCCTGAGTTATTTTCTCTGATTTTACATTTTTGGGAATCAAACGTAAGAGTGTATCCTTGATCACACATTTTACTAACACTGAGTAGATTATGATTCAAGTCTTCAACCAATAGAACATTCTTTTCTTTTACATTTTTTCTTCCAAGCCTTACTACACCTTCTCCAAGTATTTTGGCAGATGAGTCATCTCCAAATGAAACATTTCCACCCTTTCTCCTCAAGCTGATGAATTTGTCTTGATCCCCGGTCATGTGTGAAGAACATCCACTATCTATGTACCATTCATCTTCTTCTTTACATTCTTCAACGGTCAATTCTATTTGACAATCTTCATTGTTTGGAATATCTTTCATTCTCCATACTGTGGTTGGCATAGGGACATATTCATTCATATATCTACAATCTCGTGCCTTCTGACCAAGATAATTACATTTATAGCATGCAATATTTTTGTCCATCAATGGGGAAAATGAATTATAACTTCTATTGAAAAATCCATGATTATTTCCATATCTTCTATTTACACCATTCATGTTTCTTGCATATGTGTTCCTTTAAATTGATTCTGCAATTAATTTCCTTATGTCCAAAATTTTTGCAAGTATAACAATGACCAAGAAAGAAATTTTGATACCTTGGAGTAAGTGGGCTTCTTTGTGATGTAGTCCATCTAAGTTGATGATATATTCTTCTGTAGTTTCCTTCATACTGATTGAAGCTTCTTTGATTCTTGAAGGTAGGAGGTCTTCTTGGATATTCATCTCTTATGTAATCATTCCTTCTTTCTAGTATCCTGGTCCACTTCTCATTAATTGTTTGTGTAGCTCTTTCTTCAACCTTCTTGTTGGTTTGCATCTTCTTAGTATGAAGTTTCACCCATGCATCCAAGATATGTTAAGTCTTTTGGCACTTGAGAGTTTCTTAAGCTCTTCCTCAATAAGACAACTTCTTGTTCAAGTTTCTCACAATCTTCTTTTTTCTTTATCATTTGGACATTCCTTACTTCTCCTATTCTTCTTTCTTCTTCGAGTACAGTTTTCAAGGAAATGGTTTCTTCTCTTAGTTTCTCAAAGTCTTCTAATTGTTTCTTCAAGATTACAACTGTCTTTTCACAACTACCCAATTCACTTCTCAATTTTCTTTGCATGTCTTTGAGCTTGCTATTTTCAATCTCAACATGCTTCAATTTTTTAAGATTCTCATCTTCTTGTTGAATAATTTTTTCTTCATGATTTTCTTCTTCTTTATTGAAATTTTCTTTTTCAGTGTCATTTCATTCAATCCTTGGATGAGGACATTCAAATTCAACATGACCTACTCCTTCACAATTAAAGCAAAAGAACCTACCTCTATTTTCTTCTTTGAAATCTGAGATGTTGTAATTCTCTTCAACTTCGTCTTCTTCATCTTCTTCCGCGTCTTCCCTTACATAAAGGTACTGTAGCTTTTCCCAAAACTCTTTTGATGATGCACATGATACCACCTTGGATTTCACTGAATCTATCAATCCATCCTGGATGGTATCTATTTCCAATTTGTTGTTCCTTTTTCCTTCCTTCTGAGCTGCAGTCTTTGGTTTCTTCAAAGCATTGTATCCTGAAGAAACTGAGAAACAAACATATGCCCCAAGAGTTTTCAAGTAAGTTTCCATTCTATTACTCCATTATTCAAAATTGCTTCCATCAAATGGTGGAATCCCATTTGGAATTTTCTCTTCCATTTCTTCTTAGGATCTTCCTTCCAGTGCTTAAATTGTACTGAAGGTAACCTGCTCTGATACCAATTGTTGATACTAAGAGGGGTTTGAATCAGTATCAAGTACAATTTAAAACATTTTTCAAATTATACTTAAGTCATTCAACTATTTCCAATGAGAAATGAACAATAGTATAAGAGTTACACCAATACGCCATAATACACCATGCACAATATATGAGAAATAATTAATAGTTATTGTTCAAGGGAAGTAATGACTTCCAAAGGTAGCTACAGCTTCCAAATGTAAGGGGAGGGATAAAAATTCAAGAGGAAGATACAGTCCTCCAATATAAAGAGAGAGTTGAACTCTCCATCCTTGCCCCTTCCTTCCACCCAAGAATATATGAGAGATAGTAAAACTTTACATTAAATCATCACCATCAACCAATCATTACGTAGAACCTGATAATGCTTCCTGAGACTTCTTTAATTTTTTCAATTCTTCAATTCTTGGAGTACTCTGATCCTATAGATAATATTACTCAATGTATTCTCTAAAACTCCTCCAATTTTCACTCCTTGAATCCTCCCCAAAAAGAGGTTATAGAAAGAATGGTAGACTTTATTCATTTTTTGTCTATTCAAGAGAGTGAACTTTCATAGAATTCCCCTTGCTCAATAATTAACATCAGATTCTGAAACCTACACACAAGAAACTACAGTACTTACTCTTTCCAATGCAATTTGTTCCACTTCATTTGGATTCTTGATGAAGAAGTTATGATTGTTTTACCCGAAACACTTGTTTATTGATTAGCTTCAGGACTGGTCACAAACCCCATCTTCCACAGAGTGTATCTCCATAATTATAGAGAATCAAGAGATGAAATTTTTACCAGAGGTGCCTTGATATGTCTTCGCAATACCATAGAAATTTCACCATCTGAATCGTTCTAGAAAAAAGTTATAACAAAAATGGTAAGATGACCTGGAAATAACATACCTTAGAACACATCACCAAAAGACTTCATCCTCTCTTGAAATCCGGCCTTCTTTACTTCTTATTTCCTCTGAAATTCAACTTATATCAAAATGAATGTCTAATGATGTTTATTTATACCATTTATGTCACTTCATTTTAACATTAGGGCTGACCTGACACTTTCTTATTTTGTAATTCTTTTCTTTAATTATCTTCATGGCCTACATGTGCTTCCTTCTTCAATTTACTTTGTCATCTTCAAAAATTCATTTTTCCTCAACTGTGAGGATACACGTGATGTGCCACATACCACCAGAAACAACATGATGTATACTATACATTCATGGGTGTTGTATATGCATGTGATTTATCAATCTTGTGGTCCAAAACCCATGACTAGGGTTGACATCAATGACAACAACCAATCTTCCAATAGGTTGCACTTGTTTATGCTACAGGTTGATTACAAATTGTTTGGTATAGGTTGGTGCATGGTTGATTCCCTTGTTTATGGTATAGGTTGGTGCATGGTTGATGCACTTGTTTATGGTACAAGGTGATTATAGTTTGAGGTACAGGCTGATGCATGGTTCAGGTTTATTGGTATAGGTTTACAACGGTATATCTCACAGTGATAGTGTGATAGTGGTTTCATCATTCCACTTCTACTTCAGGGTGGTTGGACGGGGCAAGGATAGGTGGTTGTAGCCACCTTCCGATTATAGCTGAAGAACATAGGGGGTTTAGCCTCCTTATGATTTGAGCTAGATAACTGGGGAGTTGGAGCTTCCCTCGGGTTGTAGCCTGAGAAACTAGGGGGTTGGAGCCTCCTTCCAGTTGCAACTGGAAAACAAAGGAATTTAGTGCTTCCATTGAATGTAATTCTTCAAGACATATAAGAAAAAACATTATGTTGTTTTATCCCGATTTGGGTTTCCACGTAAAACACTTGTGTACTATGTATGTGTGTGATTGTTCATTTCTTATTTCTCATTATTGAATAATAATTCTACATTGATATAACACTTGGATTATTTGAAGAAAAATGACTATAATTACGCTATTACTGATTCAACCCCCCTCTCAATAATCCAACAATAGGATGTTGAACTATGTTCACTATATCCTCTTTCTTGTTCTTACCTCTCACAACATACAACTTGAGACCCCTCCTAAGACCTTTATTCAATTGCATCATTGAAATAAATCTAAAAAACACTCATATATTATCCCTTACTAAAACTATTTTGTGCTCTATGATCTAAAGCATTTTATCCTTACAATATAACATTTCCTCATGGGCTTCTATCCAATCCATACCTATCATCATGTCATAGAATCCCAAGGTGGTAGTGTACAATAATTGTTTTGTAACACATACCCAATATTTACTTCACAATTTTTAACTAACTATCCCACCCCTTGTTTAACAATAGAATCCATTTTGACCTAAATAAAATCTTCTAGACTAATTGCCATCATCCCACATCTAGATAATGCATTATATGGAATAAAACTTTATATTTCTTTTGGATCTATTAATATTGAAAAAAATATACCATTAATCTAACCTATCATCTTGAGCATTGTTGATTGATGCTTACCCTATTAATTGTTCACCGCTACATGAATCCTATGGGCTTTACCCAAATCACCAATAGTGTTCTTTCTCTACTCCTAACCAAATACTCTTTCTACATGTGTGCAATCTCTATGAATGTGTGGCTTTCCACATGTCCAACATCCCCCCAATAGGAGGTTGCCTCAAACTCCTAAATTGTGTAAATTTAGACCCACTACTTTCTTTATCTTTATATGGTATAACACTACCTTGCTACATCGATGGTCTATGTAGTGTCCTCTAACCTCCTAACTAACCTCTTTGGGTATCTATCACATGGACACTTGGTTCAACCTTATTCCATATCACTATTCTATATCTATTAACTAATTGAGAAATTTGTCTTTATCCTCCTATACATGAAGGTATAGATGGTATTGACTGATTAGTTATCATGATTTCTTCCTTGGATATGATATCCCTCTAAACTACCTCGTGAAACATTGTAGTTTATCCTGTACAAAAACTTGTTGAACCACAACTTCTCTATGTTTATATGCAATGCATACCTCAAAATATCCATAAATATGGACTCATACTCTAGCACTAAGTTATTACCCTATCTCAGGGATTTAAAATTTGGAAACTTAGAATTCTCTAGTTTTCTATCAATACTAGCCTTAAGAGAATTTATTGGCCCCTCCTTAAGAATAGTGGTGCCACTAGATTTTTTTTAGTTTATTAGTCAAAGCATATAACATCCTTTAAAAGTATTATATCATTGACATTAATTCACTCATAAATATTGTTGAGATCACACTTATACTAAGAGGGGGGGGATCAATGTAATACCATTTTTTACTTTTTCAAACATTCAATAACCATAATAAAATAATCACATATGAGATATATTAACTATAGAACATGGAACACAATATTTACCTAAAAATACTTTTGTGAGAAAACCAAAAAAATTCTCCTTATAATTCTTTGTAGGCACCAACCTACTATTACAAATATTTGTAAGCACCAATCCCCAATGGTAAAAACCCTGGTAGGCATAAAACTACTCTTAAAAATATTCATAGACACGAATCTAATGCAGACACCAATCTCCACTGGTATAAATCCTATTAGGCACCAATCTACTCTTACAGATCTTCGTAGACACCAATCCACACCATTAAGCACCAACTTAGCAAGAGATACCAATCTCTGTGTTTGAGAAGAACCAACCTTCTATTTACACTTTATTCTTTAGTAATACAATTTCTTAAAAGTATGATAAAATTCGCATTAACTTCATTGCATATGCTTTCTACTTACTCCTTAACCAGGTCTGACCAAAATTTCAATTTCCAAATGAAATTTATGGTAACTTTCCTAAAGCTTGCTCTTTTTTGGCCTCTTCCCAAGAATGAACTTGTACAACATGCCACATATCCAATTTTGTAGATCTGATTCTAAATTTTTTACCTAAGGTACTTCGGTATGTCTCCTTGAATCCTTGAAAGATTCACAATCTAAAAAGTCCCAGAAAATAAGCTATAGAGAAAATGCCAAGCTGACTTGTTTGAAACTTATTACAGAACCATTCTGAAACCCTAAATTACATAGGGTATATCTCATAAGTTATAGTGAACCAAAGATTAAATTTTTACTTGAGGTACTTCTGTATGTCTCCTCAAATTCCTGAAAATTTCATAGTATGAAAAATCATAGAAAATAAGTTATAGCGAAAATGCACTACATGGAGAATACCTTCTAGGAAATATTTCTGCAGAGGTTTTTGTTGGACAATTGGCTTGGAAAGTTGACTGTCATTGATGTCAACACTTGGAGATTGATCTTGGATATTGATGTCTAACCTTCGAGATTGATTTCAACCCTTGAAGAAGTGTGATAGCATATTCTTGTAGCCCCTTTGGTGTGGTTTTGGTACCTGAAGTTGAATGATGATTATGGATAGAAAGGATAGTGTAAATGTAGGAATGAACATCATAGATGGATAGTACTTATCATGACGTTTCCAGTGATATGTGGAATGCCACATGGTTTCTCATGGTTAGGGACATATGGCCTTGTAAAGTTGGAAGCCCCGAAGAGTGGTCAAGAAGCCCCTAGTTGATTACAAGTCTTTAATGAAAGGGTAAATTAGTTGTAACAAGAAAGTTCATGAAGCCCTAAATTTAAAGAAAGAGGTCCTAAAGTTAAGGAAAGTGGTCCCAAATTTAAGGAAAGAGGTTACTTAGAATAAATATAAATACACCTCAAGCAGTCTCTCATAAGTACATTACAAATACACACAAGTTCATTGAATATCTATCTAATTGATCAAGTGATTCTTATCTAAGGTAACCAAGGATATATGAGGCATTTTTCAGAGGGAAGATGAATTAAAGAAGGGAGAAATTCCAAGGGCAGATGAAATATTATTAGGATGTGTTCTAAGGTATGTTATTTACAGGTCATGTTACCATTTTAACGATAATGTTTTCTCTATAACAATTCAGATATTGAAATATGGATAATATTGATACGACATACCAAGGTACCTATGGTAGAAATTTCATCTTATAGGTCATTGTAATTTGGGAGATACACTCTGTGGAAGATAGGGTATTTGGTTAGTCCTGGAACTAGTATCAAACACGTGTTCCGAGTAAGATTGTCCTAACTTCTTCATAGAAGATGCAAATTCACCGAGACAAAATGAATTGGATAGAGTATAGTATTTATTATTTTTTGTGCAATTTCAATATCCATATATCAAATATTCTACGTGGGGTATGCTATACAAGTTCTCTCTCTAGGATAAGCCAAAATTCTTAAATGACTTCCATTTTTTCTACAACTCCTTTTATGGGATGTTCCAAGTAGTGAAAATTGGGGGAACTTTAGAGAAGATACTAAAGAATATTGGGTACAATTTTCAAACATTTTTTCATTAGAGGTACAAAGTTATTCTTGTTGAAAGTTAGGGTTTATGACTAATACAAAACTAGTCCTGTTAGACTAAGGTAATGTTTGATGAAGATATTATTCTCTTGTTGTTGAATTTGAGGAAGGTCTGCAGGTATGTAATCACATACACTAGGTTTGTTACAAAGTTACATGTATGTTTATATGCATGTTTTGAGGGTTACATGTTGATGATGTTATGGTGTATGGCATGATTGAGACAGATCATGAGTGATATGACATATGGTTGAGGCACATGGTTTGAGGAGAAAGTTGGATGTTGGGAACATTGTTTGAGATACATTTTTGGTATATGTATGAGTCAACTTTTTGGTAATCTATATACATGCTTGGTACACATTTGGCACACATTATTAGCATATGGTTGATGCACATTTCATGCTACATGGTATATGGTGATGGTTGATGTAGATGGTTGGTACATGGTATGGTGTTGATATACATAGTTTATTTACATGGTTAGTACATGGTTGATAGTACATGTTGTGGTACAGGTTCATGAATGGTTGATGCATGGTATAGGCACATATCTTGTGATGATATGTTGGTTATATTGGTGCATGCTTTGTAGAGGCATGTGTTGTTGATGTTGAGCATATGGTTTGAGATATGATCTTGGTGAGCATGATTTGCATGCAGATGAGAGTGGATCTAGTTTTATGGATGAGACAGTGACAGGATGGACAGGTTGAAGTGATAGTGACAACGAAAGTGATAGTGGAAGTGACAGTGGTAGAGTCTATGACAGTTGGTCTACATTTATATTTTAGGGTGGAAAGATGGGGAAAGGAAATGGGGTTGCAAGCTCTTTCCGGTTGGAGCTGGAGAATCTGAGAATTGGAGCTTCCTTCAAGTTGGATCCTGAGAACTAGGTGGTTGGAGCCAAAAAACTCAGGGGGTTTTATCCTCAGTCTCGTTAGGTCCATAGAATTCACGGAGTTGTATCTTCCTTCAGGTTGAAGACTGAGAATAGGGGATTGGAGCCTTCTTCCAGTGGCAACCGGAGAATTTGGAAGTGGGTGATTCCTATGAATGAATTATTGATATATATAATAAATCATTCTATGGTTTTCTCCCATTTGGGTTTCCACGTAAATGCTGGTGTACTGTGTATTTGATGTGATGTTGTTTATGATTATATTTTCATGATATATTGAATGCAATCATATTTGATACATTTATGATAAATTGCTGAACATTTTTTTAAAGTGAAATAATATATATTATAGTTAAAAGTAGTATAAAGTTCTCATACTAATTCACCCCCCCTTTCAATATTCCAACAATTGGAATCAATGAAGATTCCTTCAGGAGACAATTTAACCATTGGAAGGAGTTCACATAATATACTGAGAATGGAGTACTTATGTTTAATGTTTAGAATGGTCTAGAGTATGAGATATGGAGAAGAAGGACAAAAATATGTTTGCAAGCACATGGATATGATATTTGGTATTCAGTTGTAACATGATACAGTGCTACAAAGAAATAAAATATTGTAGCCAAGAAGGAATTGGAGAAAAATAAAAAAATAGCAATGGATTTCATCTAGGAAGGATTACCTGATCTAATAAGAGATTGATCGAGTAAGAGAAAAGGTTGGAAAGTTTCCATCAGCTAAAGAACTTTGGGATAGGATACATGATATCTATTCTTCTCCCATCACAGAGTCAAATAATTGCAAAGAATATGCAGATACATAATAAGAAGAAAGATGCTCATCAGGTCAGACAGATTCATAAGAGGAAGAGTATGAAGAGGTAGAAGTTGATTACAAAGAACAATTAATCAGTGCAATTGAATATCTAAGGATTGAAAGAAAAGAAAAAAAGTCACTAAGAATAAATAAATAAAATGGAAGAATCACATAACTCCAACAACAAAGAAGTCGAGAAGACGATCATGACGCTAAAATATAAACTAGAAGAATCCAGAAGGATTGAAGAAAATATTGAGGATCGGACACTGTACTTGGAAACCAAAATAACAACACAAAAGGAAGAAGTAGAAAAGAGAGAGAAGATACTAACAGATCATCTCAAGGAAAGAACTAAAGATTTAAATCAGCTTGAAGCAAAATCTATTTAACGAGAAAGATAACTTGAATATGAAATAATCACATTGAAGATCCAATTTGAAGAAGAAAAGAGAAAATAAGAAGTCATGAAGATTCAAATGGTAAATAAAGAAGAAGAGGTTGAGAAGCTTGAAGAAGAATTTGTCACATTGAGAAGAAAAATCATCAATCTCAACAAGAATGTTGAAGAGACAAAAACATCCACATGATTGGTAGAGAATGAAGAAAATCATTCGAGGTTTCAAGAAATGAAGAATGAATAAAAGAGTAAGAGTTATGTAGAAGTACTTAAAGGAATGAATCATCATCACCAAGAATCAAATAAGAATGAGTATAATAGAGGTACGTATTCAACAAGAACTACCATGTTTAGACAACAAATAATCTTCAACAATAATGAAGGGATCCACAGAAGAGAAGATCATGATCAACCAAGGAAGGAATTCAGAAGGACTAAACCAAAAACAAGATTATTCACTCCCAGGAATGTAAATTTATTTTATGGTCATTGTTTTTATTGTACTAAATTTGGACATAAGGTTGCATATTCTAGGGCTTATGGAAGAAATGTTCAAGAAAGAAAAGAGTATGTGGCCCTGTTATCTCCTCAAATAATTTTGTCAAAATTATTTGATTAGGAGATAGAGATTCATTAGAAAAAACTCTACTAAATCTTTTAGGGTTCGTTTTAATGAGTTCCAGCTTGTAAATAAAGTTTGAAAAACATTTGATTTATTCTTTCCTTAAAAAAATTCAAAAATCAGGTTTCAGTAGCTAATGCCATTTTTGAAAGGGCTTCTAAGCTACCGAAATCCTAGCTTTCGGCAGCTAAAACGCGAATCTCCGGGCTATTTTAGCTACCGAAAGCACATAAAATCTGCGTTTTTACTAGGTTGAGTTATCATTTTAAAATGATGATTCTGAGAGACTGGAGAATCATTTTGAGAAACAGGAGGAGGTTTTTGTTCCTAACATGTCATAGAAAAATAACCTCTCTCATGTTTCCTATAGGTGTCACATATTAGGATAATTGAATCCATCTCTGAGACCTAATTTTCGGATCTGAGATTTCCCTGTTTGACACATGTTTTTGAAATGCGTATCCCAGAAAATTGAAAACGAATATAGAAGAAGTGAGAGAGGTTGTTTCTCAAAACAAACCTATATAAAAAAAACCTCTCTCATTTTTCAAAAATATGTTTTTTTTGAGATATATAGGTCAATATTTAAGCGACATATTTCCAGAAAATTTCTGCATAGAACAAGGCAAAAAACTACTATTTTTGCCCAAATCGCGTTTTCTCGATTCCAGGATGCGTGGGAACAATTCTAAATGAAGGATGAAAATTGTGGGAGTACATATCATACTTATTTTAAATCTTTGGAGACATTTTATGAAGAAATGAAGCCAAATGGAAATTCCGTGCTTGACAGAAATCGCCCATCCATCAAAGACAGATTTTGAAATCTGTGTTTTTCACCAGCAAGCTGCCAAGTAATGATGAAAGTTGTTGATTTAGTCTTATCATAATAATATTAGATAATATATGCTAAGATCCATTTTGATTATGTTTATTTTAGGTATTTCAGATCCATTAAAATAGGATCTTGAAACCTTGATGTAAAGGCTATAAAGCCTAAGAGTTCTAAGGAACACATGGGAGAGAAAAATAGTCCGAGGAATGTGATTCAACTTTGGGGAATTGTAGCCATTATTCATAAATACATTTATAGATTCATCTTGACACATAAGATTCTTTCACTGTGTGTTGTTCAATTTTGTATCTTACATCTTTTCTATGTTTATGAGTAGCTTGTATGCAATGTTTTAATGTATATCTGATGACAAATAACTGTCATCTTATCTCTTCATCGATATATTAAGCTTGTAAACATTGGTATTTATAATGATAGATAACTGCCACCTCATCTCTTAGTTGATAGATTTAGCTCATGAACATTTCATGCCTGTTGTAATTAGTCATTCACATGTACAATCTTGTGTATGTGATTCTACTGATATAATAAGCCATTCTTCTTACTTCCATACTTTGATTTAAACCTTCTGAACAACATAGTTGAAAGCCTTTCATATTCAAGTGAATTTATATTGTTTTTGAGTGATTGTGAGCATTTCAATTCATCTGACTTGATCCTTTTTCTCCTACATTATTAAGTATTTAAGTTACCAGGTTCATTCCCTTTACAGTCGGGGAATGAATCCTGGAGTGATAACGAAATGGCGTCGTTGTCGGGGAATGAAAGTGAAAGCAAAGTTTCTCTGGGAGAACGACATAGATTTGTTTCTTGATGGTAGACAAGAGATAGACATAAAATTTGACTGTAATCATTTGCCTGGCGACTCCACATTAAAGAATCCACTGGGGAGGATCTGGTTGATAAAAGATGAAGAGGATGAAATCAAGATCCAGGTATCAATTCATTAGTTTGCTTCATGAACTGTTGTTGTTCTTTATTATCTCCTTCATATCTTTCCCTTCACATGTTAAAATAATCATCCTCTATTTTGTATATTTTGATGATCATCGACCTTCTTTTGTATATCCATATTTAGAAGAAGATTTGCAGCCCACTTGCATTGTAGATGTTGATTCAGTCTTTGTGCCTCAGCTTGTTCATAAAGATGACCATTGTATTTCATTTCCTTTAGAATCTGATCATCCATGTGACCTTGAAAAGATATAAATTGTTTCAAAACCGTTTCATATCTTAGCTCCTCTTGCCATAATTTTTGAACCTTGTCAACAAGTTACCATCTCTCATGATCAGCCCACATCCTTTCAAGTTAAGATCCAGATGAATATTTTCAAGTCTTTAAAGCTGCCCCTTCTTATTCATCCTTATCCTGATGGTTGTTATGAATATCTCCCTTAGTTTTCTAGAGAGAATCAAGCTTCAACTGAAAGACACTTGGAATCCTTTTTGGATTTTGTTGATCATTTTCAAATTGTTTATGAAGATGTGATCATGAAATATTTTTCTAAATCTTTGATCAAAGTTGTTGTTGTATGGTTTAAGGGTCTGAGAGATGATTCTATTGGTTCTTGGATCGAGTTCTCCAATGTTTTTATGAAGTATTGGGGTGATCACAAATCACCAGATTTATATCTTGTTGATTTCTATGCTTTGAAGAAAGAACAAAATGAAACCTTGCTTTCTTTCAATCAAAGATTTTATAGCATCTACCATGGTATGCCTTTGGAGATCAAGCCTACAGAAATAGTTTCCATGATCCAGTATGTTATGTGATTGTATTCAAAACTTGCCCTTCTTTTGCTAGAAAGGAAGTCTTCATCATTAAGTATTCTGTTTGAAGATGCTTTAGAGGTGGAAGAGAACATTTGCGCTTCAAGGAGAATCCTTGAGCAAGTTGATGTTGAAAACCATTATCTACTTGAGCCAGCAGAATGTCAGTATAGTTCGGACTTCGAGTAAGAAGATTATGACTATGAGACGGTTTTAGAACAACACCAAGTAACTAAAATTATTTCATATTGTGATTCATATCCTTCAACTTTTGAAAAAATTTCTGAAGATAGGTATTCATATACAGTTTATGATTAGTTTACAAATATAGTTAAGCCTATGATAACTCATGATTGTGTAGACAACTACATTTTTATAGTTGATCAAAATATTTGTTATTCAAATACTACTCTATCATCATTTTCTTAACACTGTTTTGAAGAGGAGGTCATAGTGTTTGATGATCAGAAGGCGATCACAAAAGAATTAGAAAGTCATAAATATTCTAGAAAAGAAGAAATCATAGAGATACAACTGTTTCCTAACGAGCATCAAGTGTCTAACCTCAATTTCAAAGATCCAGTGGCAGCCGTCATAGAATCATACTTTTCAGAGAAATTGAAAGTTCCAGACTTATTTATCTTGCACATGTTGTCTGGTGAGTTTGGTTTTGTAAATGGCTTCTTATCATTCTTGTCACACCTCAAACATCAACTATTAATTAGTGTGAATGATGAGATTATTTCAGTGTTAAAATTTCTTGGATGGCTACTATGGAAATCAGTGTTCACTTAACCAATTGTAGAACTGGTTAGGGTAGAGTAGGGTAGGAAATAAGCTCACTACCCGAGAATTTATTTTCTCCTTTTTGTAGCAGATGTAGAAGTTACTATGTGTGAATAAAGGAATCCATGAAGATATACATAGATCATCTATACAGGTCATGAAATATTTTCAGAAAAAAGTGAATGGTTGACTCTATGCCCAATGGAATGTTGACTCCATGCCCAATGAAATGCTGACTCCATGCCCAATGGAATGTTGAAGACAAAGTTATGGATTTTATTTTTCCAGGAAAAGCATCATATCTGTGGTCCTTGAAACCTCACAGGGAGGCTTTCATCCCCAATAAGATCTAGATGTTATCTCCTCAAATAAATTGGTCAAAATTATTTGATTAGGAGATAGAGAGTCATTAGAAAAAACTCTACTAATTTTTTAGGGCTCATTTTAATGAGTTCCAGCTTGTAAATAAAGTTTGAAAAACATTTGATTTGTTCTTTCCTTCAAAAAAGTCAAAACTCAGGTTTTGGTATCTAATGCTTTTTTCAAAATGGCTTCAACGCTACTGAAATCCTAGCTTTCAACAGCTAAAACATGAATCTCAGGGCTATTTTAGCTACCGAAAGCACATAAATTCTACGTTTTTACTGGGTTGAGTCATCATTTTAAAATGATGATTCTGAGCGACTGGAGAATCATTTTGAGAAATGGGAGGAGGTTTTTGTTCCTAACATGTCATAGAACAATAAACTCTCTTAGTGTTCCTACAGGTGTCACAGATTGGGAGAATCAAATCCATCTCTGAGCCCTAATTTTTGGATCTAAGATTTCCCTGTTTGACACATGCTTTTGAAGTGCAGATCCCGGCCAAATGAAAGCGAATCTTGAAGAAATGAGAGGTTTTTTCTCAAAACGAACTGATATACAAAAACCTCTCTCATTTTTCAAAAATCTGTTTTTATTTGAGAGATATAGGTCAATATTTAAGCAACATATTTCTAGAAAAATTATGCATAGAATAGGGCAGAAAGCTACTATTTTTGTTCAGATCACGTTTTCTCAATTCCAGGACGCATGGGAACAATTCTAAATGAAGGATGACAATTTTGGGAGTACATATCATACTTATTTTAAATATTTGGAGGAATTTTATGAAGGAATGAAGCCAAATGGCATTTCTGTGCTTGACAGAAATTGCCCAACCATCAAAGACAAATTTCGAAATCTGTGTTTTTCACCAGCAAGCTGCCAAATAATGATGAAAGTTTTTGATTTAGACTTATCATCATAATATTAGATCATATATGCTAAGATACATTTTGATTATGTTTATTTTAGGTATTTCAGCGCCATTAAAATAGGATCTTGAAACCTTGATGTAAAGGCTATAAAGCCTAAGATTTCTAAGGAACACAGGGGAGAGAAAAACAATCTGAGGACTGTGATTCAACTTTGGGGACTTGTAGCCATACTTCATAAAGACATTTACAGATTCATCTTGACACAGAAGCTGCTTTCAATGTGTATTGTTCAGTTTTCTATCTTGAATAATTTCTATGTTTATGAGTAGCTTGTATGCAATGTTTTAATGTATATCTGATGACAGATAACTGACACCTTATCTCTTCATCGATATATTAAGCTTGTATACAGTGGTATTTCTAATGACATATTACTTTCACCTCATCTCTTCATTGATAGATTTAGCTCATGAACATTTCATGTCTATTGTAATTAGTCATTCACATGTACAGTCTTGTGTATGTGATTCTACTGATATAATAAGCCATTCTTCTTACTTCCATACTTTGATTTAAACCTTCTAAGCAACATAGTTGAAATCCTTTTGTCTTCGAGTCAATTTATATGTTTTCTGAGTGATTGTGAGCATTTCAATTCATCCAACTTGATCCTTTTTCTCCTACATTATTGAGTATTTAAGTTACCATTCTCATTCCCTTTATAGTCAGGGAAAGACTCCTGGAGTGATAACAGGCCCCACATGACATTGAATGTTATAAATTCCATAACTATGGACACATAGCTCATGATTGTAGAAGCATGATGGATACTTCTATGAAAGAGAAAGTTGATATCAGATATAAGAAGGTTTGGAAAAGAAAATAAGAATAGGTAAAGGAAGATCATATACTTTCAGGATTGACAATAGTACGAGATCAAGATAAATCTATACGAAAAAAGGAATATGTCATATACATGAATGTTTGGAGAAGAAATGGAAAACCACAAGAACAAATGAATAAAGACCAGGTCCCAAAGATCACAGGATTTGCAGTAGTACAATAAAGAAAAGAAGGACAAGTTAATAAATAATAGGTTCAAGATATTTTACTTTTGGGAATTATAGTGCAAGATCAATCCAAAGGAAGAAAGGAATAAGTCAGAGTTCATAGAGATGACGAGTCTATAGAAAAATAGGAAGATTACTCGGCATCAGAGAAAGTATTTTCCTGAGCCACTTGGCTTGGAGACTTCCAGTAAATATGAATATTGAATAGGGGGAGTCAGTGCAGTAGCTACTATTGATTAAAGAACATCTTTTGAGAAGTATGAGATGTTTATAGAGATAGATTCATAACAGTATGATAGCATAGGTATAGAGTAAAATAATTATTAGTTGAGAAGAAGTGTTTCCAAACAAGTGTTAGTTGGCAGTTACACATGCATACGTTTATGATTGTATCACACATATGTATTCAAGAAGGGATATCTTCAGTACATGTCTTTCAATACATAGAGAGTTTGATGAGAATATAGATCAGATTAGTGGACACATTTGGTTCATTTTGATATGCAGGAACATTTGATGATCAATTGTAGTATATTCAGGTGAAACTGCCATAATAGTACAATGACAGATGGGTCAACATTATGTAAAGTTGAGCAACAGATTTATTGACAGTTTGTGACATATGGATAGAGATGTTTTCATAAGATTATTAGAAAGTTTGTATAGATATATACCCGTGGATGAGAGAATGAATTCAAGACAGATTGGTTCAGAGGTTGATTCAAAAATCAACTTAGAGATAGTTGTATGATTATGATAAAGGAATATTTGAATGCTTTAACTTTGAATGTGTTTTATATATGTTAGTGAATTACATGAGAAAGCACTATTGGACAATGAAGAAAACTATAAGAGAGGGAATGAAACATTTCATAAGTATATCTACTTCTTGTAGAGAAGGAAAATCATCAGAAAAAAGAGAATCCAAAAAGGAAGATCAGTAGCATGCAGACAGGGGGAGATACACCCACAGGGGTGGCTATTCTTTTACCCATTATTGGTTAGAGAAGGTATATCTTCAAAAGGAGACATATTGATAGGAGGAGATAACCTTTGGTCAAAGAGGGAGAGAAATAACAGAGGCATGTAGATAGGGGGAGAAACCCCAAGGAGAGAAAACCCAAGGAGAGATACCCTTTTCCATTGATGTCAAAGGGGGAGAGTGAGAAACATTGATGAGGAGCGATGGTCATAGGGGGAGCTTGATAACGAGTGTTATCATATATAAATGTTGTCATCAATGCCAAAGGGGGAGCTTGTTGGATATTTGGTTTTGACAGTTGGTTGTCATTTATTTCAACCCTTGGAGAGTGATCTTGGAGATTGATCTCAACCCTTAGAGAGTCATGTGAACCCTTGAAGAAGTCCAGTAGCATATTCTGGTAGCCCCAACGGTTTGGTTTTGGTACCCGAAGTTGAATGAGGACTATGGATAGAAAGGAAATTGCAAATTTAGGCACGACCCTCATATATGGATGGTATTCATCATGTCATTTATGCTAATATGTGGAATGTTGTGTGGTTCCTCGCAGTTAGGGGGATATGGCCTTGTAAAGTTGGAATCCTTGAAGAGTGGTCAAGAAGCCCCTAGTTTGTTACAAGTATTTAATGAAAGGGTAAATTAGTTGTAACAAGAAATTTCAAGAAGCCGTAAACTTAAGTAAATAGGTCCTAAAGTTAAGGAAAGTGGTCCCAAATTTAAAGAAAGAGGTTACTTAGAAAAAATATAAATACACCTCAAGAAGTCTCTCATAAGTACATTAAAAATACACACAAGTTCATTGATTATCTATCTAATTTATCAAGTGATTATTATCTGAGGTAACCAAGGATATAGGAGAAATTTTTCAGAGGGAAGATGAATTAAAGAAGGGAGAAATTCCAAGGGAGGATGTATTCTAAGGTATGTTATTTATAGGCCATATTACCATTTTAATTATAACTTTGTTTCTACAAAAATTAACATATTTAAATCTAAAGTATATTGATACAAGATATCAAGGTACCTATGGTACAAATTTAAGCTTCTGGGTCATTTTAGTTTTGGAGATACACTCTATGGAAGATAGGGTTTTTGGCCAGTCCTGGAACTAGTATCAAATAGGTGTTCCAGGTAAAACCGTCCTAAATTCTTCATAGAAGATCCAAATTCACCGAGGAAAAATGAATTGGATAGAGTATAGGCCTTAGTATGTTTTGTGAAATTTTCAGATCCACATATCAAATATTCTGTGTGGGGCATGCTCTACAAGTTTGCTCTCGAGAATAATCCAGAATTGAGCAAGGTCTTCCATTTTTGCTATAATTCCTTTTATGGGATGTTCCAAATAGTGAAAATTAGAGGAATTGTAGAGAATATACAAAATAATATTGGGTACAAATTTCATATATTTATTCATTACAGGTACAAATTTATGTTTTTTGAAAGTTAGGGTTTGTGACTAATCCAAAACTAGTCCCGTGAGACTAAGGTAATGTTTGATGAAGATACTATTCTTTGTTGCTAAAGTTGAGGAAGGTCTGTAGGTCTGTAATCACATACACCAGGTTTGTTACAGAGTTACAAGTATGTTTATATGCATGTTTTCAGGGTTACATGTTGATGATGTTATGGTGTATGGCATGATTGAGACATATCATGAGTGATATGGTATATGGTTGAGGCACATGGTTTGAGGAGCAAGTTGAATATTGGGCACATTATTTGAGACAAATGTTTGGTATATGTATGAGGCACATTTTGGTGATATATATACATTATTGGTACAAATTTGGCACATATCCTTGGCATATGGTTGATGCACATTTCAAGCTACATGGTATATGGTGATGGTTGATGTACATGGTTGGTACATGGTATGGTGTTGATATAAATAGTTGATGTACATGGTTGGTACATGGTTGATGGTACATGTTTTGGTACAGGTTGATGCATAGTTGATGAATGGTACAGGTTTTGTACATGGTATGGTACAAGAACATATATTTTGATGGTATGTTGGTGATATTGGTGCATTCTTGGTAGAGTCAAGTGTTTTCGATGTTGATCATATGGTTTTATATATTCTCTTGGTGATATTGGTATAAGTTAGATGTGGATGAGAGTGGATCTAGTTTCATGGATGAGACCATGACAGGTTGGACAGGTTGATGTGACAATGACAATGACAGTGACAATGACAATGACATTGGCAGTGACAGAATTTGTGGCAGTGAAAGTAGCAGAGTCTGTGACACTTGATCTACATTTATATTTTAGGGTGGTAGGACGAGGAAAGGAAAGGGGGTTGTAACCTCCTTCCATTTGGAGTTGGAGAATCAAGTATTTTCATTTTACTTTAGATTGGAGCAAGAGAAATAGGTGGTTGGAGCTACCTTTTGGTTGGAGTTGGATAACTTAGGGGGTTATAGCCTCGTTCTAGTTGGAGCTAGAGAATTCAAGGAGTTGTAGATTCCTTAAGGTTGGAGCCTAAGAATAGGGGGTTAGAGCCTCCTTCCAATTACATTTGGAGAATTTGGCAGTTGGTGCTTCCTCTGAATGAATTCTTGATATATATAAGAAAGCATTTTGTGGTTTTCTCCCATTTGGATTTCCATGTAAATACTGTTGTACTATGTATTTGATGTAATGTTGTTGATGTGATGTTTCTTATGATTAGATCCTCATGATATATTGAATTCAATTGTCAATGATACATTGATGATAAACTGTTGAACATTGTTGTTAAAGTGACAGAATATATGTTGTGATGGAATGTGGTATAAAGTTCTCATATTGATTCACCCCCCTCCTCTTAGTATTCCAACAATTTTTAGTGTTAGAAAATTTAGAATTTAAAAAAAAAAAAAAAAAAAATCTGCTACAACCTCCTATATTGACTATAGAAGTTTCAGTAGAGGTGTTAACATATGTTCCATATAACTAAAAAAAATTGGATGGGCGGAGGTTGTAACAAAGTTTTTTTTTTTTTTTTTCGATGTTGTTATTGTCAAAATGCACCAGTGCGGTCTTGAAAATCCCACTTCGATGCATTAAGATAATACAAAACCATCTAGTGAATTAATATAACAAAAAAAATCCGATGATTTTATACCTATTGTGCACCAGTTCCACATTTTTCATCATATGGAAAAGAATTGATGCTCTTATAATTACTACGCACTGGTTCCAATTTGTTTGCATATGAAGAACATATTTGTTTAAGTTTTTTTATGCATCAATGCATTTAAGTTTTTGTACGCACGGGTGTGATAAATTTATCCTGAGACCTAATGAATTTAATATAGTGTAAACCTCAGGGTTTGTATAATTAGTACGTACTAGTGTCTATTTTACCATGTGCAACAAAGGGTACTAAAATTTTGAATATTTGAGGTGAGATGTCAACGCCATTATTTTTATTGAGCACCAATGTGTATATTATAGTAAAGAAATCGGTGCATAAATAATATTTAGAGACCCATTGTGTATAATAACAATAATGCACTAGTGCATACACTATATTTAGTGGCATGATGTATATTTTAAACATGAGCATCGTACAATTTTGAAATGATAAATATTATTGTACTTTATATCATTTATGGAACAATGCTTTTTCTCAATAGTTCATAATGGTGTGTTATTATAGTTAATTTGCATCATTGCATGTGACTCCTCAAAATGCACCACTTTATATATTATGTCACACACTTTCTAGTGAGTTCAAAAGAATACAATGCACTGATTTGTATATATTTTAATTAATTGTTTTTCATAAATTTTCAATTAATCATTTCAAAATCAAATATTTTTTTATAATAATATTGTTTAATGTTTTTGTTATTTCATTTTGATATAATGATTTCATTAATGAAGCATCCAACAAATTACACTTTTGTTATTTGTAACAATGTAAATCATCCACAAATCCATTATTAGAGTACTTTACAAAAATAATTTCTCCAGGTCAAGGTGATCAATTTAAATAAAGAACTTATTACTTAGGAGGAATTAAGCCCCGAGGGTTAGATAAATTGGTCCAGATCCCGACGTGAGTTTATCAATCTTGTGGTTGTTCATGGGTTGAATATCTTGATTCCCTCGAGGCGAGGCCCCATAATCAGGGCCGACGATTTACCCCACTTACCATCCATGGAACATAAGGAAGTATTGAAAGGGTTTTCTGCGAGTAGATTTCCTAAAAAAAAAAAAAAATCATTCACATACTAATTATTTAGGGATGCAACATTTAACAACATTTGACAATGTAATGAGATAAGAAACCCATTTCATTATATATGAATAAGAGATCCATTTTCATATAGAAGTGGACAACATAAATGTCCACAATAATCAAATTGCAACCAATATGTATTTGTTATACTTATTAGTAACATGACCTCTTGCAATTGGGACAATATGTTGAGTACATTAAACAAAATCCCTAATTTTTAGACACAAATATTCCAAAACACACAACTTGCAGTAACATTCAATTATATTGATTGTCCTTCATCAGCTGAACTATTTTCTTCACTCAAGTTGCATGCATTCCTCATTTCTTCATCATTTGTAGGAGATATTGTGCATTGGTTTTTTAGCATAATGTTTTCTTGATTGAATTGTTTTTTGTGTTCCTCGCCTTCATCTTCCATCTAAAAACATAGACATAAACTGAAATAAGTATACATACATTTACATATATAGTAGAATATACACAATTGTGCAAATAAAAAAACATACCTTAGCACCAAGTCTTTCATAAACAATACAAATTATTTGGAAGCCATGCTTCTTCCATTCTCTCAAAACCTCCTTTATTAGCTTCATTCCATACATTGTTTCATGCATATTTAATACGACATGACAAAGAATAGTCGATATAATCAATATAAAGTTTTCTTGTTGTTTCATTAATTATAAAACAAGGGAAGTCAAACACCATAGCTACTTACATATTTCAAAGAGTTATTTTGGATTTTCCATTGTTAGAGCCATTGTAATCGATATTTTGAATCCTGAACTAGATTCATATTCAGGACCAATCCAAAATAACTCTATGAAATTCCCCATCACAAAAATCTGAAAACAATACTTACAAATTGTTCAATTAAAATTCCATACTTCAACATATACTCACAGCCCATACTTAACCCAATGTTTATCAATTCATTGGTTGGATCCTCTTTGTATGTTAGCACCTACTAGAAGACATGCATGGATAAGTGTAAATTAATTATTTAAATATAATGATCAAGGAAAACATTAAATGTTAAGAAAGGTTGAAAATGCAAATACTCGCAAAGTTTTTGGTCGACCCTTTTATTCTTTTTTGTCCTATCTTATGTGTTGAATGGGTTCTATTTTTTTTTTTTTAAACAATTGAAAATTAGTATTTCATGCGATAATTAAATTCTATGTACACAAAACAATAAATAAATGATTGCATAACTCTGATGCACATTGTAGTTGGGATGACTCCTATTGTGATGAAATTATGTTAATTTCTTATACCATATTCTCCTATATTCTAAATAGGAGATAAAGTGAGCATGATGTAACCTACCACTCAACCAACTGAATCATAAGCAATAAAATAATAATAAACGAGTGTTAGGGCATTAACATTGGGCCTTATAGGCCTTAACAAGGTTATACCATTTCGTTCAACCCTTCCAATGATTCACATTATAACAATCTTCCTTCAAATAGTTTTAAGAGATTTAGTTGTGGCTATATGGAGAGAGGCTTAACACCAAGAACCACCAAAGCTATGGTTATTGAAATATCTCATCATACATTATATTTCCATAACAACGTATTTTTTTAGATTTATATTTGATATTACTATGTAGCATATCTAGATCCACCTCCCTAAGTGGTTGGGGTGTTCACCTAAAAAAACTTCTTTTCTTACAAAATCATTATATTCACCAACAATGCACATCATTGCATGGAAATAACAAATAGAAACTACTACTTCATACCAAGGTGTAATTAATGCAACTATAAAACACCAATCATGGATGAGAACACATTTTAAATTAAATTGTCAATTTTATACACATAGAATTTATGTAGAGGTGAAATTCAATGAATTCTAAAAATTAATTTCACAATATTAACAACGTTAATATTTACAATGCACCATGTGGTATCGAACTTATAACATAAATGAATGCCCAACACTCATATAACATCACATCTATTACTTTTTCTCTATCAAAATTATTTTCATTCATGTCAAGTATATTTAAACACATTCAAATACTATCATCCCATTAATGCATTCACAAAATTAAGTGTACGTAGGAATATTTACTCTTTATTGATTATTCATTTAATTCAAATAACTTGTAACAAATATGAATAATATAAAAGAATAACAAACAAAAAGAATGGGTGTTTACCTTTTCTAGAATTCACCACTAGTTGGATGCAATCGAATGCATGTTCACCCAACCATATGCACTCTATTACAAAGGTCACCCCAATATGGTGCTATGAGACCAAAAGGGATAATTCCTATAGGTTGAATCTTAAATATATATATCACATGACCCAACCCATATTTTTAAACAAGGTAAAATATCACAATAATTCTTCAGGCATAGAAATCCATGTTCAACCAACCACACTCTTCCCTCTCAATCCTATAAAACATAAGGAAATGAGTTTCCTTGTTTGCATTGTAGTCCCATAGGAAATCCCTTTTCTCTCTAGTGCACTAGTGTAGGGAAGGGAATATCATCTATTGGTAACTATGGAGTCCATATTCTAGCAATGCACAATATTTTCTCCATCATTCATACATTATTCTACTCATGGTTTTCACATATGTATGACAATAAGTCTAAATGCAAAAGGCATAGGATAAAAACAATATGGGGAAAATGAAATTTAATAATGATCAACAAACCCCATG
>ML779002.1:69184-85580 GCA_009831015.1 Picea engelmannii | reverse complement strand
TTAAGGTATTTTAAGTAAAATATGCACGATTAAGGGAGACTTGTAACCACTGGTAATTTTCCCATTTTACTATTTTATTGTCTTAATAAGTTGAATATTCAGAATAAAAATCCTTATATTAAAGACTATGAAATTTCCTCCTCGGCACTAGAGTGAAGAAACACATAATTTTTCATTTCTGGGAAGAGAATTTTTTTTTTTAATTTACCAGACATGAGGACTTGCACTACACATAGGTCAACTTTGTGACTTTAGGGAGATCTTCCTTAGTGAATTTCTTTTGTTTTTATTTAAATTGTAAAATCCCAAAGGTGCTCTTTTTTTACCTCATCAATATAATACTATCAACCTGCAATGGGTTATTGAGAACAAAAGGATTGAGCTTTGAAGGTGCACATAATAGAGATACACCCAAGAATACGACATAGTATACTATTATTGTACTCACCAGGATATCAAGCACCAGAATCTTGGAAACATAAGGTGCACAAGGTGAGTTATGGACCCGAGGGCCGACATGGCTAGAATTAAATAATATTAATCTAATAATATTGAACCCCCATTAGATTATCATGCATGGGGAGTTGGAAAAATATTTCTGCATGTGGTGAGATATATGTCAGGGGCGAGGAGTGTCATACTCACTGGTTCAAAACCTGTGTGGACTAAAAATACATCCATGTTAAGGGTTGGTGTGGCTCAGGCCGAGTGTGATCCCCGAGTGATTTTGACTGCTTAGATGCCCTTGAGTACTATTTCTCAAGCCAAAGGCTAGTCCCACAGGTCACGAACAAACTAGCAAACAAATAATAATAATAATAATAAATTCTACCATGTATGTTAATTTATATGTCTAGAAGGGGGTGCCAAGATATAAAATTGTAATAATAATTAAAATCTATTAGGATATTGGGCACCAGGAGTTGGATAATGGATGGTGTATGGAATGAGAGATATGCCCAGGGTTGGTGAAAACATATTATATACAAGTTTCATAAACCCCCGATGCATTTTTAATAATAAAAATAATATTTAATTCTCCCACCAAGATATCGTATATTGGGAGATGGAGAGGAAAGGGTTCTTGAAATAAAAGGTACACCCGGGGGCCAATATAATTAATGTCGTAATTAAATATTGGTGATATCTAATAATTTTCTTATGAATAATTAAGTTAGGTTATTTAATTAAATTAAAATATAAATAGTAAGTCCCTACCAGGATATTACAGTTTGGAAATGGTAAGAAGGTAGGTTTGATAATTAATACACTCGGGGTAAAGTAAACCCTCGATATTTACTGGGTCAGTAATTAAACTAAGAAAAATGTAGTTATGTGAGATATTCAATTAATAAGGTTTAGTTAGCATTAATGAGGATTAAATAAATAAAAATGCTTAAGTGTGAGATTATAATGTAATTATTAATTAACATAATAATATTTTTTGGCGTGAAGCGGGTCGGTCCACCTGTACTATGTGTTAAGCCGGATGATGGGTCCATATTGGGCCATGTGTCCAGGTTTCCAGATGGACTATTGTAATATCACCCATAAAGAGGTTTTAATGTGGTGATGTTGCAATAGGTCGATACATGATAGGCCAATATCTCCAAGTCGGGTATTGGTTGAGAATAAGTCAAGTGGTGTTGGAATGAGATGATACCTGGTAGGATGACATCGACATGTCAGGTTTCAATAGAGATTAATTCATGTGGTTTTGAGCATGAAGGGGTCGAGGGCCAATAGATCGGGGGAATTAGTGGATAAATTAACATGTGGTTTTTGTGTCATTAAGAATGTCACCATCCACATATGTTCCATATACACCATGTGTATGCTACATGGGTTCCACATGAGCATGAGAGGGTTTTGGAAATAAGGCCTAAAAATTTAGGAAGCTATAACTTTTGATCCAAATATAGGACTTGAACATGGTTATAATATTTGAAAATCTCTTGGCAAGCAGAAGACAATGGTGTCCTTGAAAAGAGGCTTTAATATGGATAAGAAAGGGAAAAAGTTTGATACTCCACTCCTTTAAGAGAACCTAAGGGGTAGGTAGGTTACATAGTTGTATCAAAGAAGAGCTTCAAACACTAGGGCTGGATGGGTCTGAGAATGATCACAAGATTGGTATATCAAGGCTAAGATGAGCATGTTGAAAAGTGTTGTTTTCCTTAAAAAAATTATTTATTGTCTGCACAGGTTCCTTGATAAGGAGGATTGCATATTGAAATCTGTTTTTAAGGATTTATTATATGACAAATTTTTTTATCGTGTTGATTGCAACATAAGGATTATATTGTTGTTTTATTGTATTGATGGTTATTCCTACATGAGTGGGAATATGTTGGTAGGAATCAATGGTAAGACTTGAATGTGAATGGTAGAAGTGGCAACATTTTTTTTAGAGCTACATGTGTCTAGAGAACGGATGAGTTTATTTTTTTTACTTAAGGGTAATGTTATCTATCTACTTGGATAGACAAATCCTTTTGAATTTATAATGGCCATATGTATAAGGATAAGACCCTTATGGAAAACTCCTCATGGTTAAAGGAATATAATATTGATTGATAGAATCCTTGGCATTAAAAATTGTTTCTTAAATAAAAGACTAAACCCTTCATGTATAATTTCTCCTAATCAGAGGATTGATGGAAAATTGTAAGGTTAATTTACTTGACCTATAATGATTGGAACATGTAGCTAGGATAACCTATTTAAACAAAGGAAATAGGACTCCTTTGGACTAAAACTAACCTTTATAAAATAGGTAGAGTGACATGGGTATATGAACAATTTTATGAATTCATGTATAAATTAAATAAAATTAAATGCCTATTAACCTAAGGGCATGTTTATGCATGTGAATACAAAGGGTAGACAACTAGAATACATCTCCACTATAGGCATTGGTGAAATGATTGTTGCATGAGATATGTTGTAATGCATATGGTAATGATTAAGCATGAATATGGCATGCATATAGACTCATTATAACCTATGGTTGGTTGCAAAGTATGGTATGATGAAGAGACATTTTAGTGGATGATGACATGATATGGCACATACCACCCTTTCCTCCAAATGGTTGCCCGACCTCCCAGTCTTGGATCGTTTGAAATACTAAGTCGGAGTGACTCCTTGGGTCCCTATGGGCACTCGAAACTACTCTAGCCACACACACAAGTCTCTTCCACAAGTGACCAAGGCTATGACCGTGGGTCTATCTCTTCATGGTTCATACTTTGAGGATATCTTGAATCCTTCCCTCATATTTTCGTGAATCTCTTGTCTCCAAGCTTTCTAACTCTCGCCATGCGTCTCCTTAGATTCATCAGCCCCACTATGGTTCAAACTTCGTGACCTCACAAAACTCTAGGCCTTCCTCCCACAAACCTTCGACCTTTCGATTCTCAAACTCTGTAATCCATTTCCACGTTCTCTTCTGCGATCAACGATCAAGATTGAATCGCAAATTCAAACTTCATGACTCTTCTTTTGTCAAGTCTTTGAACTCGTCTAAATCCGAAGTACCAAAATACTCCACGACTATCCTCCTCATAGCTTTAATAGATGTAATGGTACAAAATTGTTCACCCCCTCCGAGAAAAAATATCATTCACTGACTTCAGTGAAGACTTCAAAAAATTCTTCCCTTGAGGATTTCCACCACTCTCCCTCATGAGCTTTAACTTCCTTGGGTTCCTCTGAACGATTTCTTATACACTTAGTCAAAATCGAAATCTATGCACACCTTGCAACAAATTTCATCCACAACTCAACTTCTCCATGTGGATGGCTTCAAACTCCTTGTGATTGTTCTCCAATTGCTTTTGTCTCTTGTGATTGAAATCATGCTACTCCTTCTGAGCTTCCAAGTCTTAAACTCCATCATGCACTCCTTCCAGAAATTGATGCACTCCTTGCATACATATAATTTTCATTATCTCTTCTTCAACTTCTACTTGATATGATTGTGAAGTTCCCGCATCTTTGTAGTGAAATCTTTGGCTCCCGCAGTCCTAAATTCACTCTGCTTTAAGTCTCTTAACTCCGACACTCCTCTTGGATTCATTCCATACACAATTTGAAATGGAATTTTCCCAGTTCTTATGTTCATTGAGTCATTGTATTCAAACTCCACTTGCGCTAGAATATGATACCACTTATTATGGTGTTCAGTGATCAAAATCCTCAACAAATCTCCTAAACTTCTATTAACCACCTCATTCTATCCATCCATCTATGGATGATATGCAAAACTAAAACATAGCTTTGTCCCCAAATTTTTCCACAGTGTCCTCTAGAAATGACCAATAAATTTAGTATCCCTATCCGAAACTATACTCCTGGGAAATCCATGGAGTCTCACAACCTCTTTTAAAAAAAAAATTGCAACATGTGTTGCATCACTAGTCTTCTGGCATGGGATAAAGTGTGCCATCTTCGAAAATATGTCCACCACCAAAAATATGGAATCACTCCCTCTCTGTGTCCTTGGCAATCCCAACACAAAATCCATGCTTATTGCATCCCAAGGCCTCTCTGGAATAGTAAATGGCTGATACAATCCAGTGTTTTGTTTCTTTCCCTTGACATACTGACAAATATTACAATTATTCAGAAATCTCTTCACCTCTACTCTCATACCTGGCCAATAATATGAACATGTTAATTGGGAAAATGTTTTGTCATGGCCAAAATGTCCGGCTGGAACTCCACTATGCCTTTCCTTTAGAAAATTCTCCCTCATCGAGCATCTTGGTATGCACAAATGGAATCCTTTGAAAAATAACCCATCCTGAATCATATATTCGTCCCATTGGATTTTGTATCTGAGCACAGGATTCACACATGTTTCATATGCCTCTCCAAAATTTGGATCACTATGGTGCATTTCCTTAAGGTGGTCAAACCCCAAGGTCTTGACTTGAAATTCCTGCAGAATCAAAATTCTCCTACTCAATGCATCAACAATCTTGTTAGCATTTCCAGAAATATGTTTAATGACAAAAGTGGAATTTTGCATAAACTTTGTCCTCTTAGCATGTCTTTGGTTTAACTTCTCTTGTTTGGTTATGAATTGAAAAGAAATATTATCGTTGTACAAAACAAACTCATTTCGTATGAGATAGTGCCTCCATTTATTCAAGGATTGAATTATGGCATAGAACTCCTTGTCGTATGTGGAGTACTTATTTTTAGCTTCATTCATCTTCTTGGTGAAATATGAAACAGGTTTGTTGTCTTGACTTAAGCCCACTTGAATCGCATCTTACCTGAAATGTCTTTCCAAAATCTGGTAAAACCAGAATCGATTGTTCTATTATTTTCTCCTTCAATATGTTGAAGCTCCTCTCAGCCTCTTCTATCCATTTGAAATACTTGTGTCTTTTCTTCACTGTATCCATCATTTGAGCACTAAGCCCACTAAAATTTCTTATGAACTTCCAATAGAAAATTGTTAATCCATGGAATCTTCTTACCTTGAAGATATTCTTCAGTGATGAACATTCTCTAATTGCTTTCACCTTTTCGGGATCCATCTTTAGCTTATTTGAAGAAATGACAAAACCCAAGTAAATGAGTTGTGTTTTCATGAAAGAGGAATTTTTCAGATTAATCAACATCTTCTCTCGCTGCAACCTCCTCATCACTAATCTCAAATGTCTCAAGTGCTCCTCCTTAGTCTTTCTAAATACTAATATATCATCCAGATATAAAATCATGAACTTACCAATGAAATCCTTTAACACTTCATTCATCTGTCTCATAAATGTACTCAGGGCATTCGTTAAGCCAAACAACATAACAATCCATTCATACAACCTCTCATTCGTCTTGAATGTTTTTTTCCACTCATCACCTTCCCTCATCCTTATCTGGTGATATCCACTTTTCAAATCTATCTTTGAAAAATAGTTGGCTCCATTCAAGCAATCCATCAAGTCATCCATCCTTGGTAATGGAAATCTATATCTGATGTTGATCTTGTTTATGGCCCTCGAGTCCATACACATTCTCCATCCTCCATCCTTCTTTAGACTTAATATAGTTGGCGCTGCACATGGACACAATCTTTCTCTGACCAACCCCATGTCTAACAGATCTTGAACCTATCTTTTTACCTCCTCATTCTCTTGAGGTGTCAACCTGTATGCTTCTTTATTCAAAAGGATTTCTCTTGGTATCAATTCAATGTGATGACTGATTCTTTTGATAGGTGGAAATGAGTTTAGAAACTCATCCACTATAATATCAAAAACAATCTCTAACAGTTCCTGAACTTCCTCAGGAAAATCTTCCATTTAAGTACTGGTAAGGATAACCCTTAGCTTCCTCACTACATAAAACTACATCTCTTGTTCCTTTTTTACTTAATTCAGGAGTTCCTTCCCACTTATGAGAAGTATCATTGTGTTGGATTCGTCCTTCACCTTCCTTTCCTCAATTGGAAGAACCATGTGTGTTCTACCATTCTTCTCTAAGGTGTATTTATTCCTCCTTCCGTCATGAATAACATTCCTGTGATACTGCCATGGTCTTCCCAACAGAACATAGAAGACATCCATGGGAGTCACATCACATAGAATCTCATCTCTATATCTTCCTATTTTAAATTCAACCAGGCATTGTTGAGTGACTGTTACCTGATGACCTTTTCGAAACCATGAGACCTTATATGGCATTGGATGTGAAATCGTCTCCAACTCTAGCTTCTCCACCATCTATGTGGATACTAAGTTGTGAGTGATTCCACTATCAATTATCACCTTGCAAACTCTATCCTTCATTTTGCAAGCTGTCCTGAACAAATTGTTCCTTTGCGTTGGATTTTCAGTTTCTGGATCCTGCTTCAAAATAAACTTCTTCATCATCAAGGATTCCCATCCTCTGCACCCTTTGTCTCAACATCTCATTTATGCACTTCTGAAATGTGAGATTCCCCTCCTTTCTTTCTCTCAGGACAATCCCAAGACATATGTCCTTTTTTTTCACAGTCGTAACACCTTACTTCTCCTCCTCTGCCTCTTCTTGTTATCCATGATTTTGGTCATCTAGATGGTGTATTAACAATGGTGTGCTCAGGCTCCTAAAAAGAACCTTCTCCTAAGAAAAGTGGCATTCATCTCTTTCCAAAAAACATATTTTTGAAGAGAGTTCGCATGTTGCTTATAGCCTAGGGTGAGAGAATGACCCATTCTTGTAGGCTACCTTCAGCTAGGATGTGAACTTCTCGCACTGTGCTCTATATCTAGGGTGTGAACTTGCTCTCAAGCTTGGAAAAAGGAAGAAGTCTCGAGGGTTCTAGAAGAGAATCTTCTAGAGAATGGGTTGCCATTCGAATGGTTATCATTTTACTGGTTTCCCTAATTTGGTGGTATCATTCTCATCGATGTGACCATCTCAAACTCTCCTATATATTGATAGGATTCTCATGGAAAAGGTTAAGCAAGATTAATTGGAGAATTGGTGAAGGAATTGTGTGAAGAACCCAGCTTGAACAAGATCTTGTAGACTCTAGCAAGTCTATCAAGAGGAATTGGATCTTCTTCATCTAAAGATCGAGCAAGTGTGTGTGTTGGAACCAAGAGTCATGGAAAGGAAGCTTGCGACATCAAGGAGATCAGGTTGTATCTTCTACTTTCGATTAATATGATACAATGGCATGTCCTTTTCCCATAAAGTCATTTTTACTTTATTGTGTAATTCCTTGATCATACACATAAGTTAACGATTGAATACATTTTTCTATCTTCACTTTGGTTGGTTTGTGTTGTCTCGGTCTTGAAGTCATGAGAGCACTGGAGCGAAGCGGGATCAAACGAGACCCTAGGAAGTGATACAAAGGTATGTCACTTGTTTCTCCTTACTAGCTATTTCAATAGTCGTAACTTAGGGAAAGAGTCATGTCCTGTCCTGTTTTGTTCTAGATCCAGGTAGATCTAGGGAGATTTGTTAGTGTCCACACCTATCGATTAGTCCAATAACAAAATTGGCAACTCCATTGGGGATGCAACCCATTTTTTTGTGGTTTTTGGTGTTTTTCCTTGGCCATTTTCTCTTTCCTTACCTTTCTCCATTTTTATCAATCTCTGAGTCTTCAGGACACCCTGATAGACCCTCTAAGTCCAAAAGTCCCTTCAATTTTTTTGTCTTTTTCCAAAATTTTTCCTAGTTTTAGGTATTCTCTCACTGAACCCCACAGTGGCCTGCGAGAACACCTTGAGTTCGCACTCTTATTTTAAGTCCAGTGTGAGGTTCCCACACTCTGCTCAGAGCTAGCCTGCAAGAATGACCCATTCTCACACTGTGAAACACTGATGGCCTGCGAACCCTTTTTTAAAAAAAATTGGATTTAAGATTTTTTCATGTTCAGTTGCCCATATCAGTATAGGTGTCTGAAAAGAACTTCTTGGACAATTGGTTGATGTTTTCTTGTATTCGGATCTTCCTGCCCATTTTTTATTTTTCTCAACTCTCATCTCTTGACTCTACTAGCAAGGATACACTCTCTGTTCCTGGAATCTGAGTACTTGTTTGGTTAAGAGCCGATGATTGGTTTGAAAGTTGGGATTATTTGTCTTTCTCATTTGATCATTATTTGGAAGATTACTGTTCTCATGCAATTGAAAAGACTAGTTTTGTCTGCTTGGCATTTTTTTTTTCCATTGAAAGATTGGTTTGGGTTTTTGTTTATTGCTTGTTCATTAGTTATTAGTTTTCCTTACTCTCACCACCATGGTGTGGATCCTTTTTGAAAAGTAAAAAGCATTTTTCTTTTAAAGCATTTTTGTTTTTGAAAATATTGAAAATCAATTGTTGAAATTATTGAAAAAGAGAAAATAGAGAATTGTCATTATTGCGTGATTCGTTGAGATTGCATTTTAAAGAAAATTGTGCATCGTAGTTCAAGATTGTTCTGGAACACTTCTCTTTCCCTCCCGTACATAGGATTCATCGAATCAAAATTGATATATTTCATTCCTATCTATGCATTGTTGGGTCAGAGTCTCACACAACATCAATTTCCTCTCTGTTTCCTTTGAGTAACAACAACCCTTAATAACATTGCGCAATTCTAAAATTTAACTAGTAACTCTTTTCTAGGGATTTATTATAGCTAGGCTAGCGCTTTGGAATAGGTAGAGAGATACACTCTCCAAAGCAAAAAAAACACAATAGCATCTTGTGTTAAGGAGTGTCGAATTCCATTTACAACATTTTGTCCTGGGAAGCCCTTCTCACACAAGGGTCAAACCTGAGGTTGCATTGATATTGATAGAGTTACTCACCCTGCTTTGTTGATATCAGTGTAGAGATTGCATGTATTACGGGGGTCACTTGGAGGTATACCCACAATGATGAGTGGAAGTCTCTCGAGTTGATTTCGGGCTAGATACCCTGCCCTTGCGTGTGGATCAGACTGTCAATTGTCTCGCCAGGATTTATTATTGTCGGTGGTAACCTTAGTGGCCTATATTTTTAGGGTCTTACACAAGGTGACTGTGAAGGGGCAAGTCTTCGCGGTACCTAGAATCGGCGTTGGCCAAACTCACTCGGGCTCCTTGGATGGTGCACCCACAATTATGTGTGGGAGCTTGCACCAGGGTATAAGTCCGTTAAGTAGGTCATTAGCGTAACTTTTCCACCCTAGCCCAGCCCCTTCTCGTCTCGTTCTTGCGACGTTGGGTTTCATCACCAACTAGTGACTTCGGAATTAGAAGGTCTTTTTTTCTTGGTATTGTTTCCTAGATTTTGTTTACTAGCACGTGTTGTTTGTTTACCCAAGTTGACCATAGGACTTTCTTTGTAATTTTTTATCTCGTTCACAATAGGTCCTCCACGTCGTTCACGTAGAATGCAGGGTTTATCTCCAGAACATCTGGAAGGTTCTCAACCCCTGCCTACAAGCTCACCTGAGGGCTCTCCTCAACAAAGTGAAGTCCAAGACATTACCACTCCACAAGTGGAAAGAACCAACTCTCTAGAATTTTTCCGAATTACCAATACTCGAGAGGACTTTTGACTTCACCCTGATTCTGAGAGACGTATTATGCGAGTGAATTCTTCTGGAGACTTAGTTGTGTTGTCTTCTAGATCACTGACTGGACCCTTTCTAGGCCCTGAGGGACAAGATCCTTTTTGGTTTGTTTGTGTTTTTAGACGAGACCTTTTTGGAGTAGGATCAGGCGTTGAAATCACTATCTCACCTATGTTCCCTGAAACCTCTGACCCAGACGCAGTACCTTTTACTACTGCTTATTATTTTCCTGGTACAAACGCTCTGTTATCTGACCACATCTTGACCGTCCCTATATAAATGGTCCATTACACAGATACTATGAGTATTCACACTGGGATTACAGCGGCTAGTCAAGCCCCCATCGGCACATCACTCTCACCCAGTGTCATCCCGACACTTCCACCCAGATACCGTGCATTGAATGCTTCTATTCCCACTCCTACGCAAATCCCATCTAGAAATCCTGGTGGTCCCTCTTCTTCTGGGCACTCTCCTCCCAGTTTCATTCTGACACTTCCTCAACCCCCCTTTGGAGGACCTTTCTCGTCCTCCACCGGCAGCACTATTCCGTCATTCACACCAAATTACCCGATTCTTGTTGGTGGACAATTTCACCAGAGAGGTTTGACTCAACCCCCCCTTGTAGGGAAAATTCCTACTGGAATGCAAATCCCAATTGGGACACAACCCCCAATTGGAACACTACCCCCAATTGGAACACTACCCCCAAATGGAACACAACCCTCAATTGGATGACAACCCCCACCGACCCCACCCTACGGACAAAACATACCTCTATCCTTGGCCCAGTATTGGAACAATCTGATACAACATAACCCTCAATCGACTGGGGGACAACAGCTTCCAACTTCATCCATTATACCCCCTAGTATAGGCCAACCATATCCAGGTACGTCCAATCCTATTTGGGGTTCGAATGCTCAGACTCACGTCCCTATTCAAGGATACAATCCCATGAGCTACTTTCCTCCACAACCACCACCACATCTACCTGGGTCCTCACATTATATGCAGACTTCTTATGGTCCCACTGGTTTGTTGACAGGGCTCCCTCCCCAAAGCCACCAGTACCTGCATGTGAATTGACAGTTACCCTTCTTGGCCACTTTTGATCTCCCAGATTTGTCAAGGATTTTAAATGATCCAATTTGTCACTCTCCCCAATGGCCCGCTATACGAACCAAGCTACCATCAGACATCCCTAAATTCGATGGCAAAGCAGGAGAGGACCCGAACAATCACGTCATGACTTTTCACCTCTAGTGCTCATCCAACTCCTTGATGGATGACTCTATTCATTTACGTATTTTTCAAAGGACCCTCATGGGTTCTGCTGTGAAGTGGTATATAGAATTACCACAAGGATTCTTTGCTGACTTCAACACCCTAGCTATGGCCTTCCTCACTCACTACAAGTTACCGATCTGTTATGAAACAGAGACCGAGATTTTGAGTTCTTTCAAACAAACTAAAGCCACTCATATATCCGATCACATTCATGAATGGTGAAGAAGACGACGTCTCATCAAACTCGAACTTCCCGATTAGTTACTGGCAGAGTGGTTCACAAAATCATTTGTGAACGACATTGCACATGACATCGCCATGGGTGGAGTTGTCACCGAAGAATAGGCTATAAGTCGTGCTCAATATCTTGACCTTGTTTACTCACAAACAGGTACTCTTTACAACTTACTCCTTGACGCACCTCATCCTTCCACTTTTGCCACTTCAACAACTCCAGCTGCCTCTCATGCAGGCGACAGTGTGATTGGCACTTTCCATGCCCAGCCACATTCTGCCTCAAACACAAACCCCAAACCTGCTTCTTCTAATGTTCAAAATGCTCTGTCTCCTACCCCTCTGACCAGCAAGACTTCTGAGGTAAATGCAGTTCAATCTACCCCAGCCGGTAAAAACAAATCCAGAAAAGGAAAGGGTAAGAATAAGGAGGAAAAAAATACTTTACAAGCAGAGAAAACCAAAATTCCTCCTGTTGACGATAGGGATAAGCGCAAACCTCGATACCCTTGTCTTATTTGTGGTGATGATCACTACATGAAGGATTGTCCACAACGCGTCGAGGTCACTAAGTTCCTTCAAGGAGCCCCAGAACCACCTTCTCCAGCCGTTTTTTCCCAACCCTTCCCCTCTCAACAACAGGCCCAATTGGTCATTCATGACCAACCCTCCCCTTCCACTACATCCTATGTATTGATGTGTACTGGTGATTCAAAGAAGAACGACATTGCAGTCATCACTCGAGCCAAAGATTATTCTCCCTCTAAAGAGAAGGTTGATGATCCACCTCCTTCATTGGTACAACCCTCTCCCGCGACTCCACCTACCAATGGTCTTGTTCATCTCGAACGACCGAGCCTTGACATAGTTCTTCGACCCCCTCCAAAGGTCGTCGTTCAGAAATTGGCTTTCAATCCTCATGCTCGTGCTGCCCAAAACTATAGCATTGTTGAAGATATGGCCTAAGCACCTTCTGTGATGTCAGCCCTCGAAGTCCTTCAAAGTTGTCCCACACAACGAAAGGCACTGTTGAAATCTATCGGTGGAATCGACCCGACGGACACGAATTTAATAATTTTTTACTTGGAAGATCACATCCCAAGGTTACCTTCTCAACTCGTGTTCCAAATCCAAGTGATTGTCTCTGACAAAAACATTTGTCAAACCGTTATCGACTAGGGTGCCTTGACGTGTGTCATGTCTCTTACCTGCTGGAAAGCCATTGGCTCTCCCTTTTTGACTGAATCCCAGAACACTCTCAAAGCCTTCAATGGCTCTGGTGTTAAGCCCTACGGTGTCCTTCCTTCGTTTCCAATCATGCTAGAAGGAAAAATGATCCAATTCGAAGTGGAAGTCTTTGACTCTCCTCTCGATTACAATCTTATGCTTGGTCATAGCTGGATCGATTCCATGCGCGCAGTTGTGTCGACTCTTTTTTGTGTTATACGTTTCCCACATCAAGGAAAGGTAGTCATCATCAACCAATTGGCCTTATTTAACTTGAATACCCATACTGGCAACATACCATTCATCGCTAAAACCCCACCAGATTACGAGAACATCGGTGTAGGCCTTCTCAAAGACTCTTCATTGATGGGTACTTTCCCCATTCCACCGCCTGATGTTCCACGCTCGTCCGTTGCTTCAATCAACATGATCTCCACCTCGATTCACAGAACTGCTGCATCTCATGACCCATGGATGATACCTGACCCTGGAGACCATCTTCGTTACGGCGATGAAATGTCGTTAAGCCTGGTCGAATATTCCTATCAGGCCATTCAATCGGCAACCCCTTCTACCCCCTCTCTTGGTGAGTTCTCTCCAAATCCTTTCCATGTCATTTTTTCCATAGACGAGATGATCATGTCTGTCATGGAAGACACTCCTTGGGATGATGGACATCACTATTTCGTCCTCTTCCTGGAGAAACATACCATCGAGAACTACCAACGGATCTCAACCCCATCAACCGTTGTTGTCATTTTAACCATTCCTGAGTCCACACACGATGTTTTTTCCGAAGGGAACTTAAGCAATATCTCACCCACTATTCCCCTGGACATATCCATCAAATTTGGAATTGTCGAAAATGTGCATATCGAAGCTTCATGTTCCCCTAATGAAATCGTCACCTACACAACACTTTTCAAAGAGTTTCATGATGTCTTCGCCTAGAGCTACGAAAAAATGCTAGGTATTGACCCTGACATTGTGATACATGAGATCAAGACATACCCCAATGCTAAACTCATCCGGCAACGCCTTCGTCCAGTTCACCCACGTAAAGTGGCTGCTATCAAGCTTGAAGTCGAGAAACTTCTCAAATCCAGATTTACTTACCCGGTGGCCCTCACTAACTGGGTTTCCAATCTTGTCTCAATCGACAAGAAACAAGGCACAATCCACATATGCGTTGATTATAGGGATATCAACAAAGCTTGTCCTAAGGACAACTTTCCTACCCCCTTCGTCAATCAAATTGTCGACGATTGTGCTAGAAGAGAAATCTTCTCTCTGATGGATGGTTTCTCCGGATATAATCAAATCAATATTTTTCCCAAGGATCAACATAAAACGACTTTTATTTGTCCTTGGGGCACTTTCACCTATCGGAAACTCCCTTTTGGTCTCAAGAATGCTAGCGCAACTTTTCAATGCACTATGTCTTATTCCTTCCATGATATCGAGCGCATTGTGCAACAATATCTTGACGACTTACCTGTTCATTCTATGTGCTGGGTCGATCATCTAATCCACCTCCAAGCCACTTTCATCCGATGTCATTTTTACCACATACGCTTGAATCCTCACAAGTGTGCTTTCTGCGTGGAATCTGGCACTTCTAGGCTTTATTGTTTCACGTCAATGGATCAGGGTAGATCCTTTAAAGGTCAAGGAAATCCTTAATGTCCCTCCTCCTTCTACACTTTACCAGTTACAAAGTTTGCAAGGGAAAGAAAACTTTCTTTGTCGTTTCATCCCGAACTATGTCGAGATAACTTGTGGATTTACGCGACTCCTAAAAAAGGGGTCTAAGTTCATATGGGATACCATCGCAAACAAAGCCTTCGAAGCTTTGAAACTATCCATGACACGTGCTCCACTTCTCTTCCCCCCCTGATTACAGTCGTGATTATTTCCTCTACCTCGCAGCCTCGGATTACACCATTGGTATGGTTCTCATCCAAGAGGATGATTCTCATGACGAGCATGTTATCTATTACTTGAGTCAAAGTCTAACGCCTACCGAAACCAAGTATTTACATGTTGAAAAACTAGCCTTGGCAGCCACCCAAGCAGTTCAACACTTCCGGCACTATATCCTCTCTCGCAAGACTACAGTGATTTCTAACTGCAACCCTATGCAACACATTCTCGGGCATCAATTTCTAGGGGGAAAATACTCCAAATGGATCGTGATACTCCAGGAGTTTGACTTGGAATTTGAACGAGCCAAGTCCAAGAAATCCTTAGTGTTTGCCAATTTGATATGTGACTTTCCCAAATCTAACACGGAAAATGTAGCAGCCAATTCATTACCTGGTGAATCCCTTTTCCTCATTAGTGTAATGCCCAGAAATATATATATATATCTAAACATTGTTATCCTCACAAGCAATTATTTCTTAACTAAAACAATATCTATTCAGCATAATATCGATCTTCATACCAGCAACTTCAGCAATTTAGATTCATCAAATATTAACCAATTCATAGCAGAATAAATAAATGCATAATTCAATAGGGTACCTGGTTCTGATGCTATTTCCGTTGCCAACTACCTTGCTTCTGCTGCTCTCCTGCTACCTGCTATACAGCCCAGTCCTGTTGCAAACACAGAAAAATTGCCCAAAACTATTGTCCACCCTGCCAACTAGGAAAAGAACCTAGCTCCAGGATATCTACGGATATCCTGGCCCTCCGAGCCCAAAACCTCTAGCAACCCCGGTCCACTGTGTCAATCCCAAACACAAAATTCCTCCCTGGTCCAATACTCAGAGTTCTCCCCAAAAAAATCATGGCTTCCTTCCCGTCGAATGTCCTCCTCCAACTCCTTCCTTCCTTCCTTATCCCTCCCTTCACCGACACTCCTTCCTCCATTAAATTCCTTATCCCTTCATTTAATTACCCTTATCCATTCATTAATTCTCTTATCTTCTCGGGATCCTTATGTGATCCCTTCTTGTATACGTAACTTGATTAAATGTTATCTTTTATTCTCACTTTTAATTTAATACTTTATTAATTAATGAATTAATTAATAATTAAATCAATCATTAACCATATTGATTAAAGAGTTAATTATACTTAAATTAATCATAATCAAGAATAATTAATTAATAATAAATAATTAGTTAAGGTTATTTTAATAAATAATTATAGTTTAGCTAATCTTTTAAGATTACATTATTAAATTAATTATAATTTATAATCAAGGATCGTTACATACACCCACCCTTCAGGAAACTTCGTCCCGAAGTTAAGGTATCTTATGGTACAAAGAACAAGAACATGGTTCACACATTCATAATAAGTAACTGACATTATTAGTCAGTAAATCAAGAAAACTCATACATACTAGTGTATATGTACAAGAAATGTATGTGTAGCTAGTACATACAATTCTTGTACATGTACTAATAATCAACTGTCATTCTTTAGTATTTTATGTATGCATCCAATCCAGTCAACAAGACTAGTCTTTTATAAAAGACAACAACCAATCCATTGTTTGAGAAATTCTTAAATTACAATTATTTGGTTCAAAATTTTTATTTTAATCAACTGTGGTTTAGTTACATAATAATGAATATTCAT
>ML779002.1:22077-61313 GCA_009831015.1 Picea engelmannii | reverse complement strand
TTAATGAATTAATTAATAATTAAATCAATCATTAACCATATTGATTAAAGAGTTAATTATACTTAAATTAATTATAATCAAGAATAATTAATTAATAATAAATAATTAGTTAAGGTTATTTTAATAAATAATTATAGTTTAGCTAATCTTTTAGGATTACATTATTAAATTAATTATAATTTATAATCAAGGGTCGTTACAATTAGTTCCAATGATCTTTGGTATGGCAATATCATCATATATCTCCAAACCCAGACTTTCCATCCTAATTTGTCTAGTACTGACCGACATCGAATACGCTACCAAGCCCGTCAATATATTATCCTCAGGGATACTCTTTATCGCCGTGGGATAGACTCAGTTTTTTTACACTGCCTCACATTCGATGAAGCCGAGAAAGCCTTAAATGACTGCCATTCTGGAGCCTGTGGTGGTCATATGTCTGGGTATGCTACTGCACAGAAAATCTTACGAGCAGGGTATTTTTGGCCTTCTTTATTTAATGACTGCATAATCGTCGTCCACAAATGCCACGCATGCCAGACCTATAATCATAAGATCCGGTCACATCCCACTCCTCTTCACCCTATGGTCTCTGTTGGTCCTTTTGCGAAATGGGGCATCGATTTCATGACATGTCACCCCCACTCGGCCGAGGCGATGCCAACATTTGACAATACTATAAAGACTGCAACATTATTCATTTTTAATAACATCATAGATCGTTTTGATGTTCCTCAAGATATTGTCACTGATCATGGTAGCCACTTTATAAACTTCATGATGTCCGAACTAACTGAAAAGTTGGGTCTTTGCCATGATAACTCAACACCCTATTACCCACAAGCCAACGGCCAAGTCGAAGCGATTAACAAATTTCTCATAACCATGCTCCGATGAATGATAGGGATTCACAAAACAAGTTGGCACACAATGTTGTTTTCAGAATTGTGGGCTTACCGGACATCCATCAAGTCTTCTATTGGGTTTACACCTTTCCAGTTAGTCTATGGTTTGGAAGCCATTCTCCCGATCGAATGCGATATACCCTCTTTAAAACTAGTCGTTGAACTCCTACCAAACACTTCTGCTGAGGAAGAACATCTATTGTATCTTATGTGATTAGACGAAACTCGACACGATGCTACCCTAATCATAGAAGCTCAGAAAAAACATGTCAAGGCCCAATACGACAAACATGTCAAGGTTCACATTTTCTCCAAAGGAGATCTGGTTCTCCTCTAGGAACAAGATCGAGATATGCTAGGAGATGGAAAATTCAAAGCCATGTGGCGAGGTCCTTATATCGTTAGATGAGTTTTGGAAAAAGGGGCTTACGATTTAGTAGTTTACAATGGTATCCCTTTGAGTGAACCCAAAAATGGGTTGTACTTGAAGAAGTACTATGCATAAGATCACCTGTGCACGAGTACCTATATTTTTATTGTATCATACTTCTTGTGTGACTGTAGTTTTCTTTTGTCATTATCTGGTCTCTTCCCTTATGTGACATTGTGTTTGTATTATGCTATCTCCCTCAAAATTCATCACTTGGTTGTGCGACTCGATTCCTAGCTCGTAGTACTACAGTTAAGTAATGTCTATACTATTTGAAGTTCTACTTTGTTATGGGTGTATTTGCGAATTCGCCTCCTGGAACGTTATTTTGATTATATTGAATATCAACATATTCCTAGATGTCTAAATACATTAACTGATGCATTAGCTAACTATGTATTAGACAAAAATTTGGGTCATTTATAAATCAATCACATCAATTTTCACACAACACAAGATAAACCAGTAGAATTCGTATGTATATATAACGATCACAAAGGTTTTTACAAAACGTTTTGTCCGAGGACCAAAATTTCAAAATCTGAAGCTCATATCTTCTACAAAGTGATGTCATGGATGACGTTCATGGTAACACACAACTTCCCAGGCAACCCTATGAAGCAGTCAACCAACGGAATCCGACACTCCCACTGTATGACGCTAATAACGTCGTGGAACCTCTCCAAGAGGCATGTCTGGAATGTCTGTTGTCAAACCCTCCAGGTTTTGTTCCACCACTTCATAATCTTTAGCATCCCATCGTGGCACTGGAGCCACCTCTCGTTGTCGTTGAATAGGAGAAGTACCAGGTGGTTGGTAAGGCCCCACGTCTGTTTCATCAAAAAAGAATTTTGTAATTAGACCTTGGACGAACATAAAAACATGTGCATATGATAAAATTCACAAAAACATTTAAAAAAGAAAAAATGTGTACTTCTTACCAAGATCCCCCCACTGAGTTCCCTCGGGTAAGGCCAAGTCCGGATCTCCTCTGAATTCCAACCTGGCATAGGAATAATCATCGACCATTAGCATCTGTGGTCGCAACCAGTCGAAAAAGGCATCATTGTATTTGATAATTGGTCTAGCTATGTGTTGGGCCATGAGATGACACCACCTTAGCATTCTTGGATCCGTTGGAGCCGATAAACCCCACTCAACCTACAACCTCAGCAAGGGAGCCCTCTCAAGAAAGAAGGACACCAACAATGACCCGTACCCAAATTACTTCAAGTTGCCTCGCATGCATTTAGTTAACTGCCTCTTCATGCTATGAAGGACTGCGTCTGCCCAATTAAAAACCTGAGGCTCAATACACTCTATGGCATACTGAAAGTAGCTATGGAGAGCCATGTGAGGAGCAGCGCTCCCAGCCATATGAGCAATGGTGAACAAAATAGTGCGAAGGGTCAAATCCCGCACTCCCCAAATGGATACCTTTCATCTACTCCTTTTCACCTCTGGAACACAGTGCAAATGACAGTATTCACTCATGGGTATCCCACCACCTCTCCTACCAGTCAGGCTCACGTGGTACCCACACCATCACAATCCTGTCAAGAAGTAAATGTCCTCTATATCCAAGGACAATGTGTGGACCCCTACGTGGAATACTTGTTGGTCTGGATCCCACATATGCACAAGGTACTCCAATAACCTCACTTGGGCCCTCATACCTGGGATATGAAATAATTTCAGTAGACCACAGTCTTGCAAAGTGGCAACAGTGCCTGGATGATTCCCGACAATTACATCATCTTCATCATGCTCTCTTTCACGCCATTCCAAAACCATGGTGATAGCCAAATACCTACATAAGAAACATAAGAAGAAGGTTAACAACTCTATTCAACACTTGGTATCTTTTTCATTGAGAAAACTTCAAAGAATTTTTTCCACTTTGCAGTTCTTGTAGGTTCCTTTGGGGCCACCTACGAGAATGAGGCATTCTCGTAGGTCTCGTGTGGCTAGCCTGTGAGAATGGATGAGCACAACTTTAACCCCTAAAACAAACTCAAAACATGATTTTTGCCAATGAAAATGAAAAATCAAACCATGAAAAGATAGAGGACAAGGAGCTTACCTCACTGCCAGAGACGGTCCGTCGAATGGATGCTCATAACTCCTGCAATCGAGTGCCAAAATTCAAGGGCAAAAGAGGGGTTTTGGACTCAAATATTGGTAAAGTTAAAATGACTATGGTAAAAAGAACTTTTACCCCTTTATATTTACTTTTACCACTTGTTATTGGATTTTATAATTGTTTTATTTCTTAAAACCTAATGCCTAGTACCCCTATGATTATGACTTTTGCAGACATGGCGACTTTCATGTTCATACTCAGGGATACATATATTTTTTCTCTTTTTCATCGCGTGTTTTGATGGTTTTTTATGGTTTTTGCACAAAACCTCGAGCTTGGTCTTTGTCCATTCTCACGCTCAAAAATACATGAGAACGCGATAAAGCACACTTTTATCACTTTTTTGGGCTCAACAAGGTTATACAAAAAAGGACCCCCTCGGTGTTCTCTTTAAGCTCTTTTCAGACACTCTAAATATGAAAAGATCATCGCGCGACCTTGCTATTTTCAGGCTCGTTAAAGTATTTGAAGAAAGTGTCTGTTGGGCGATAATTTATCTATTTTTCGGTCTCATCAGACTATTTTATGAAAAAGGAACTGAGAGAGTTCTCTTTTAAGTGTTTTTCCAGACTCTATAATCATGAAAAACCTTCGAGTTTTCTATCTTTGGACTCGTTAAACAAACATCGACAGACCCGTAATGGGACCGAACCACTCCTTCCTACGATTCATTAAACATACTTGGAAGGACTCATCCGAAGGATGAGCTTACATCAACAAGCATATGTTATCCTCCTCAAGCTTGCGTAAAAATAAAGAGGTACTCACCAGAAATGGTGGGGGGAAATTTGGGAAAGGGATGTGTTTTCGTATTTATATTGATTGGTAGTAAGTGTCTCTCTTGAACATGACACCCCCTATTCATTATTTGAAGCCGGTTTCGGATATCCATTTGTCTCTCATTCGATTTGCTACAATGTCATACCCTGCATCATCTCTGGGTTAGTGCTGCCAAATCATTGGTCATGTCATTCATATGTTCAAGAGAAGTTCATATGAAACCTCTATTGAGTCGTCCATATGCAGTTTTCCATTCTCTCCATGTCGGCCTTCCTTGTGTCCAGTCCAAATTACATCATACTCTGTTTCACCTTCAAAATTTGTTACTCATTTTGTATCAGTGATGGGGGATACATCAAGGCCCTCCTGTGACGAGTTTTGTTTCGTCGACTCCAGCTCATTATCCGGAAACAAGACTTAGAAATTCTTTGGTACCTTGGAACTTGCATGCCTCAATGGTAGGTTTCCTCACTTTCGATAGTGGGTTTGCATCATTGACCCCTAATCGAAAGATTTCGTTGGATGTTCAACCTCAACTCATTCATTCACATTTGGTGGATTGTACTAGTGTACCTTGGGAATCATTGACATTAATGGTTATTCCCCTCGCACTTGTTAACGGTTTCATCAATGACTGGTAATCAAGTGGTTTCTACCATGTTCGACTTCGACACATGTAATCACATGGTTAGATTCATACTTTTGGGTGATGAGATTGAAGACCCTAGATCTCATCTCTTTGGTCCAGGTTGCGATGGAATATGTATAATTTGCTGACACATAGATCCACTTTGTATGTCTCGTGGCTATGTCGTCTCAATTTGAATTTTCTTGCATAGATCCATAGTGTATTCCTGGTGGCTATGCGATATTTTGAAGGCATGGATCCACAGTGTATGATTGGTGGCCATGACCTATGATTATAATGTCATCCGTCCATGATCTGAGTATGGGAATTCCTACCTTAGAACTACAATGATATTCTACAGATGCTTGGTTGTTTGCAGGTTTCCGATTAAGTGCGCTCCTGGTTTCTGACACACACACGCAGCTTACAAAGTATTTCGGCTTCACTGATTCTGGTCTCATACTTTGGGGGGCATTCTGTTATCCATGATTTTGGTCATCTAGATGGTGTATTAACAATGGTGTACTCAGGCTCCCAACAAGAACTTTCTCCTGAGAAAAGTGGCATTCATCACTTTCCAGAAAACATATTTTTGAAGAGAGTTTGTAGGCTACTTATAGCTTAGGGTGCAAGAATGACCCATTCTCTTAGGCTGCCTTAAGCTAGGCTACGAACTTCTCACATTGTGCTCTATATCTAGGGTGTGAACTTGTTCTCAAGCTTGGAAAAAGGAAGAAGTCTCGAGGGTTCTAGAAGAGAATCTTCTAGAGAATGGGTTGGCATTCGAATGGTTATCATTTTACTACTTTCCCTGATTTGGTGGGATCATTCTCATCTATGTAACCATCTCATCCTCTCCTATATATTGATAGGATTCTCATGGAAAAGGTTAAGTAAGATTACTTGGAGAATTGGTGAAGGAATTGTGTGAAGAACCCAGCTTGAACAAGAGCTTGGAGAATCTAGCAAGTCTATCAAGAGGAATTGGATCTTCTTCATGCAAAGATCGAGCAAGTGTGTGTGTTGGAACCAAGAGTCACCGAAAGGAAGCTTGCAACATCAAGGCAATCGGGTTGTATCTTCTACTTTAAATTAATATGATACAATGACATGTCCTTTTCCCATTAAGTCATTATTAATTTATTGTGTAATTCCTTGATCATACACATAAGTTGACGATTGAATACATTTTTCTATCTTCACTTTGGTTGGTTTGTGTTGTCTTGGTCTTGACCTCATGAGAGCACCGGAGTGAAGTGGGAGCAACAGAGACCCCTGGAAGTGATACAAAGGTATGTCACTTGTTCCTCCTTACTAGCTATTTCAATGGTTGTAACTTAGGGAAATAGTCATGTCCTGTCCTGTTTTGTTCTAGATCTAGGTGGATCTAGGGAGATCTGTTAGTGTCCGCACCTACCGATTAGTCCAATAACACTTCTTCTTCCTTTTGGAAAATAACTTCTATGACCAATCTTCCTTCCTTGGGAACTTCCGCCTCTCTCAGAGTGACTATGTGGTTTCTTCGCCTCATCGTTGGGATTCTGTACCTTATCCTTGGCAACTCCCTTGCCTCTGTTCAAACTTCAACCTTTGTTTTGTTGACTCTACTTCTTGGCCAACTTTTGACTTGGGATTTCAAGAGGGATAGATTTAAGGTGTGCGTAGGAGGAAACACACTCAGAGTCACATTATTCAGGAAAATAAATTGAGAAAGTAATAACTATCACAGGGAGTGCACAATCATCCTTCAAGAGTCAAGTTGAAGGAAGCTTGTCACAAGGAGTGCGCAGATTCGATACTTGTCTAAGTATCGAAGTATTGATTATGAGAAGCTCAGAGTGTTGAGAAGGAGAAATTCCAAGAGAGGTAACTTGGATTTTGTATGCAGAGAGTGCATGTTTTCCACAAGGAGTGCATGACAGAGTCTTTGAATCAAAAGCCCATGAGGATTATCATAAGTTTTTTTCCAGAAGAGTTTGAATAATTTTTGCAAGGCATGCACAGTCGTCCACAAGAAGCTAAGATGTGGAGGAGGACCTGTTAAAAGGTGCCCACAGAAACAATTTCGAATAAGTGTTGAAGAAAGTGCTCTAAGGAGAAAAAGTACTAGAAAAAACAAGCTTGGGAGGGAGAGTGGGTGAGAAATATTCAATAGGAAGGAACCCTTTAAGGTTTCCCAATCCAATGAGAAAGATCCATCTAGGAGGGAGCAAGATCTTTATAGACTATCATATCTGGGAGAGTTGCATGGAGGTTATCCATGAAGCATTTTGGCCCTTCGTGGTTCGAAGTGTTTTGAAGTATTGTGAGAAGCAGAATCACATAAGTCACGAAGTGGACCCTAACCATTGGCTGGAAGGAGGGTACATGGCAGTGGATTGGAGAGTTTGGGAGATAGGAGTTCAGAGGAGTTGCGTGGAGAAAGTGAAATCTTTGAGAAGTCATGAAGGTCAAAGTAGCGTTGGACCATCGGATCCAGGAAGACACGCAACAAAGATTTGGGTGTTTCGACATAAAGGAATTTCAGGGGAAGTCAAAGTTGAAGGTCGTAGAGCCATTGAAGCCCAAAGCTACAAAGAGGTTGGCCCGAGGTTATAGCCTGTGGTTACGAAGGAAAGGAGCCTGGCCAGTGGAGATAACACCCACTAGTTAAAGTTACCAGAGGTGCCTGAAATGGTTGTGCGGGTAATTCAAACTTGCGAGGTAAAAAAAGGGGGGGCTGTGTAAATTGTTCTGTGGTCTGCTAGACGCCCGAAAATCCAATTCATCTTAATAATTTTGAATAGCCTTGACTAGGAAGTCGAGCATCCCCTAGGAGGGGAGGGGGTGTACATCAAGATGCTTCACAAACACCTAGGATTTTGTTTTCCTAAGGTTTTTCCTATGTTTATTAGTCATTATTTAATATCCTATATTTTAGGGAGAATATTCCTCCAAGATAATATTCCTCTAAGAGAATATTCTTTTCAATTCACACTTCAGTTTGATCAGTTGAGTGGAGTCTAGATGCCACATTGGTATCATCACCATGCAACATTGGGATCATCACCAACTAATGCGCATTGTCCTTTGGATAATCACCAAAATATCACATTGCTCATCATTCCCTGATCTCCTCCTCACTTCACTCTGTTTCAGTCATTTAACTGAAGACTAAGAGACAAGTTAACTCAAACTAGGTGACAATTCACTCCCATAACTGCCTGAGAGACTAGACTAGGTGGCAGTTTACTACCGTAACTATTGGTGTGTGTCCAAATTGTTGGTGTTTGGACAACATCAGGAAGACATTCTCTTATATTAATAATTAATAATATAATTATTGATTATTAAATACTGTATATAATAAGTAAATGATAATAATAAATAGTTATTGATTATCCAAGGGATGCATCCTTTCATGGATGGTCACCATATGTTATCTATATATGGAACACTCATAATTGTAATAACATATCGATCATATCTCATATGAAGAAAAACAACACGGTATCAGAGTGGGATTGAGCTTGACTCCTTCACAGGAGGGCCCAGGAAAATGAGAGTAGAGTAAAATGTTGTGAGTGTAAATTTATGGGGTTGTTACAATCTCTATATACAACATATTTACTTTTTACTTCTACCTAAATTATAGAAAGAATTCCATAAATTATGGTGAGTAGTAATTTCTAGTAAAAATGTCTAATTACCTAAATATGAGGAATGTACTGCATATTTACTTCTACCTATATTTATACAAATACTTTGGGTAGTTATGTGAGGTATTCTCCAACTATATCTAAGAAATAAAATTTAATTTAATTTTCAAAGAGACGTGTATTTTTGGATCAATATAATATTACTATAAAAATACACAACAATAGACACACATATTTTCTCTCTCACACGTGGGAAGTGATCTAAGGAAGAGACCAAATTTTCTAATAATTTGAAATTTTCTGAGTTACTTAGTGATGTTCTAGAGTTTACTAAAGTAATATCGTATATCATTGGAAGTAATTACCACTTGCGGAAAATTATGCTTGTCTAATTTAACACTAGAAAATCAACATGGTTAGCCATATAACATCCAGTATATGATGGATGTGTGTTGTTATCCGTATGACATCGAGTATATTATGGATGTGTGTTTTTCATAGTAGAATACGTGCACAAGATAATTTGTTCTCCTCTAGGCGATGCTTTTTGTTGTTCTTGTTTCTTGTTCCAGGAAGGTCACAGGTAATAGCTCTAAGAAGGATCCATAATGACTGTTGTAGGAGGCATACATGGAGGGAAAGACCTTGCAACATGATATCAAGGAGATAAATTTCCATATTCTCATAGACAAAAAGTCTTTAGGAGCAATGTACCTCCTAGGATGAAACCATGCCAAATAATAGAGACAGTTCTAATGATCATTGATACAACCAGTCAAGACCAATTGTAGCACAACTATGGTGATATATCCAAGTAGAGGAGGTTGTACTACATCCATATGGAGAAAATATTGAGTTACCTCCATAGAATGAGTAAGAGCTACCTTTAGTGTTAGAGGGAGCAGAGACAAAGGAGGAGTCACCTCCAACTCTAGAGGGAGTGTTTATGTTTGAGGAAACATCATGAGATAATCTCTTCGAAGGGTCCTATGTGGACTAGTAGGGGGGATTTAGACCTCATCCTAATGTACCTCAGATGGTGATATGAAGGAACCAAGATATTGGTTTCACAAGGAAACCTCGATATGTCTTATGAGACATTGGTTCCATGAGGGAACCTCGATATGTCTTAGACATTGGTTTCATGAGAAAACCTCTATATGTCAAATATGGTCCAAGATGATATTACTTTTCAGAGGGAGACAGTTGAGCCTATTGATAAAATTGGTCTCATTGATTGTGTAGCTCCAGTTAATGCTCCCATAGATATTGCAATAGGTCATAAGAGACCTGCATGGGCTCATGAGACTCTGCAAGAAAAAAAAGGTCATGCAACTCCTCATGGTACCTTCCAAGTGAGTAAGATACCTCAGAGATATTCATGATATGATGCAACTGTGAGCCACATCATTCATTTTGAGCCTTCCTCTTATGAGGAGGAAACTAGTTATCCAATATGGAGAGATGTCATGATGGAGAAGTAGCATTCCATCATGAAGAATGATGTGTGGGATATTGTTCTGAGACCTGATGTAAAGTATGTAGTGACTTCCAAATGGATCTATAATATCAAACACATAGTTGACAGGATCATCGAGAGGCACAAAATGAGATTTGTTTCTAGAGGATTCTCTCAGGTGGAGGGAATAGATTATGAGGAGACATTTTCTCATGTTGCTTGATACACTTCTATCTGAATGATTATTTCCATTGTAGAATCCATGGGTTGGAGAGTACATCAAATGGATGTGAAGATAACCTTTCTAAATGGAGATATTGAGGAAGAAGTATACATCAAGAATCTAGATAGTTTTGTGATACATGGGAAGGAGTCTCATGTGTGCAGGTTGAAGAAGGCCCTTTATGGACTCACCCAGGCACCTCAAGATTGGTATGCGAGGATTGATGGAAACCTGATGAGTTTGGGATTCATAAAAAGTGTTGTTGATCTCAACCTGTACTACAATATTTTTAATGGTGAGCCACTGATTTTGTTCCTCTATGTTGATGATTTATTTGTCACCGGTATAGAGAGCCTTATTGTTGAATGCATGTATGCGTTGGCCTCTGAGTTTGAGATGAAGGACCTTGGTATGATGAACTAATTCTTGGGACTAGAGGTGTGGCAGATAACTAATGAGATCTTCTTGAGTCATGGGAAGTACATAGTTGATATATTGAATAAGTTTGGGATGTTGAATTGGAATCTCGTTGCTACACCAATGGTGACGAATATGAATAAAATAAGTGTGTCTTCTTTCGATTATGACAGAATTTATCTGACCCTATATAGACAACTGATTGGATCATTGATGTATCTAGTTAACACCAGACTATATATTTTTTATGTCGTGAGTACACTTAGCTAGTTTATGATTCAGCAGAGACAAACACACTAGATTGTTGTGAAACATGTGTTGAGATACCTGCGAGGCATAGTTGGACATAGTATGAGATACACTTCCAGTATTGACATGAGATTGTAGGGACATACTCACTCTGATTGGGCAGGGAGTACAATGGACAGGAAGAACACCTCTGGGTGTTTCTTCAATTTGGGAACTACCATGGTTTCCTGGTGTAGAAGGAAATAGAATTATGTGGCCTTGAACACCGCATAAGCATAATACATTTCATTGAGTGTGGAATTGTGTGAAGTATTGTGTATTCGCAATCTCCTTGCATATTTATTTGGACATGTGTTGGATTACATTTTTATTCTTAGACATGGTGTAGAGGAAGGAAGTACCGATGCAATACCTTCCTACAGATAAGCAGGTTGTTGATGTTCTTACCAAACCAGGATGAAATTCGAGTACTTCCATGACAAACATGGTGTCCAAACAAATTCATCCCTCACTGAGAGGGAGTGTTGATGTTTGCATCTTCCTGAGACGTTTTCTATATCATACTCCTCTATGACTGATTTGAGTCTATCTGTGAGGACACTTATCCGAAAAGGGATAAGTGGGTTTCGTCTTATCTGAGAAGGGATAAGTGTGTTGATTTGTGAGGACACTTATCCAAGAAGGGATAGCCCCATGTCCCTTGTGGAGATCACATGAGAACATGTCCCATGTGGAGATAACATGAGGACATGTCAAGGGAGTTGACCTTGATGTCACACACTATGGGGAGTTGACCCTAGTGTTTATAGAGGGGGTAGCCTCTAGAAGTCCACATGGGAGTGCCATGTGTAATAGACATTCTCTAGATCATACTCCTCTATGAAATTAGTTGAGTTGATCTGTGAGGACACTTATTCGATAAGGGATAAGTGGGACACTTATCCGAGAAGGGATAAATGGGGCACTTATCCGAGAAGGGATAAGTGGGTTTGCGATTATATCCCAACGTCCCTTGTGGATAGCACATGAGGACATGTCCCTTGTAGATATCACATGAGGACATGTCCTCATGTGATAATATTCAGTCTCCTATATTTTAGGGAGAAAATTCTTCTAGGAGAATATTCTCTTCAGTTCACACTTTAGTTTGATCAATTGAGTGGAGTCTAGATGCTACATTGGGATCATCACCATGAAACATTGGGATCATTACCAGATAATGCACATTTTCCTTTAGATTATCACCATACTAGCACATTACTCATGATTCCTTGATCTCCTCCTCACTTCACTCTGTTTTAGTCTGTTAACTAAAGACTGATAGACTAGTTAACTCAGACTAGGTGGCAGTTCACTCACGTAACTTCCTGAGAGACTAGACTAGGTGGTAATTTACTCCTGTAACTGTTGGTGTGTGTCCAGATCACTCTATACCACCACTATGGTGGATTTTCTTCTCCTCTAGTGTGCATTAGTTGAGTTATACAAAGTATATCATACGTAAATTATCATTCATTCATTTGGTTAATGATAATTCTTCCATTCTTTCTCTCCTGCTTCTATTTTCTCATATTTTCTCTATAAATTGTGTATGTCATTTTCTAGATAGATCTATTCTCTGGAGGTTCAACACATTTACATGGTATCAGAGCTGACAGACTACTATGGAAAAGATACACCAACTTATTTTTGCAGGTACCGAAGATTGAAGACAACGAAAAAATGGAATTTCCAAAAGAATTCATTCTTACACCATACAATTTCTTTGCATGGAAGGAGAAGATGATAATTCATCTTCAAGGCAATGGATTATATAGGTTAACCATGAACACGGAAACTGAACCAACATCATCCATATAAATCCAAGTATCTAAATCGAATGGATGAAGCAGTTGGAACTATTTGTAGTCTCATTTCTCCTGAACTCCTCTTTCACATATCCTCCTGTAAAACTCCCAATGAAGCCTGAACCACCATTGGAGATATTTTTGGAAAACAATATGAGATGAGGGGACACATGCTCGAGGTGGAATTTCTCACTTTGGATCCAAAAAACTTTGACAATCTCCAATATTTCTTTACCAAATATAAGGATTTGTTGTCGCAACTCAAGGCTTGTCAGGTTTCTTCACCTTTACCACCTTTAATTGAACAATGATACTCTTTATATTAAAACATAAACTTAAAAACCATGTATTTCTTCACGCTTACAATTTTTAATTAAAAATACTACTTTTTATTTATATTTATTTATTTATAATATTTTTACAAAACATTTAAAATTAAAAATTATCAAAATTACAATGATTGATTTTCAAATACATTATACAACAAAATATAATATTAAAAAATAAAACAATTTTGTTTGTATTTTATGAGATAAACCATTTATCATATATAAAATTTGGGAAGTTTCAAAATTTTATGTAGAGTAAAACTCAAGCAATATTATAAACTAATTATGAAAACTTATACACATAATATTTTTTTATTATTATAACATAACAATGGTAGTAAAATCACTTTAGAAGAGGTCTCTTGTCTCACAAATTTGGTGTCTAGCTTTACTTTGACCTTAAAATTCAACTATTATTATAATACAATTGTTAGAAAAACTTAACAATAACTTATTATATGTGTTTGGCTATTTTTTATAATATGATCATAAAAATTATTTTTATAAATAATAATAAATAAATAAAATATTAATAAATTGTATATGTAATTAAAAAATTATAATTGTTATCACTGAAAAATTGCTCACAACAATACAGAAAATAGATCAATAAAGTACCAGCACAACATATCAATCAACATACCACCATTTACAAAACCTATCTAGCAATCAACCAAAACTATACAAATAGTCCCTAAATTTCAGTGTAGTTTCCTCAAAGCCTGTTTGTGCACCTTTGCGTAGGCCAACACAACTCTATATGTGCAAATTACGTGGTTTGCATGACTATCTCCACAAGAAACAACATTGATGCATAAACAATGCATTAATCTAGGTATTTGGGCCTCAACCACTTCCAGGTCGAAGTGTACCATGACAAGAGTCCAAAATCAATATGGAATCTAGCTTTGGGGCTATTGAAGGTATGGGTGGTACCTCCAAAGGACCCCCATTCACATTATGAGTAAGTTATGAAAAAAAAATTGTTGGTCCTATAAATACATGCCCAAGGTATGCAAACAAAGAGAAGAATTTTGAGTATTGTTATGTTTTTCATTTGGTTTTAGAGAAGCCATCTTTCTCTTAGAGATATTTGGGCATTCATAACTAGTGTTACCCTTCTCACCTCTTGAGAAGTTTAACCATCAAGTATTCACCATTGTAATTCCATTGTTATAAGAAGAGATATTTGTATTTGGGGGACTTGAGAGCCTTCCCAATGACGAACAGGGGGCTCATAAGTTCCCATAGTTCTCTGAGGTGTTATAAATTTGAAGATCAGTCCTATTAGTAGTTATTTCTTGTTCCATTTCCATATTATCATTTGATCTCCATGCATGTTGAGTTTAGTTTTATTTTTCTTGTCATTTGTTTTTCCATTTTCTCTATGGTTGATCCACTAATCAACTAACTCTTTTCTATATTGTCTTGTTAGCCTAACAAGGAAACTAAGTGCATTGTTTTTTCTCACTCAAGTGGCTAAACACGCATAACAATAAGATATGGGATTGTATTGTAATAATAAGTCAGTTGTCCGTCATTATCACCAAGTGGTGTTATTCTTATCCATACCCAATGAGCCATGTTGAAAGAAACGTGTTCTCCTTTGCAATAATACCTCATTGGTGGAGCATTTTCACAATAGCTTATCAAACTTTGTATATAATTTTCAAATAAATTATTTTATATAATTTCAAATAAAATTGTTTATAAAATGGTGAGAAAGAAACTTTTCTCAACACTTTTCTTGTTAGTATCCTTTTAATTTGAATATTCCTCATAGCGATAGTTCATATGAATAAAATTCAATTATAAATGTATAAACAAGTTTTTTTCTTCAATTCTAACCAATGATCAACTCTAACCAATCATCAACTGACAAAATCATTCTATATTATTATTGGTACTTAGTGAATGTGGAATAATGGGACAATATTTTGAAAATATTGAAGAGTATGTATTTACTCAGTTACATCTATTTCTCATGCACCAAAACATGGGAATAAGTCACACCATAATAATAACATATATATAAATTTTATTTAGACTTCTAAAAGTTCAATTATTTCTTCTACTAGGTAAATTACAAGACACAAAAGGGTCAATAAATCTCTTCTAGATCAAATGATGGATTCTAATCAAATCAAAAAAAGGGATTAATACTCTTAATAAGAGAGTGAAACACTATCCAAGAAAGCACGCATTACCTCTTCAGTCATAGGGACAAAACTTGAAAAATCCCCCCGTTAAAAACCCCTCAAATCCAAAATTTTAAAGCGGAGAAACATTCTACAGGATGTATGCATGAATTTGATGAAGGAAAGGAGCATATTCCTTGATGCATATGTGATTGATCTTTAATAAAATCATGATTTCCATTTTTTGACGAGAAAACATTTGTGAAAATGCCTGAAACAGTCTTGTAAGTTGTGATTAAGGTTGATGGATTTGGTTAGGTTTCATAACAACTATAAAGATTTCTTCTAAAATCTATTCTAGTGCTATAAATCTCCCATGCAAGATTCAATTCACAATTTCTGTGAAAATAAGAAAAACCCCAAGATAACTTCAAATTATGAGCTACCACTCTCTAAATTGAATTTTCCAAAATTACATACCTTTTTCTTATGCTTGTGAAAGATCATGTCTTGATTTTTCTTTAATTCCAATCTTTCTCCAAGTATTAACTATGATTTTTCTTTTCCAAATATAATTTTTTCTTACCAATGCACCACCCAAATAACTCCCAAATGGGTACTCTTCTTCCCCTGTGACTGCGATTTGCAAAGGGGTTACATAACAAGAGTAAAAAAACTATCATGTAGATTATGTTGTTCCTCTAGAGTGTTAGTGTCCCCACCTCCTTCACACTAGCACATTCTTCAGACCAAACTCAACACTAACTAACCAAGGAAAATTTGAGCATTTGAACATCCATCCAACAATAGGGTGTAAAAAGGTGAGCTCTCAATCTGAATCCTATTTTCTCAGATAGCTTTTGAGGCTCATGCCATTTTTCCATCTCATGAAAAATATTATTTTTTTTTAATTACTAATAGTATATTATTTATCCACCCATATGCCCCTCCATGCATAAGTAATTCTTTTATTTAAAATGAAAAATATAGATTATTCATCACATCCCAACCTATTCTCCTATATTTACTCTTAGAATTTCTCTAGATCCCTTTTCATTTTCCTCATTGAGTGGGTGCACATGAAATTGGTATTTTCTATTTAATTCAATTTTCTTTTCTTTTCTTTCCATTTAACTCACACATTTCTATTTGCATTTCCATTTCCAATTATAAAGTAAATTATTATTTCTTTTATTTTTCTAACGAGAATATGCATCATTCTATATGACCAATCAAATTAAATCACTCATTAAAGTAATTCAACTTCCCATGATAAAATAAAATTCATATGCCAAAGGATGTTTTTCTCCAAAGTATAGATAAATTGAATCTAAGTTAATATCAAGGGTAAGACCAATTTAACTCAAAACCTTCAAGTATCCAGTACCAAGTGTGTCATGCCCCTGCATGACCTTCATGTATTTCCTACTAGTATGCACCAAGGGGGCCATGTTCATGCATTCCCTTCAAGTATCATTTTTCAATGATGGGGGATGATGTCATGGATGGGTCTTAACTAACCCAAGTCATTCACCATTGGTGAGATAATGGTTTTTTAGGAATAAGGAATGACACTTTATTGGATGTCCCTCAACAAGACCTTGTGAATGACCTATAGAGAAAAAACATAACACATATGTTTTTCAACCTATTACATGGAAAGGATGATAATAGGAAGGAATAGGAAACTTGAACCTCTTCTCTTTGATGGTACTGATTTCACATCTCAAGATACAACCCTTTATCCATGTGTAAGCTTATTTAGCAAATTATTCCTTGTTTCTACACACATCTAGATGAAACATATACAATAGAATTGTCCAATAATTATGAAAAAAAATAAGCAATATCATATACATGCCAATCATACATAACTTGAGCCCATATTGGTTCCACATGTCTTGGCTCAATTTGAAGTCGATATTCCCTTGTAGTTCTTTCTTTCGCACTTGAAAAGCCATCTATAGGATCATACAAAGATCGTTTCCTTGACAAAGTCATCCAATGGTGTAGGGTTGTAGGTGTGGCATTGTCGGCAAGGCTAGTCACTTGATGACCTCTACTGAAATGAGATTCTTCTAGATACCGCTATCAATTATGAAGTACAACGCAATTCCTTTTACCCACATATGTGAATGAAAGAGGCGTTGTCCTTCCTCTGGCTCATCAGGTTCACCAGGATGGATCTTGGTGGTAGAAATGGTGGCACTAGGTTCTGTGTCAATGATCTATCTCCCCTTTTCTGGTTCTGACTCAGAGTCAGAAACCGCATCTGATTCAGAGGCTTTTACCTCAGCCACCAATGACTGCTTTGAAAGACAATCAATAGTTTTATGTTAGGGGCTCTTATGGAAGTCTCACCACTTCCTGGTATATTTCTTTGTCTTCCCACTGTCCTTGTTTGCTTGCGGCTTGGACTAGCTGTCCTAAGGTTTCCCATATTTTCTTTGTCCTTTGTTCTTCGGGTTTGGGATGCCCTTTCCCTGCTTCTATTGTGAGGGGTTCCCAGACCCAAACTGTTGTGTCTTTTGTTTAAGATTCCGCTCGATTTTGACAACATATCGATAGGACGTGCCTAAGGATGAGATGTCCAAAAAATCTATTTATGTCTGGATGTATTTTTTATACCTAGCTTGTTGCGCAAGGTATGGAAGACATTAGTGAACTATGGCACTATTTGGTCTCTTTCTTGTCGCAGTGTGGTCCATATTGTATGAAAGTCGTCATAACTTCCAACATGGTAGTATTGTTTCTTAATAGCATCCCTAAAGGAACCCCAAGTGGGTGCAACTGCAAATAATGTGGAACCCTCTATTTTCTTTTGCTCATAGAAATTATCCAACCAATATTTGACATGGGGGATGGCCTTAAGGAGCACAAATGCAATACTTTCTCTATTGAAAAAGTTGTGGATAGAAAAATACCCTTCTAGAAGGTTTAACCATTTATCTACAATATCCACATATATTTGACCTTCAAATATAGGAACATCAAAATTGATTTTTACCTTGAAGGGGGTGGCGCCTCCGCTTGAGGTGGATGCATCGCTTGTCGACAGTGGTCGAAGGATTTGTGCAATTTTTCTTATAATCTCGTTCCCATGTCGCTCAAGGGATTCCTCGAGCAACATTTTGGAAGGATCTCATGCCTCATCATATTTATTTTCGCCCACCATGGACAATTTTTTGGGCATACGAGAGACATTTTCCTCAAGAGAAACAAGCTAGAGAACCAACTCTCTATACCCCGATTGGATCAGGGACATGGATTAAAAAAATTACGAGTAGACTGCTTTGATACCACTGATCAGGATTTATGAGAGGAAAAAAATGAAACCACGGATTTATAATATTAACATAGAGCCACAGTGAACAATAACATAGATACATTAAAACTTGACTTCTATTAAATAAGAAATATGCTGAAAATTGTAAAATGCATACTGGAAACAAGCTTGCTAGAATGTTGTCGGCTTGTCTCTGAGAAGAGATGTGATGTATATTCTCATTCACAACAACATGAGTACAATGAGTCTCTAAGGTCCTTTTTACAATAAACATAAATTCAAAAACCCTATACATCCAAAAACCTAACCCTAGTATATGAAGCATCAAAAGTCATGTGGGCCCGCCCCGTTGGGGTAAGTTAGTACATCAACTTCCTAGGGTCGTAAATTTTTCATACGATCTTCGTTTAGGGCACACGATAGCTCATTGGAAATTTATTGATGAGGATATTCATTTAGAGGGATCAATAAGATCCTTTAGCTTTCACTGAGGTTCCTGATTGTGAAAAAGTGTTGTTTAGACCCTCAAAATGGCCCCAAAAGTTCATGAACTGAAAAACTTCTAAAAATAGCAAGTTTCCAAAAAACAATGTTTTGAGCCAGTTGGACAAGGTGGGTGGCCACCAAGATCCTCCTGGATCATCCTTTGATAGAGACTTGAAAACTATGCAAGTAGATGTTTATTTGCTAGGAATAAAGAAATACTTCCAATTGTGTAACTACATAGGAATCCATTAGGAAAAATTAACAATATTTGACCTTACAAGGAAATCCTCATCATGGTGGAAGTATCATATCAAGGTGAAGATAATCAGAGATTGGGAAGTCACCTAAAAAATTGAGATATTTTGTGTGAACAATGAATAAGTATGAGTGAAAGTTCATGAAACTTTTGAAATATGTCTCCTACATCAAGGATGAACAATGGAAAGTGATTGGTTTTTAAGGCATGAAGTTAAAGGCATCAAAAGAGTTTTTTGTAAAATCCACTCCAAATACAAGGAAGATTTACATGAGAAATGAAAATATAAGAATAGGGAGAAACAAGAGAAGAAGAAAAAGAGGTATGAACCTTGTTCAATGCTAACAAGAGTATTCTACATCCAAATCAACTAGTGCAACACAAACTCAATGCAAGTACATATGAAATAAAGTTGGGAATTGTACAGTGTTTTGTGTGGAGAAAGAGTCATTATTGTAAACATTAATTGTGAAGAAAATGAAAAGATAAAGGTGTTAACAATGTGTAAGAAGCATATATTTTATGCAATATTGTCAATGTCCCCAAGATATATGCAACTTTTAGAGATCGATAGGTATATGATCAATCTACCATGTTAAGGATTCCAAATGAGATTTAGAGTCAATTTATTTCTATTTAGTCCTAGTTATGTTGCCTCTAAATTAATTGAAAGTTGCAATGTCAAGCGAGTTGATATAGCAAGTTGTAGTTAGACTTGCTTTCCATTGGCATGAAGAAGAACATAACTCAAATAGTGAATCAACTATCTTTTGGATCTGATTTATTAATCACCATGGATTTATTGAATCCATTGACTCAAAGTCCATTGCTATAGAAAATATTTTGGTTGCAAGAATGATGAAGGGAACATAAGAATTATTCAAGACACTCCTAGGATTATATGGTAGATATCATTTATGCCATTGAAAAAGTTCTTCAGAAAGCATTGTGAATTGGTTACATTGTGTGTTAAACCCAAATGATGAAATGCCTAGGATTGAAAACTTCTCGGTGTTGCAAGAATTCAAGGAAATGAGAAGATGAACATGAGGAACACTTAGGGATTGTTTTAAAGATGTTTATAGAACACAAGTTGTATGCAAAGAAAATCAAGTGTGAAAATTATCTTATCAAAACCTTGTCCATTGTCTATAATTATATAGATGAAGAAGGCACATCAATTGGACCGAAAAGGATAAAGGCAGTTGTGGAATTCTTTTATAGAAATCTCTCATGTTATATCATAGGTATAAAGAACCCAATACGGTTGATAGAAAAATAAATATCAATCAATAATATTTAGGATCTAATATAAAATTTTCTTAGACAATCTTGAAATTTTATTTTTTGGGTAACATGTATAGATGTATGGACTTATTATGTTCTAGATTCCATAAATAATGTACCCCTCAGCATATGTAATTTCCACTTGATTTAATGAACAATAATATTAATTTTTTTTTTAGCAAAATGAAAAGGTCCCTCAAAAGATCCTCTCTAATGTTTTAAGTATATATTTTATGTATTTAACTTCGAATTTTCATATAAACTCAGTTTAAATACATATTAAAAAGTGAAAATTTGTCAATATAAAGAGTAGAGGCACTTCAATATCCAAATTATTATGTATAAATAGATATAGAGAGAATTGTAGAGTATAAATTTTGATCTCTAGAAAAATTTGGTATTTTACAAATTATTGATCATTTATTATTAACTATGAAGTCCAAATACTATGGGTCTCATTTAAAGACTTGAGTATACCAAGAAGATTGAGCATTTGACATCAAATACTAACTCATAAATAAAATGTTTGAATCAAAACAATAACTATAACAACTTGAAGACTCAATGATATATTTTCCACAATACTTCATCTTCTACAAACATTCCATGGTATCAAAATGTGTTAGGGTCCTAACCCGCACATAGGTAGAACAATATATTCGGATGTAATCAAGGTCAATATTAATAAGGCCTTTCAATAAAATAGAATAAGGTGGATGTAAGAAGACCTAATAGAAGCTTCTGCTTCTAGAAGGATCTTCCTCTAGATGCTTCTTTTTAGTATAAATAGGAGTCAAGGGTATGAGAACCCTAGCTTGGATATTATTGTAATAGAGCTTTGTTCAACTAGAGGTTGCCCCCTCGAAGAGGCCCATGAACATTGCTTCAGATTCAAAGTGTTATTTTTGTTGTTATTCTTATATAATTTCAGTGTTATTGTGGTGAATGTTCTGTTTATATTGTTGTTATTCTGCCATTACTAGCATTTTATTTTTGTTCTGCATACATTTTATATCTTGTATATTACAAGTGGTATCAGATCACTTTCCTTGGTAGAAAGTGTGGGTTAATTTATTTTTTTCAGGGTAGAGACGTATTCTGGCATCTTTAAACCACAAAGATCTGTCATTGCGCGCATAAACCCGTGGTTGAGGGATTCATATAGGCAGGAAATACAAGTGGTACTTAAGTGCACATCTGTTGGCCACCCTTGTAACCCCTGTTGGTACCCCTTCGAGTGGTAGAGCATCAGACAACACCTGTGTACGGATCGTCCTAGATTACTTAAAACCCTATTTAAAAAAACCGATCGATCGCCTGACTACTATAGTGTCACCGAGAACAACACTCGGGAAGATACTCTCTAGTACCCAGGTAGTCGGGTAGTACAACTAAGGGTATGGTCTATCCTCCTTAGTTAGTGCTCTGAGATATTGGGCCGAGTAATACTGTTGGACACCGTACGTATATCAAAGAGCTATAGCATATGGAAAACCCTTGTCTGGAGAACCCTTGAATACCTAACCCTTGGGGACAGGAACATAAACAAATTAAAACAGACAAGATCTATTGTCATTCAACTGTATTCGGGTTTCCAAGTAAATACACATTTCTTTCTGGTTAAGCATTTGGGCATTTCCTCTCTATAGTATTCTTCAGACCGGAGTATAACTTTGTTAAAAAAAAAAAAAAATCTAGAAATTTTTTCACCATTATTTGAGACCTATTCCATTGGATTCATTTCTTCGCCCTTATCACATTCATCCATATCATTTTTTCTGAAAACAAAATTTACCCCGCCCGCCCCTTTTCACTTCGCCCATTCTCATGGCCCATACTCGTAGCCAAGACTTGGAAGATCGCTTCAACACCTTGCAATCTGGTCTCATTGAGACCCAACAAGAAGTGAAACAACTCAATGCCAATGTTTCCACCATCAATACAACCATGCAGTCCTCAATGGGTGAAATCAAACAAGACCTCACCACCCATCTTGAATCAATCTTTTCGGTACTCCACACCAAACTGCATATCCCTACAGATAACCCTTCCTCTTCCTCACCCCCACACACTGAAGGTGACCATTCCTCTCATTCCCATACCTTGCAGAACCATCACTTTCAACGTGACCTATGCCTTCCACGGGTGGATGTGACAAAATTTGATGGCTCAGACCCCACTGGTTGGGTAACCCAAATGGAACATTACTTCTCTTTATACAACATTACAGATGACTTGGCCAAACTCCGATATGGTGTTCTCCATCTAGATCAAGAACGTTGGCAATGGTGGCAATGGAGAAAAAATTTGCGTCAAGGGTATATTGCTTGGACACAATTTGTGGCAGAGCTTTATGAATGCTTTGACACTGACACCAACCATTTGGGCCATTTGAAAAAGCTGAAACAATTAAGAATAGTGGAAGACTTTATAGCTACCTTTGAATGCCTGGCTTTTAGAACAGAGGGCATGCCTAATGCCTTTTTTCGAGAGTGTTTTATCAATGGCCTCAAGGATGAAATTCGGGCCCATGTCCTCATGGCGTGGCCTGAGAGTTGGGTGGAGGCTACCAAAAGAGCTAAAGAAGCACAACAAGTTGTATCTTCTCAAAACCGAAAACCCTCCTTCATCCCTCGCCCTAAACCAGTAAATCCCACTACTCCCTCTGCTCCACTAAAGATCCAAAAATTGACCCAGGATGAAATGGTTGAACGCCAACTAAAAGGCCTTTGTTATAACTATGATGAAAAATATTTCCCGGGCCATAAGTGTAAAGAACAAAATCTTTTTATGACTATCTTCAAGGAGATTTTGGAAGAAGATGAAGAAACTCACTCTATGTATGAATCACATGAATCCACTGACATAACCCCTCCCTCAGACCCTCCCGAAGTAGAACCAGTCATTTCCCTCAATGCTCTCACTAGCTTCTCTTCTCCCCAAACCCTCAAGCTAATCGGTTACATCAAGCATCGGAAGGTCATCATTCTGGTTGATAGTGGAAACACCTGTAATTTTATTCATCACCGCATTGCTCAAGAAACTCATTGCTACATCCATGTTGTCAATAATTTCCAAATCATGATTACCAATGGTGGTTCCATGAAATGTGGAGGGTGTTGTGAAAATGTGTGTCTCCAAATTGGAGACTACCACCTGAAATCCCAAATGTTTTCTATTAACATGGGAGGTTGTGACATTGTGTTGGGTGCAATCTGGCTAAGGACATTGAGTCCCATTCTCATGGATTTTAAAGACTTAACCGTTCAATTCAACCAGGAGGGCCACCAATATAAGTTCCAAGGCATCACCACCAGTTCACCTAAGATTATTAGTTCCCGTCGCATGGAAAAGTTGCTCAAAAAGGGTCATTCTGGGGTTATCACCCAACTCCATGCCATACAAGCAACAGAGACACCCCCTGTACCGCAAGACCTCCAATCCATCCTTTCTAAACATCAATCGGTATTTTCCACTCCCTAAGGCCTCCCTCCTTCCCGTGGTGTTCATGATCATTCCATTCCCCTTGTACCAGGAAGCCTTCCTCCGAATATTCATCTGTATTGTCACCCTTTTTCCCAAAAAATGAAATTGAGAAAATGGTCCAGGAACTCCTTAATGCAGGCATTATCCACCCTAGTACAAGCCCCTATTCATATCCTGTGGTCATGGTCCTGAAGAAATAAGGTTCTTGGCGAATGTGTCCTGACTTTTGTGCCCTCAACAAACTTACCATCAAAGACAAATTCCCCATTCCTGTCATTGATGACCTCCTGGATGAATTGAGTGGCACCCAATTCTTCACTAAACTGGATCCTTGTTCGGGATACCACTAGATACATCTGAAAGAGACAGATATCTCCAAGACTGCCTTTAGAACTCGTGAGGGCCACTATGAGTTTTTGGTCATGCCCTTTGGCTTGTGTAATGCCCCCTCCACCTTCCAAAGCCTCATGAATCATGTCTTCCGTCCTTTTCTTCGCCATTTTGTCTTAGTTTTCTTTTATGATATCCTCATCTATAGAAAAACTTGAATAGACCATCTTGCTCATGTGGATCGAGTTCTCCATCTAGTTTCTCAGCACCAACTTTTCCTGAAACAGTGTAAATGTGCTTTTGGTGCCTCAGAAGTAGAATACTTGGATCATTTGGTTGGCAAACATGGCGTCAGGGTGGATCCTAAAAAGATTGAAGCTATGCAAGACTGGCCTCACCCAAAGACTCATAAGAGCTTGCATGTATTTCTAGGATTAACAGGGTATTATCGCAAGTTTGTTAAGAATATGGGAAGATTGCAGTACCTCTCACTGCTCTCCTCAAAAGGAACTCTTTCACTTGGACTCAAGCCGTTGTTCAAGCTTTTCAAACCTTGATGATGGCCATGTGCACCACTCCAATCCTCACCCTTCTCGATTTCACAAAGACCTTTGTGTTGGAATGTGATGCCTCGAGGAAAGGAATTGGTGTTGTCCTTATGCAAGAGGGTCGACCTTTGGCCTTTACCAACAAGCAACTATCTGAAAGAAATCTGGGAAAATCCATCTATGAAAAGGAAATGTTGGTTATTATGCATGTCGTGGATCTGTGGCATCCTTATCTATTGGGGCAACGGTTCCAAATTAAGACACACCATCAAAGCCTCAAGTATTTTCTAGAACAACGCATTTCCTCCCTAGAACAACAAAAATGATTGACTACACTCTTTGGATATGATTATGAGATCATTTATAAGAAAGGAAAAGACAATGTGGTTGCGGATGCACTTTTCCAAAAATATGAAGATGAAGGATCCATTTTTTCTCTTTCATTCATTATACCAGATTGGCTCCAAGCCCTTCGCCAAGAATGGCTACAAGATCCCAATAGTTTACAGTTGATCCAACAATTGCAATCCAATGCTCTAGCTTCCCCAGGGTACTCTTGGATCCATGAGGAACTTCAATATAAAGGCCATTTGTATTTAAGTAAACAATCAAAGCTTAAATCCATGGTACTTTCTAAGCTTCATGCTACACCCACAACAGGGCACTTCGTGTTCACCAAAACCTATGACAGGGTCAAACGTTACTTTTTCTGGGATGGCATGAAATAGAACATTCATAATTTTGTAGCTGAATGTGATGTGTGTCAACACAACAAGGGAGAAACAGTCAAATCGTCGGGCACACTACAACCGCTCTCGATTCCACCTGCTATTTGGAAGGATATCTCTATGGATTTTATTACCGGCTTACCCAAATCGGGAAATAAATCTGTCATCATGGTGGTTGTTGATTTCCTTTCCAAGTATGCTCATTTATGTGCCCTTCAACACCTGTTTACAGCATCCATGGTGGCTCAAATCTTCATGGATCAGGTCTTCAAGCTTCATGGCATGCTGCACTCTATTGTTTATGATCACGACCCAACTTTCGCAAGCCATTTTTGGCAAGAACTGTTCAAGATACAAGGCACATAATTGCATCTCAGCACATCTTATCATCCCTAGACTGATGGCCAAACAGAAGTTGTCAACAAGTGTTTGGAAACATATTTGAGGTGTTTTGCCTCAGAAAAGCAAAATCAGTGGGCTCAATGGTTACCCCTAGCTGAATGGTGGTACAACACTTCATACCATACAACTACACGCATGACTCCTTTTGAAGTAGTATATGGACAGAAGCCACCTTCATTTCTCTCATACTTACTGGTTGCCTCGAAGGTCCAGGCAGTTGACCTAACACTTACAACTCAAGAGGCTATTCTTCGTACCCTCAAAGAGAATTTGGTCATGGCACAAAATCACATGAAGCAACAAGCAGATCAAGGTCGCTCTGAATGCTAATTTGCAGAAGGGGATCAGGTGTTACTTCGACTGCAACCATACAAGAAAACTTCCCTCAAGGCCGAGCATTGTCAGAAGCTAGAACCCAAATTTTATGGTCCTTATACCGTGCTCAAGCATGTGGAACAAGTCGCCTATCAATTAGCTTTACCCATCCATTCAAAGCTACATCATATTTTTCATGTTCCATGCTTAAAGAAGGTGATTGGAGCTAAGTGCCAAATTCAAACCAACCTTCCAGAGTTAGCTATAGAATGATCTATTTGGATCCAACCAGAAGCAGGTTTGGACCAATGTGAGCATCACCTATGTCAGAGAACCATCAAGGAAGTTCTAGTCCAGTGGAAAGATACAACTCCAGCAGACGCCACTTGGGAACCAACTACCATTCTGCAGCTATTTCCTCATCTCAAGCCTTGAGGACACAGTTGTTTTTAAGGGGGAAGACATGTTAGGGTCCTAACCCGCACATAGGTAGAACAATATATTCGGATGTAATAAAGGTCAATATTAATAAGGCCTTTCAATAAAATAGAATAGGGAGGATGTAAGAAGACCTAATAGAAGCTTCCATTTCTAGAAGGATCTTCCTCTAGATGCTTCTTTTTAGTATAAATGGGAGTCAAGGGTATGAGAACCCTGTTAGCGTCAGAAGTCACTCCTGGATTGCTTGCAGGAGCAGAGCCCAATGCCCATCAGTTTTTATGTCACGATTTAATAAATGGGGGTGGTCGAATGGAAAGAGACCCAAGAAAGCAACATTGACACAGGAACCAGGGTCTGGTATGTAGAAAGCAAGGGAGGTCTTGATCCAACTTCCGTCAGTAGGTTTCTCAAAGGGTAGTATATGGAAGAATTGTGAGAAGGGTGAGCAAGACTGCCTCGGTCAATAGGCCTTCGTAAGCTTGAGGAGGAAAAACTCAGAAGCCAAGATCCTCTTGGTCTAGAGTTTCAAGGAGCTGAGGGGTGACTCGACTGGATCCTCCAATTCCAAGTCGTTCAGCGCTAAGAAAATCACAGGAACCGATTAGAAACAATGCAATTGTTACAGTGATCCAACCTACATCATCCTATAACAACTACAACTCGACTGGATCCTCCAATTCCGAGTTGTTCTAACACAGTAAACAAAGAGATGGAAAAGGAGGCTGACATCCATAAAGTAAGAAGTCTCAAATGCCTTATACATTAACCAGAGCGACCAGCGCTGCAACAAAACTTTACAATCGGGAGCCTAGCTCAACCCCTCCCTCAAAATACAAAGACTCAGTCTATATACCCAGGAAAATTCACCTCACAGAGGCGTGTATAGTCACCCAAAGCTTGGTGTCCCTTCAGTCAAACTCATACTGATATATTTCTTTAAGCGCCACCTTAAATATGCATGGCCCCTGTAAGGAGGGTAGCTGAGCCATTAAGTGCTGGGCTAGCATGCGCAGACTTCTCTGTCGAGTCGAGGACTTCGGCATGGCTTCTTTGAAAAATTCGATACACAGGACCTCTTTGAGCAGACCACTTGCCAGACCCTCCATTCTCTATACTTAATGAATGAAAAGAGGTTTCAACCACCCGCTCTTGCCATCAATCACTCCAAGCAAGAAACAGTATTGAGGTCGGACCCGATGGCACCTGGACATCGCTAGGATCCCCTCTGTAACTGAACTCAGTGCCTTTTGCCCTCTGTACACAGCTCCTTTCTTTCTCCAAGTGACCACAAGCTGTGACCACGATACTTTCGGCGTTCGCGAATGGGAAGGAGCTAATCCCTGCATTTAGAAATCGCAATGAGAGAAACGTCGAGATGGCTCAGTCTGGTGCCACGCGTCTTTCTGAGATCTGACGGTCCTGAAACTCACTCGGCGATATTGTGGGCCCGGGTCCAAGACTCTCCCGACACCTCGCGCATCGGAATATAACGAAGCTTCTCTTTGCACCTTGGAGTCGCGATGGGCGAAACGCCGAGATAGCTCAGTTTGCCGCCAGGTGTCCCCTTTGGATGGATGGCTGAAAATGCGTCATGATACTGCGGGCCCTACTTTCGGCACTTTCAGTGCTATCGGGGTTCGGGGTCTCGAGATGTAGAACAACATGAAACTCTCGCCCCTCGAACTCCCGAATGCCGAAATGCACGCGACTAGATCTCGCGCCACGCAACTAGATCTCGCGCCACGCGTCCTTAGGATGAACAGACGAGGGGGCATTCGATATTTAAAAGGAAGCCGCCCTCATTTACAGGCTCGCTTGAAGTAACTTAGTGCTAGGACCATGGGCTCGACTTCAAAGGCGCTTTCGGCATTTCGCCGATCGGTGATCTCAACTGCAACGAATGGGAGGCTCCTTGTTTCCCGAAACTTCGATCCTCGATACCTCGACTGGAAGCCACCTGTCTCAATTGGATCAGACGACCCAGATTTGTCTTGAATTATTGGAGCTATCTCTTGCAATATCCCCGGGGCAACTTGGCAGCCCCGAAATCTCGACGACCATTGATCAGCTTTATAGGTGGATCCTGATGGTCATCAGCAAAACCTTCGCCCATTCGCTCGAGTTGTAATTGAAAAGAGGTTCCTCCATGCTGTGCTTGGGTGCTTCCCGGGCAATCCTGCAGACCTGTGTACCTTTGTGCCCCGATACCAAAATTGTTGCTAACAAACCCTAGCTTGGATATTATTATAATAGAGCTCTGCTCAACTGTAGGTTGCCCCCTTGAAGAGTCCCATGAACATTGCTTCAGATTCAAAGTGTTATTTTTGTTGTTATTCTTATATCATTTCAGTGTTATTGTGGTGAATGTTTTGGTTATATTGTTGTTATTCTGCCATTACTAGCATTTTATTTTTGTTCTGTATACATTTTATATCTGGTATATTACAAAATGAAAATTCAACACTTGCAATCAAACAAGCAAGTACAAGATCATAGACATTACTCTCTCTAACAAGAACTATTTTCTTTCTTAAAAAAGCATGCATGCAATGATTTTAAAAGAATTGAAAATCTATCCTTGAAGATAAAACTGTATGCAATGATTTTAAAAGAATTTAACAACTATCCTTGAAGAGAAAACACGTGAAATGTTCTCTCTAAACTATCACATTTAATGCACACGCATAGAAGTACATCTAAAATAAAATTGTGGAGATGTAAGGTTAAAGCTATAATCCATGATGAGATTCCGATGTACTTTAAGGAAAGAAAAAAAAATAACCTTGAAAATAATAATTCTAAAACCATCACTTTAATAATGACTTTTCCAAATAGTTACTGAATGACTTTTTCAAATTATATACACGGATTCCAAATTGAATCACACATCCCTTTGTTCAGGTCTGGTATGACAAAGCTGGTGAAGGTTAAAGGTTGAGAGAAATTCAACTAGTAATTCGTGATCATAATCATATAATTCAAAACTAGATCGCACATACTCAAAATAGATCCCTACGAGACATTGGAATCCTTTGGATAATATAGGTAGCAATAAGTTTTAGAAACAAAATCATTCACACTTACATAATCACACAACCTCCACCACGAGGTGGCGGAGGTGGCGGAGGTTTTGGCAATTTTTCTTCAAGCTTACGGATAGTTTCACGTGATTCTCTTTCAACCTTTTGTCGTGCAGACTTCTCGGCTGCCAACTGCTGTTCAAATAATTTTGTAGACATACGCAATTTCTCCTCTACCTGATAAAACACGATATGTCATGAAAATATGGCCAAAAACACGATTCCAAAATCTCAAATGTGTATCAAGGCCAAGAGGACCTTGTCAATATCTCATCCAAATATAAAATAATATAATTCTAATATTTATTGTAACTCAATAATCCAAAGATACTTAAGGGCCTATGCTGGTTTATTTTTCCTGCATGTTCTATAAATTTTCTACATTTTCATGTTAACTGGCAGTCATAAACAAATAGAAAATACCATCCATGTTGGCTTAGCCGATTCATACTGCGTGTTCCCAAAATCATTACTATTAATTGGCAATTGATAAGCATTACAAGTTTTTCAGAGAATCGACTATGCTTGGGAGCAATTTGTAGCACTGACTTATCCATCAAAATTGATCCTTGAGATGAAAATGCATTACAGCGGTGGGAATACTTTTTCAAGAAAAAACTAACGACCAAAGTTAATACTAGGTAATGAAACACTCACTGGATGACCAAGTCAGGCCTACATTCAAAAGGAATCTGATTCCCGAATTTTGTACCCATTTCTTTGTCAAAACACATTATCCAATAAAAGATTCCACGGGTTGTGGAAATTGCACCGATACCTCATCTTGTCATCACTAATAACATGTCTAATACTTGAAGGACAAAAGATAAACTATTTATGCTCAAATTTAGTGGACTACAGATAAGATTCAAAACTGGGCATGTGCATCAACCGAGACCAATCTTAAGTCAATTACAGGTCCACAGAAACTTCTGACCAAATAGATTGTTGTATATTGGCACATTCTAAATTTATATGATATATTTTGAAAAAAATATATGGGAAGGGAAATTGCAGTTTTAGTGGTTACATAAGCTTTTTCATTTTCCTTCTAATAATATTTTTGTTTTTTTGGACATAGAAGTTTTCAATGTCAATTGGGTTTAGTTTAGATAGTTGGAAGTGTTTTTTTGGACATAGAAGTTTTCAATGTCAATTGGGTTTAGTTTAGATAGTTGGAAGGAATGATTGTTATGATTGTAATGGTTTGTATTCCTACAGAGTTAACAAATAAGTAGCTTCTAATTCAGGAATTGACCCTCTCAAGAACCAGCCTGATCTAGAAACTAGGAAGGACTACCATAACAAGTACTAAAATTTTGCAACTAAACTAAAAGATTTTTGGGACTATTATAATTGCCTCGACAGCTTTCAATCATAATTGTTTGGTAATGGAACAGTGAGGCACAAAACAAATTTATATTCTTAGTTTTATGTGGGAAAAGGAATAATTTATATAGTGAACCATGTGTTCAAAACCCTTTTTAGATTTAAAATCTTCAGGAAATGTTTGCAACCTTAAGGTATTTGATCAAATCTTCAGGAAATGTTTGCAACCTTAAGGTATTTGATCCCTCTCGAGAATTAAGATGAATCTACACTGGTAATATATATATATATATATATATATATATATAGTTGATATTGAAATATGTTTTTCTTATTAATATATATATATATTTTCTTATTAAGTTCATTGAAGAAATTACACATCTCCCTATTGAGACGTAGAAAGCACCTAATGAAAAAATAAGAGTTTTTGTACTTTCAATTACATATAAAATAATTTTACTTAAGCTAGACATTGAAATAATTTTTTGGTTATTACTATTATTTTAAATTCCACATGTCAACACCATACTACTCATTTAATGAATTGCACATCTCTCTTGGGAAAGTAGAAAACACCTATTTGCTTAATAAAAATTGTTTTACTTCCAATTACTTTATCTATCTTTAAGGTGAACATTGAAATGTTTTATTTATAGCCCATATTGAAACATTTATTTTTATTAATAATTTTTTAAATACATAGAGAGTGCATAGTGCACACTACATCGCATTACAATATCTAATTCATGGACTAGTTTGAGACCAATTATTAAACGAATCAGACCATTTTGAGGCTAAGATTAAAATTATTACCATTTCCTTTGTTTTCTTCAACTGTTCAGCATGTCTCTTTTCCATGTTTTCCAGTAAAATCTGTATTTCTTTCTTCGAATGTCCACCGGAGTCGATTTCCTTGCGCCTATTTGACCATTCCTACATAAATAAAACAAAATGAGCAAAGAGATCTCTACATATATTCATTTCCACTATCTTTGCATTCTGAAATGTGCACACATACCTGAGCTTCACGGAACATCTCATTAGAATAAGGATGACCTCCATTTTGGGCAATTACAATGTCTACTTGCTTCAGCAATTCAGTTCTTTGTTTTGCCTTCACTGTTTCTGATGTGGTTTTATTATTATAGAAAAGGACTTTTCTACCCTTGCACTGGCCTAGAAGATTCTGCAGGCATCAACATAGGTTTGGCATGTATAAAGCTTAAACAGGTCATTTTAATAGCCAACACATCATATCTAAAGATACATCATATCTAAAGATATATGTTAGAAAAATAGAAAACATATAAAAGAAGTAGATTCCAATTTATTGAGAACACTTTGCTCACTCACTTACTCAATTTCCCTTGAAACCAAGGAAGAATAATTTATAAAGAGCAAAATAGTAGTATTATTTAGCCCATATCACATGATCAAGGACAGGTGCAGTGAAATAAAATTAACAGGTAAAATGGCATATTATACTCACTTTTATAAGGCATTAAAAGTTATCGAGCACATGATGGAGGATATGACCAGATGATGGAGGACATTTGCAGTAAAATAAAATTAAGTGGCAAAATGGCAAATTGAACTATCTTTTACAAGAGATTAAAAGTTATTTGGTTTGTGCTAGAAATTTGTACGTTAAGGATCAATCAAACATTTATAATTCATTAATTGAAGAAAAGAAGAGTTATTTTCCAACCAAACATTTATAATTCATTAATTGAAGGGCAAAGAGTTATGTTCCAACCATATGAAAAGACTTGAATCCAAATTTTACTGATACAATATAATCGGGAGTCACCAACTACTAAAAATAGCTAACTTGCCATTTATGAAAATCTAAACCAATCTTTATCCCAAGGAGATAAATCCTTTTCAGGAAATGAAAAGTAAAAAAACAAACCTGAAGTGCAGGTGGGCTCTCACGCAAGTAGTCTTCGAATGTCTGTTCATTTTCATCTAACTCATCACCGGCAGTAAAGACAACCACCATGTAATTGACAATTTTCTCACCAAACAACATTTGTAAGGTCTCTAAAGTAGTTGCTTCTTCTGCACTAAATCGATTTTTAATGGAAAGAACCAAAAGAACTCCATGGACACCATCTTTTGCGAGCTCAATACATTTGACAATTTCTTGGCCGAGAATCGCTAGTTGGACATTAGGGTCAAAGAGACCTGTAATAGAAAGCTTGTTAACTTAGTTTATTGCAAATTTTACAGGAATTTATTTCCTAGGACAACACCTTCATAGTCTAAACTCCAGACTACAAAATTAAATCGTGCACAAAAGCTTATTACCATTAAAAAGGCAAACACATCCGAAATAAAACACGCATAAAAGGAACCATAGTACCATAACCTCGAAATGTAATAAAAATTAGCAAATAAAGAACATATTAAAATTTCATTCCGAATACACTAATCTTTGCATGGGAGGTGATGGAGTACAGTAGAGAAACTAACTCTTCCTAAAGAATTGACTTGACTTTGGCAAAGCTTAGGATTATATGATGTGTTTGGGATTTTGCTCCAAGGTATGTAAGAATGATTAACAATTTTTTTCCGTGATATGTAAGCTATTATTGATATTTTATTGGAACAATTCGTCACAACAAAACTTATAATATTTTGAAAATATTTATTATGTAGTTTATTATCTTAGATCTCAGATTTATTATTTATTGCGTGGTGTTCAAAATTCTAGAAATAACTAAAATCGGAATGAAACAAACAAGCAAATGAACACACTATCCACATAAATGAACACAATATGTGACCTAGAAAACTAGTATGGGAGAAAACTCATCTAGAAGGTGAAGTCTATGTTTTGCCCTCTTTTTCTCAGATATGAAATGCAACTACAAAAAAACGAGCACTCATTGTGGAGTTTCCATGAACATTGTGGCCTAAATGGTTGCTACATAATCTTCTACCTTCTCTATTATGCTCCAATATCTCACTCCTATATGATTTGCTCAACTATGAAATAATAACAATACTATGAATGGAACACCTTCTCTTCCTCGTGGCCCAGTATTTAACATAGCCTAATAATCGTTTAGGGTAAGGATTAGGGTTTTTGCATGCCTCAACCCTCAAATAGTGTTAGTGTTTTCGATGCTCTAGAATCTTATTGAAAGTCCACACATTACTAACCACACATGTCTGAGTAATGGAGGTTGGTGTGGCATTCGTACCATGGTGGTCAGTAGGGTAGGACAATTTTTGAGATGCATAACTTCCACATATGAACTTTGATTGAGGTGATTTTTGCACTGTTGGAAACATGTTGATGTGTAGAACAACATCAAACGATTGTGAACTATACTCATAATTTCTTTACTCCAAAAAGTGTTGTTTGATGCCTCAAACTAGCTTTGGAAGGTTCCAAACCCCAAATCACCAAATTTAGACCTACTCCTAAAATGGACCCCACAAGCTAATTCCTCAAATTTTTCCACCCATAAAATACCAAGATCAACGAGAAATTATATGATGATCCATTCAAAATCATACCTCCCCATTTCGGGAGGCTTTTTGTTCCCAAAATATTTTACTAAATGAGGTGAAGGAAGCTTTTCCTCTACCTTCTCCCTGGAGTACCATTTTCCCTTCCCTAGAAGGTGCTCTTTCAATCTAACCTACCAAATTTTATGTTGCTCATGTTTGGTAGTTTTTAAATTCTTCTATAAAACTATATCTTATGCCAACTATGCCTGGCCTTTTGGTGCTAAGACCTCTATGGTAAGTAGGACCTACTCCTCAGTTTCTTCATCCAACATGGAAGCTTCATAGCGTTTTAGATTTTCAACATTCTTTATTGAGTAAATGCACATATACATTGGTAGATTGAGTTTATAGGAATTATCACTCACCTTCTCCAATACTTCAAAAGGACCATACCACAGAGCCATGGTCTTCTTACCAAGACCTTGTAGATTTTTATTTATTCAGATTCAAACAAAATCTTCCTCCTACCTTGAATTTTTTCTCAATTCTATCTTGATCATGTCAAGCATCGTACTTTTCTCGTGACTTATTCAATGTCTCATATTCTATGTTGATCACATCAAGCATCGTAACTTAATTGGAATGAGGTTGATGAAGTCTGTAACCTTTGACATCTTCAGAATATCCAACAAAAATACACTTCTCAATTTTAGGTTGTAAATCTTTCCTTTTCTCATTAGGAATGTGAGCCCATGCTACACTACCAAATACACAGATGTGGCTTACATATGGCTTAATTTTATTCCATGTTTCTTCTAGTGTTATACTTTTAAGATCCTTTTTGGGAGTGTGATTTACTATGTAATTTGCACAATTAATGGTTTTTCCCAATACTTTAGACTTAATACCTTAGACTTAATGTGTGGTTCTCTCACTCAACAACACCATTTTGTTGTGGTGTATATGGAAAATTTTGTTGCATTTGGATGCTCTATGTAGTGCAGTAAATTGTAAAATTGTTATTCACATATTCATCTCCATTATCTATTCTTAACCTTTGAAGTTGATGTCTAGACTGTTTTTATGCAAGGACCTTGTAGGAAAAAAACTTGTCAAACACTTCACTCTTAAGTTTTAAGAAGTAAACCCAAGTGCATCTAGAAAACTCATCAATGAAAGTTAATAAATATTTGCACCCATAAAAAGAAGGATAAGAAAATGGACCAAAAAAGTCACTGTGAACAAGTTACAAAGCGGTCGAGGAGTGCCAAGAGGCACGTTTGTCACCATCATCAAAACTGACACAAACATCATCTCTGCAAGAAACAAGAGGAATACTAGTCACCATCTTTTGATTACAGTGTTGTTGCAATGAGCGACAATTTAGATGACCAAACCACCCATGCCAAAGTTTGCTCAAATCATCGTTATGGGAAACAAAAAATGATTAAAAATATGATGACACAAAGTTGTCGAACTTGTAGAACCAAGCAATATCATCAACAACTAAAGTTGCGAGGACATGCTTAGGATCTTTTAAATCCTTAATTACAATCTGGTCAGGTGAAAATTCCAGGGTTTTACCTTTACCTAAATGAGTATTCTCCTTGCGCAAGATCATGGTGAATCTTCAAGGTTCTGGAAACCCACCTAAGTATTCTCCTTGCCCTTCCCTATCCTTTTGTCTTGGTTTCACTTCGGGTGAGACTTCTTCTCTTTAGAGGAGATGAAAATGCTAGCACTCTAGACTACACGGTACCTTTTTTTGGTAACCTGAGAAGGACCCTGGTCTGATCAATTCTACGCCAACATACACCATTCTCAATAATCCCCCTTAAATTGAGTAGAGGGCACAGAGAAAAATGATGAAATACAAATGTGAGTGGGTTTTCGGAAACCCAAATTCCTAACTCGAATATAATTGAGATATGTTTAATGTTGAGAGTGAATTTATGAATACCCATATTGAGTACAACAAACAATGGGTTTATAAATACCTAGTTCAATCATAGCTTGCCCAAATACATATGAGAGAATGTGTATGGATACCTAACATGAATATAAGTTGACATTGACTAAGAAACTATCATGCATAGAAAATCATCCAATAGGTGTTCCCTAAGCACAACTGCAAGGTGCTTTCATGGTGCGTCAAGCACACCTAAGGTTCACACCATGCAGAGCTATGGAAGATATAATTATGCACATGTGGCGTAGAAAAGAGCTAAAAATACAATCACTAAAGAGAAAATTAATTGACTAATATGACTCACAAATAAGATGTATAAAAAGTGAGTGGGATTACAATACTCAACTTGAATATAGCTCTCCAAATACATATGAGAATGGATATATAGATACTAGCTTGAATACAAGTTGGCCTTAACTGAAATATAAATGTGAATTGTTTTATAAATACGCATTGCAAAATAGGACTATCCCTATTCACAACATCCCGGGAGGCCTTGGAGAGAAGGCATTACATCCTAGTTTTCCCCTTAAAAATAAATATAGTAAAGATATAGTCTACCTTGAATGCAACTTTTCTTGCCTTTATTTTTGCTAATTTCTAAATGTTCATATGAAGTCGAAAGCAAAAGAAGAATTGTAGAACCTCCCAAGACAGGCAAATGTTCAACTATTAAAACCTTGAACAAGCAAGAGAACAAGAAGAAAATAATCAAAGAATTATTGTTCATACAATAAGCATAATAATACAAAATTTCAACCAACCCTGAGTCAAAGAATATTAAATAATAAATAAATAAGATCCTCACCTGGAGTATCGATGACATTCAATTGTCTGCCATCTTTCATCTGGACTTGTTGCAATTCACAAGTGGCTGTAATAGGGGCAGGACTGTTACGAGAGTTAAAGGCCCTGCGCCCAAGGATGGAATTACCAGTTGCACTTTTGCCATTGCCCGTGCGCCCTACCAACACCAGAGTGGTCACCCTTCCCCTTCCTTCCATTCTATCCTTTCAACCTTTCAAGAATAGAACTAAAAAGCTGCTGAATTCTGCTCAGCAACCAATGAATTTTGCTTCAGCAACCAATGAATGAATAGAAGCTATTAATATAATTGCTTCCGAGTTCACGCACCGCTCTTTAACTCAATACAACGTAGCGAATCATTTTGTAGCGAACATTCCAGGTTCCTTGATGGAGTAGCGTAGCGAATCACTTTGTAGTCCAATCGCCCTTTATAATATTCTATATTCTCTAACTCAATACGATATAGCGAATAACTTTGTAGCCGAATCACCTGGCGAATAACTTTGTAATCCCATAACAACAGGTTAAGCCCACAAATACTATAAACACACATCAGAAAATGAATGAACTACTGGTTAAAGCATTTAAAAAATTGCCATCAAATATTTAGTTATTTCCAAGATTTTTATTTTTAATAATAATAATGCATTTGTTATAATATATGATCTTAAATTCGTTAATTATATTATTAGAAAAAAGAGTAATGTAATGTTATTATTACAGTAAATTGAACATTATATCATTTTATAGAACATTGAAGAAAATAATTTTATTTTATTTGATTTATTTTATACAGAAATATTATTATTGTGAGAATAATATTTATAAGATTAATTATATATATATATATATATATATATATATATATATATATGGTTATTCTATTTTATAGAAAAGAGATATGATTATTACAGTATTATTAAGGGAATTTTAATATTACATTAAAAACCATGTTTGTTGAATTGAAATTTAAAAATAATTACTTAAAAAGTATTATTTGTATAAATGAAATAACACACAAAATATAAATTGTGGCCATAGGAATTTAGGTCAAGTATTTGAGTGAACCTAATGGTTACTAGTTCAAATCCAAAGAGATAAGGGTATGTATGTGGGTATGCATGTCTTGCTTGTGACCTTAAAATTAAATTGTTATTATTATTATGAAGTTATGAAAATATTGTACTTGATGTTTTTCAAATGGATAGAAAAATGGAAAGTTTCACTATAATGTTGAGAATCATCGAGATAAGGGTATGTATGTGGGTATGCATGTCTTGCTTGTGACCTTAAAATTAAATTGTTATTATTATTATGAAGTTATGAAAATATTGTACTTGATGTTTTTCAAATGGATAATGTTGAGAATCATCATAATTATGTATTGGATAAAAATCTAAATTATTTTGTTAACATACTTAAATTTTATATGAGATTGTTTATTATTTATGATTGAAGTAATGTTTTCAATAACTTTATCTTTATACATACATACACATATATGCATGCATATATATGTGTATACATGGACATGCCTAATGGGTTATCTCAATTTATCTTGAAAAGTTCATCTAAATTATCAACCACTATTTTGCTTGATGGTTGAACCACTCTCCATCTAAATATTCCAAAGTGGGGGAAATCCTACAAAGTTTTATTTAATAATTGAGTAAAATGAAATTAATGTTTGTCATGTAATTCTTGGCTAAACTTTTAGGATTATTATATGGAAATCCTCACAATATGGATCATGTCACTAATCTATTAAACTTATTACAGATTAAATGAAGGTCCTAATTATGATGTTGCTTTTTCAAAAAGTTTTAATTCAC
>ML779002.1:0-21977 GCA_009831015.1 Picea engelmannii | reverse complement strand
GCGCCACATGGTCTTCACTCAATGAACTTGTGACAAATCATGTGCATTCGTGGGATATTAAACAATACCTCTAATTTCACTATATATCGATAAATACCTCCCAAAATCATTTTGTTGAAACCTCCCTCCCAATACATATTTCCAATAAAAAACCTTATTTTTACTAGATGTCCCCTATTTTTACCAAATACCCCTTTTTATACCCCCCAATACTTATAGCCCCCTTGTGACCCACATCCCCTCCCCCCATCCCACAATACCTACAATAGATTGACTCTATTTTTCACAATTTTAAAACCCCCCTTTGTGAATGAACATGATAAGATATTGGTCAACAAGGTGAATCCCCCATGCTGTGCACATATGTGTATTCCATTGCCTTAGACACTATTTTTAGGTGAAAGCAAGGAAATAATTGGTGTCTTGGATGTTGGTGGGAATTTCATCCTCTTTGTTGGCTTCACCAAAGGTTAACACCTATTCTTGGTTCAATTGTTTTCATTCCTCTTCACCCTTTTTTCCTTGGGTATTCTGGCTAGTTTTCATTTTTTGATACTATAATCCTATATTGTTAAGATACCATGAAACATAAGATATGTACCCATTTAAAATAAACCAAACCTTAGGTAAACATTAATATAGGTTAAATGTAGTGGAATCCATTTTCCCCTTCACCTTACCCCTTTTGCATCCTAGTTGCCTTCATAAATTGGGTCAAGACTTCACTCCCTTTGTCCTTGTTCTTTGCAATGATGACAAGTCCATCTATATTGTGATGCAATGCTTCACTCTAACTACTACTCCACATTCTTACAACTTCGTTGGAGAGTTCCTAACAAAATCTACCCTTTTCAAGTCTGGGCTTGCTTCCTTTTCATCCCTATGTTCTCTTAGGTTCATGGATAACTTTTTTATATGAACTTCCACTTACTTGTTAATAAATTCTTCTCTTATAAAGTCTCTAGTATGACCAGCCTTATCAAAATGAAAATGCTACACATGGTTTAGAGTGGTTTAGAGTGTCTACTCGAGTGTAAAAAGTTTTTGAATAGCTAACATGTTGGAATATGTTCATTTTCCCATAATAAAAATGTTGAGAGTATCTAGAAAACAAATTGAGAAAAAAATGAAAACAATAAATGGTTTTCACCTAATGTTATATATTATGTGAACCTTTAAGGTGGACCAAGTATCAAACTCTAAATATTTTGGTTCCTATTCAAGGAAACCATTGTTTACAAAACCTTTAACAAAAGTTTACGATACATATCTTGAGTATAATGAGCAATATGATTATGGTAGACGATTCAACTTATAAGTGTGAAAATCAAATCTAGAAATTTGTATTTGTACTCTTTTTTATAAATGATGGATGAAACAGGATAAATGGTTATTTTGGTCTAAGAAAACCATAAATTTCATATCACCTAAAAATTATCTATTAGTGGATAGCCATGTTTTTGACTCTAATTTATAATTAATGAATGATGTTAGAAATTAACAAAATCTAGTTACTAAGAAAATTTTGGTAAACTTTCATGTTTATAATCTCATGCTAGTTATTTTTTCAGTTATTATTTCCTCATTGCATTTTTATGATTGCAATGAAATAGCCTTTCATTGAGCACTTATCATTCGAATATAGGGACAATTCATTTTTATTTTATTATCACTACTTGAGTGACAATGTTTTTAATATATTGTAAAGCACTCTATGTAGCATCATAATAATTCATGTTTTTTTGTGTTTGAAATATTGGTTATTAGTATATTACAATTTATTCCTATAAAATTCTTTCTCTTAAAGCATTTCATTGAACTTCCCAACTATAATATCATGTTAGTTATTTTTATCATTGTAATCTTATGTTGGTTTTATTATTTTATAAGGAAAAACTTTACATGATCCTATCATCCTTGGAATATCGAGATGGAGGATATCTCAATCACCAATCATAATAGTAGTTGGTAACCTCATGGGATTTGATAAGATTTGAACATATGGGGTATGACCTCATCATCAACAACATGCCTTGAACTATTGAATTAATTGAATAAGCTAACCCTAGTAGGGGCTATATATTGGATGTTAAATATATTCCTCACTATTTCTATTTTTTTTTGTAACACCCTGTTTTGATTCCCACATTAAAAATGTATATTTGTATATACCATGAATAACCCAGGAACAAAAGATGTAAATAAAAAAATATACATCATCATCGGTTGTTGTAGATAGAGAAAGACAAACCATGAGGGCTATGATTCCGTGAAAGGGGGCTTACAGGCTCAACCAGAGATAAAGTAAATAATAATATTTTATTATTTATCCCAAATCCTTTATATCATGGCTTGTTTTCATAAGAAAGCCTACGTTTCTGTCTATTGATATAAAAAAAAAAAAAAAATCATCCTTGGGATTTTGTTGCTTGAGCTGCCAACAAAAAAAACCAGCCCAAACACCAAGACCAAATTAACAGTATATGCAGACCACATGGAAAAAAAATTAAAAATATTTGAAAGTGTAACTTCCAAAGCTTTAAACTATGTACTACTATATCAAGAAAAAGGAACCCGATCCTTAAAAACAAGCAGTTGAACAACAACATGATGGTTACTTATCTAGATGGGGTCTAAAGTCCTTTGAGAGTTTTCCCATTTGACTGTGATTAGTTGGAATTTTCCATTCCGAGATGATTACTTGATAATGAAACTTCTCCTTGTGCTTGGAACACTTCAGGAGATGAATGCAAAGGTCTAGCAACATATCAAGCTTCCTGTCCATTATCTCTTGCCTAAACATCTGGTCAGCCATGTCATTTTTCAACTCAAAGATGAGATTTAAGTATTCATCATAGAACTAAGAATTGTTGGCTTCATCATAGAAATTGGATTTTTAGGAACCACCCTTTGACAACCTGGTGTTAGGACCTCTGTCATTGGGAGAGGAGCTATCACCGACCCCCAGAAGAGTAGGCTTGTGCATCTCATTCATGACTTCTGCTGAGTGAGTTTCTGAGGCTACAATAACATCCTTAATATCATTTCCTCTCATTCTACCATGCAACCCTCACTTCCTCTCATTCCACCATGCAACCCCAATATTCGATCTAGTCCTTATTTTCACACTGCTCCTATGAAACTTCTTGTTGGTTGGAGTTCTGTTGTTTTCCATCTGTCTTGGTGTCGATAATTCTTTGTGCATTGTCACCATCACTGTGCATGCTGATAAAATGAGAAGTAGAGAATACAGAAAGAGCATGATGCAGGAGCATCTCTCCACGTCAATCAGCCAGCCAACCAGCCCACGTTAGCGCATGCATTCAAAGGGAGAAGAGGCACAGCCTCATTTCAAATTTGAATTTGAATGTAATTAATGAAAGTAAGGCTGTTGAGCCGTGAATCCACGCTTTGCGCAGGCATAGCTGTAGATAGCCTTGAGTTTGTAAGGATGAAATCTAGATCCGATTCTGGACTAGACAACCCATTCATTGTAAATTCAATAGGGTAGGTAGCTTTGGAGGGAAGAGCTCAAAGATCCCCCTCATGTAAAAGATCACGGTATCTATAGAGAGAAAGTAAAAAAATAATACAGAGCTGAGATATCAGAGTAGAGATAAGAGAATAGAGAGTTGAGAAACAGAGTCGAGACCTTGTTACAGACCGTGCTCAAGAACACCTTTGTAAAGAGGCATTTGATATTAATACAAAACATCAATTTTTCTAGCATGTATGTCTATGTTGAATGAATGTCCTTTGAGTGTTCATTGTATGTTGTAGATGTATGTTAGGCATTTGCAGGAGTGTGTTTGATTTTCAGGCTTGAGAAGTTCTTTGTGGTTTCATGCCAGGAGGGCGTGACAGAGTGTTGCAGACTCTGAATACCAGTGCACATAAGCACTTCTGAACTCTATGAATTCAGACAAAGACGTGCCAGGAGGGAACAACAGCTGAAAATCATCAACTCGGAGGAAGACCTCAAGGTTGTTGAATACCTTGGAGGCAAGGCTGTGTACAAGAGACATAGTTGCAGACAGAAACTCTGTTGTGAGTTCTGTAAATCTCTGCCAAGTGGGCATAGAGCAGGTGTAAAAGTGCATTGAGGAAGAACTCTACTATGAGTTCAACAGAAGTCGGAATCACTAAGGATTCTAGACACTCTGCCAGGTGGGCATTGAGTAAGTGCCAGAGAGCACAGGAAGAGAACTCTTTTGAGTTCTGAAATTGAAGAAGAATCCACTAAAGGATCTTCACAGGGTTGTTGAACACCCTGAAATACTCAACAATAGGTTTATTGAGCCAAGGATAGCCAGGAGGGCATCATATTTCTCCATCTGCAGGAGAAGGAAGAAGGGTAAAATCTCTTAAGAGATCTGAGTAACAGGAAAGCTTAGAAGAGATAGCACTTTTGTGTGCGAAGACTCTGCAGGAGTGCAGACGTCAGAATCCTTTGAGGATTCGAAAGGAGAAGCTCAGGAGGGATAGTGTTTCTGTATATGTGTAGGCGAGGACTCAATTTGTGGAGCTTGCAAGGAAAATAACCGAAGGTTGAGGCCTTTATGCATTTGGAGAATTCTTCCAAGTCCGGGAAGAACACGCACAAGCTTAAGAGGAGCACAACTACCGTCGTATCCAGCCAGAAGATCTGAACCGTTGAAGATTTTCCATGTCCAGGGAGCAGCAGGAGGGTGCACAGAGCGGGAGAGTTGTGAGTCGTTGGATCTCACACGAATAGCCAACATTCGTTAGATCTGTCGAGAGTTGCATGAGGTTTAAACCCTCAAGGAGAGGAGAGAAGTTCCGAAATAGTTGAGCTATCGGGATTTCAGAAATCGAGATATCGGAGATCTCCATGACAAGATATCGGGTCACTTCATAGTGGAAATCCTGAAATCGATCAGAACCATCCATCTTTTGGGGACATGTGGCAGAGATCGGGAAGTCCATCGACATTTCGGGATTCAGGGATCCAGCATTTCGGGAATCCGAGGGACATAAAGTCGGAGCATTTCGGTGTTTGAAAACCCGAAATCGCGAAATGAATGTGGACTGTCCATCTTGAAGGGATGCATGGTAGTAATCCAGGATTTCGGGGAAAGTTCCGAAAGGAAAGGCCATTTTGGAAATCAAAAATCGAGAATTCGGGAGTTCTATTGACAAGAGGTCGGGCTCTCGCATCCATAAAATCCCGAAAAGAATGGGATTGTGGTCTTATGAGAAATGGTCACATGGACCAAAGGCTTAGCCCAGGGGACTAACTGTTGATTGAAGCCTTTTCAGTAAATCGACATTTCAGAGATTGAGAGATTGAGAAGACAGAGGTTCTCGACATCGGGAAACAGGAAATCCCGAAACCTGAAATTCCATTTCGGGGAAAAGTTCACGGTCATGTATAGTGACTATGGGGAATTTTGGAAGGACATGTGGATTGATGTGAAGTTTGATTCTAGTGGGAGTCAAAAGATTCGCTTCATCTCATGAGGTGATTGAACGATCCTTAGACCAGGAGGTCAGGTGCAGAGACTCTGTCGAGGTAAAGGGGGGTGCTGTGTCAGAGCAGAGCAGAGAAGAAATAGTATTCAGTATATTAGGTATATGAGGAAAAGAGTACATTGAGAAAAGGGAAAATAGCTTAGCTAAATAGGCTCAAGCAAATCAAGAACATCAAGAAATGATAGTACAGCTGGCTAGGACAAATGATAGTGTACAGTCAAAATGTCGAGGTTACATTATATTAAACACTCCCTCTTAATCTCAACATTTACAAACATCAGCACTGATGATGCCCAAGTGTTGTCTCTAAAAATCAAAAATAGATTTTCCTAGTGGCTTTATGAAGATATCTGCGAGATGATCTCGAGAGCCACATAATTGAAGTGCAATATCACCATTATTGACTAGCTCACGGATGAAGTGAAAGCAAGTGTCAATGTGTTTGCTTTTCTTGTGAAACACATGATTTTTGGATAGAGCAATTGCTGAGGTGTTGTCACAGAAGATAAGAGTTGGATCATTTTCTGTATGTGACATATTTTTCAATATTCTTCTCAGCCACACAGCTTGACAGGAATCTGAGGTAGCAGCGACATACTCTGCCTCTGTAGAAGATATTAATACAATTGGATGCTTCTTTGATGCCCATGAAATCAGGTTCGTGCCCAAGTGAAAAACATGTCCTGAGGTGCTTTTGTTGTCATCTAGGATGCCTGAAAAATCACTGTTTGTGTAACTATAGAGATGATTATCATCAAATTGAGTGTACCATAAGCCAAAATTGAGAGTTCCTGCAACATATCTCAGAATCCGTTTCGCCATATTCCAGTGAGAATCTTTGGGGGATTCCATGAATATGGAAACAAGGCTGGATGCATACATAATATCAGGCCTAGTTGTTGTAAGATACAACAAAATGCCTACTGAACTTTTGTACATGATAGGGTCCATTGTAGGGCCTTCATATTTCTTGCTCAATTTTGTGCCTAGGGGTATAGGGGTTTCTGCTGGATTGCATTCTTCCATGTGGAATCTTTTGATGATGTTTGTTGCATACTTTTTTTGACAGACAAAAATTCCTTTGGTTGATTGATCATCCTCAATCCCCAAAAAATATTTCATTATGCCAAGATCTGTCATCTCAAACTCAGATTGCATGGCATGTTTAAAAATGGTTAACTCAAGATTTTCAGTATATATCATGTCATCAACATATTAACATACAATCAAAATTTTATCGTGCTGATCTGTTTTGGTGTAAAGAGTTGGCTCATTTTGGCTTATGTTGAAACCACTTTTGATCAGGTAAGTGTCAATTTTGTTGTACCAAGATCTTGGAGCTTGCTTTAAGCCATACAAGGCTTTCTTCAACCTATATACTTTGTTTGGCTACTCTTGGACTTCAAATCCAGGTGGTTGATCGAAATAAACTTCTTCTTCTAAGAAACCATTCAAGAAAGATGACTTGACATCCATCTGGTATACTTGCCATTTGTGTTGGGTTGCTATGGCCAATAGAGTCTTTACAGTGTCTAATCTTGCTACTGGAGAAAAATTTTCACCATAATCAGTACCTGGTTGTTGTGAGAATCCTTTGGCAACAAGTCTTGCCTTGTGTTTTTCAATCTGCCCTTTTTCATTGAGTTTAGTTTTGTAAACCCACTTGACACCAATACTCTTCTTGTGTCTAGGAAAATCAAGAAGATCCCATGTCTTGTTCTTCTCAATGGAGTCAATCTCTTGGTTCATGGCTTGAACCCAATGTGGCTCCTTAGCTGCTTCTTTAAAAGATGTAGGTTGACATGACATTAAGGCAAAAAGATTGTGTTGTTCAATGTCATCAAACTACTGATGGATTTCTCTCAAACTTAGAGTTCTCTGATTTTGAAGTTCATAGGATGAGTCTCTGCTTGAAGTTGAGTTATTCTAAGAATTTTCAGGTTGTCCTTGTACCTACAATCTTGGAAGAGCAGGTTGAGGTATTGGTTGTCCTAAATTTTTTGCGTTTTTAGCAATGGGCAGCAATGGATTTTGACTGTCCATTTGTTGATTTTCAGATTCGTTCTAAAGTTGATTTTCCAGAAATTTTACATCTCTGCTGAGAATTAGTTTCTTTGAGATTGCATTGTAAAGCCTGTAAGCTTGAGATGTTTCACTGTATCTAGTAAAGATGCATTTCTCACTTCTATCATCAAGTTTATTCCTTAATTTGGAAGGGATGTGAGCATATGCTATGCATCTGAATGTCCTTAGATGAGCAACATTTAGCTTTTTCCTGCTCCATGATTCTTGAGGGACTTTCATCTTTAGATTGGTGGTTGGAGATCTATTCAAGAGATAAGATGAGAATGCTACTGCTTCAGCCCAAAAAGTATTTGACAAACATTTCTCTTTGAGTAGGCTTCTTTCCATGTTCATTATTGTCTGGTTTTTCCTTTCAGCCACTCCATTCTATTGTGGAGTATACCTGCTATAGTTTGCATAATAATGCCTTGTGATTTGCATAAATTTGTAAATTCGTTGGAGTTGTATTCTCCTCCTCCATTTGACCTGAGAGCTTTTATATATTTGCCACTCTTGTTTTCAGCTTCTGCTTTGAATTCTTTGAATTTTGCAAAAGTTTCAGACTTGTGTCTGAGAAAATAGATCCAGATTTTCCTGCTAAAGTCATCAATAAAAGTTAGAAAATAAAAGCTACCACCTATTGACTCTGTTTGCATTGTTCCACATAGGTCAGTGTGAACAAGTTCGAGATGTTGTTTGGCTTGAGTAGAGGACTGTGGAAAACTAGTTCTCTTATGTTTTCCAATTATGCAAGACTCACATGGGGAATTTCGCTCTTTGAAGATAGGGAGACCTTTGACCATGGAGTGCTTCTGTAGAATAATTAGAATCTGAAAGGGTAGATGTCCAAATCTTGTATGCCAAACCATAGTTTCATTGCGGGTGGATGCACTTTGTGCATATGTTTGGATCAGATTTACAGTTCTGAGGGTCAGGGGAAACATCCTATTCTGAGTCATGTGGATTTCAGAAATCAATTTTCTATTGGGGGTTTTATCGTATATCCTGCAAGATGCTCCCTCAAAAAGTACATTATAGCCATGTTCAATGAGCTATCCTACACTTAGCAGATTATGTTTCAGATCTGGAACATGATAAACATTGTTTATGTCTTTCTTTACATTTTGTTTAGTAAGAATAGGTACAGTTCCTTTTCCTTGAACATTAACTAAGGAATCATTTCCAAGTGTAATATCATATGAGATTGAAGAATCAATGCATGAAAGTAAATCTGTGTTACTTGTCATGTGATTGCTGCATCCACTTTCCAACAACCAGAGATCTTTAGGTTGTTCTTCAGTCTTGTGGCATGAGAGAAACATACCTTCTGAGGTTTCTCCTATATGATTTGAGACATGTGCTCTACCCGAGAGTTGATCTGATTGCTTCTTCCTGCATTCAGATTCATAGTGCCCATACTTTTTGCAGTAAAGCATTGTATGCTTGATTTTTCATTTGATCTTCTCTCTCTGCCTCTTTGAGGCTGAAAATTCTGATTCGGGTGTTGGTGTCTGTGACCTTGGAAATTTTGATTCTGGTTCTATTGTTTGTTACCTCCACTTGAGTTTTGGGTACTTGTAATGGTCCCTCGTCCTTGGTGACCTTTGCCTCTTCCTCTTCTTCTCCCTCTGTTGAAGGAGAATTGAGTTTTGAAGGCATTGGCGATTAACTCATCTGTGAGATGCAGTTTGGTCTCATGTGTCAACAGGGAACCAATTAGTTCATGTGTTGAAAAACATGACAGATCCTTGGATTCAAGGATTGTTGTAACAACCATTTCAAATTTCTTTGGTAAACTTCTGAGGACTTTCTCAACAATGCATTGATTAGGGATGGCTTCACCAGTCAATCTGATCAGGTTCACGATTCCCATGACTCTGGTCATAAACTGATCCACATTTTCAGACTCTGTCATTCTTAAAGTCTCGAATTGCGTCCTCAAGGTATGAAGTTTGACTGTTTTGACCCTGTCATTTCCTTGGTAGGCTGATTTAAGGATGTCCTAGGCCTGTTTTGAAGTAACAACGCCTGTGGTTTTTGAGAAAATAGAGTCATCCACTGAATTTTGAATCCAGAATTTGGCTTTATTCTCTATGTTCCTTTGTGTTTCCTAATCAGTTCTCTGTTGGTTTGTCATGGCAGAAAGGTTTGTTAGATCTAATTCCACATATCCAAGATCCACTAGATCCCAACACTCTTGTTCTTGCAAGAAGGACCTCATTCGAAGAGACCAAAACTCATAAATCTTTCCAAGAAGAATCAAACCTTGAGTTGGTCCTAAATTGCTAAACGTGGCCATCTTTAAATAATTTAACAAAAGAGAAAACAAAATTGTTAGAAAATTTCGTGTTTACCTATTTCCTGCGCATAAAACCAGGTCTTCTAATTTCTTGCAGTGACTTCGGACCAAAAAATGCGGTGTAAACCACTTCTTTGAATTTGATCAAGCTTGATCTGGCTATCCAAGTGAAAGATCTATTGATTCAGGGCTCTGAACTATGTTCTTTAGCAACTGTAATACTATAGCAACTGTAGCCCCTTTAATGGCGGAATAGGGATTTCTGAGTTTACTCGAGAGCCAAAGAAATTTTAACTTCTCATATGACCATGGGAAAAAAGAACCAGGTGCTACGGGCTTTCACGTTTCGAGACTTTGCGTTTCGACGCTGAAGGTAGCAATTCCTTCGAATAGCTGAAATGCAAAATTGCTTCAAGGATCAATGATCCTTATTGATTTGAGATCAACGGCCACAGTTTCTTTGGAATATCATGATCAACGATCTACAATCCTCCACAATCGGAGATCTAATGGTCCAGATCTACACTCGATCAACGACTGAGATTATTTCGGAATTTCGCGTATCGCGAGTTCACGAGACTCTCGCCTCTAATTTCCTAGTAGCCGAAATCGTGATGGCACTTGCATCGACGGTCCAGATCCTTTTGGGATTTCACGAATCGGTATTTTGCGACTCTTGAAATCTCGTCATGATGTTCTCCAAACCCCGAACTCTGAAATGCCAAAATTTTGATGGCGCTTGGATCTGCTGCCACCTATCCTCTGATATGGATGGTCCTGATTATCTCGCAAAATCTTACTTTCCCAGTCTTCACCTTCGTTCTCCCACTGCCAAAAAAAAATGCCAATGGCTTCTGGATCTTCGCCACCTGTCACTCAAGATCCAACGGTTGGAGTGATTTCGTGATTTTGGGATTTCGCGTATCGCGGTATGGAGTGCAGTCTCCTCTTCTCGTCCAACTCACGATTCCCGATTTCGCGATAACATCAAATCTATGGCTCATGATATTTCTCGATCCAATGATTCAGATCGAGTCGTGATTTTGCAATTTGTGAATTCTCACCACAGTGTTCTCTGACCTTTACTCCCTGCAAGTCAGTGAAATGTGAAGATCTCGCCACATGTCCTCCTTGATGGACGGTCCCAACTATTTCGGGATTTCATGACTTCGCAAGTTGGCTTTTCTCCTGTGCGCTCCAGAGGACTAAACCTCGTGCACTTTCTCCCGGATCCGATGGCTATCGGTCCTTTGCGCTAAATCTGATGGCTGAAAATCTTTTTCCTTTTCTGTGTGCTCCTCATCCTTTCTGAACTCGATTAACGCCTCAAATCTGTTAGCAGGACTGATCTTACAGCTGCATCTGCTTGTCCTTTGTTTCTTTTGCGTGTTCTTTGCTGCTTTTGCAAAGAGTTTCTCTTGAAGAAGGAAATTCATGAATCTTTCATGAATTCTTTAAAGAACTCACATATCTTTAATTGTTTCTGCCCTCTGCAACTCTTCTTCGTGAATCTTTCACAAATATTTAAATTCTTACAATTCTTTATTGTTTCTGCCTTCTACAACTCTGACTCCTCAAAATTTTGAGCATAATGTGCTCTGCTTCCTCATTTTTTCTTTCTGCAATGATATTTTGAGTAGATGGCGGACTATGGATTTCTCTCCAGGCTTTGTGAAGAATATCGCATCCTATACTCTTGTTCATAGTGTAAGCTATGCGCTTCTTGGGATCGAGTTTCTCTTCAAACTGTGTAAAGAGGCTTACGTCTGAAGCTCGGATACCATGATAAAATGAGAAGCAGAGAATACAGAAAGAGCAGAGCAGAAATAGTATTCAGTATATTAGGTATATGAGGAAAGGAGTACATTTAGAAAAGGGAAAATAGCTGAGCTAAATAGGCTCAAGAAAATCAAGAACATCAAGAAATGATAGTACAACTGGCTAGGATAGCTGGCAGTGTACAGTCAGACTGTTGAGGTTACATTATATTTAACACATGCAAATAGAACTCCTTTTTTGACTACCAAATAAGGCCTCAAGTGCACTGGGAAGATTTAACAAACTTAAAATTGACCGGGGAAGATTCGCACCATAGACATAAATGGACACTTGAACATATATATGGTAACTTACATTTAACTGCATTGTGGGATGGAATACAACGAGGGCACATTTACGACTATCCCTTGCCATAATTTCTAACACAAAAACATTAAGAAAGCCATTCAGATCACCTATATTAGGCTCTTTAACTTCCTCCGCCATCATACTCAACAAGGAGAGTCTCTCAATGGGATATACACTCCCACGATAAAAACAAGAATCGGCTACAATCCTCGAAATGGGGGAGGAATGAAACGTGGAGACATCATTATCCATAGGTTGTATCTTCATGCTTGTCATATTAACACCCCATCTAGGGGGCACCCTCCATCCTTGCCAATTCAATTCATTCAATAAGTAGGGGGTGTTCTAGATTTTGATCAGCCTCACATACCACATCTTGGTCATGGAAGTGTACTCCAACATCATCCAATTTGTCTACAATCTTGTTGAACTCCTATCAGACATGTGAGGGGATGAGGACTACATGAGGTGATAAGAGAGTCTTTAGGATTTCAATATTGCTGAGAAGTCTCCAACTAGGAGAGATATTTATGGGATCAGAGTCATTTAAGAGCTTGGATAGAAAAGTAATCATAATATTTGAGTCACCTTCCACAATAATATTTGGATAGCCATGTTGGGAGGAAACTTGAATTCCTTTGAGGCTCCACCGATTTGTTCGAATCATATCCATTGATGCCTATGATCATTTTACATATATATTCCCTTGATCATATTTGAAGACAACTCCAAATCCTTCGGGTCAGGGATTGTGTTTGGAGTTTCCATCAAAGTTTATCTTGATAAAACCTTGGGGGGAATTTCAAAGAGGATGGAAAAAGCATTGAGGGGGGTTGGAGAGTGGGAGTCATGTTCGTAAATGTATTTGGACTAAGATGACAGCTGATTAGGATATCTCTTTCATTGGGCTCACATGCTTTATCCTCATCTGTCCATTTTTTTTATTTATGATTGTTTCTTGCACATTACTGCCAATTTTGAGCCATATTTGGGTCTATGAAGATTGTTCATAGTGGAATATTTTGCAGTTCCTTTCCTTCCAGATATGACATACCACAAAACTAGGGAGAAACCTCCATATTCGATTTAAAATGGGATTTTTGAAGGCCAAGAGATGCCATCGGTCAATTGTATTGATAATAATGTCCCTTTGACCATCAGAGGTGCACATTACTTGGGCTACTTGATCTGAGAGGAGAGAAATGAATTGAAATTGATTAAGGAGGTGCTCCATTGATTCCTCATTTTGCTAGCAAAGAGGACAAACTAATGGACCAATGAAGGTATAGTTTTTGAGATTATCCCAAGTTAGAATACGATTCTGGGCCAATAACTAGAGAAAGGTGTTAATCTTGGGCCAAATATTTTCTCTCCAAATGTTTCTCCATATGTTTTCCTTAAGAAAGAGGTGGAATTGCACCACAAGGGCATACTATTCTTTGATGGAAAAGATCCCTCTTGTAGAGTGACCCCAGTGTAGGATGTATGGCTCATGACTAATCTGAATTCTTCTGAGGACCGAATCTTCCTGCCATGGACTTATATTCAACTCCAAGGGAAGACCAAAATTTTTGTGAGTTGTTTCCATAATTTCCAAGGAGGTATAGAGGAGGATCCCTTCTAAAAGTCCTTAAATCTAAGGGCTCTGTTGTGCTGCATGAAATGAAAAACTTCTTGCAAATTCTCAAATTGTTGTAGCGGCTTCAGTTGCTACCAATAATCTATCCAAAATAGAGCATCCTTACCCTTTCTTACTTCCCAAAACTTGTTCTCTTATATAAGAGAGTGATTTATCCATTTTTCATTCTAGATGAGCCACCCATTTCATTCATTCCACCTAATTAGTTTGGCTTCCTCGATACTAGGAATGTAATTTTTCCTCCAAAGTTTTCACTAGAGATCTCTTGGATGATTCAACCATATCCACTGAATCTTTGCTCCCATGACCTCATTTATAATAAAAGAGTCCCTTAGACCCAAACCTCCTAATAGTTTGGTTTTGCAAATATTCTCCCACTTCACCAATGTTGAATTCCTGCCTTCTTTTGTTTCTTTCCAGAGGAACTTCCTTTGAATGTTGTGAATGATATTGAGAACTGTTTTGGGAGAGGCTAATGCCGAGAAAAGGTAGATGGGAATGGATTGAAGAATGGATTTAAGGAGAACCAAGCATCTAGCTAAGTTAAGAGTACGAAAGGTCTAAGAGCTTAGACATTGTTCCAAGGAAGTAATAAGGGATTCTCAAGAACTATTGCGCAAGGCATTTTCAATGATGGTAATGCCAAGATATCTAGATGGAAGGGAGCTCTGAGAGAAGCCTAAGATACATGCGATATGGATTTGGATAACTGATGGGGTGTTAAAAAAATACATATGGGACTTGTTAGTGTTGATAGAGGTACCCGAGGAATCACTAAAGTCATTAAGGATATTGTGCATTCTGAGGTATTCTCTAGCTGTGGGACTCCCCATCATCATGGTCTCATCCACAAAATGAGAAACAAGGGGTTGGATTCCATGCAAGGACTTGGAGGGAGTCTTCTGTAATGAACACTTTGATATAGAATTTGAATCCTTCTGCCATGATGAAAAAAAGGAATGGGGAAAGGGGGTCCATTTGATGGATACCTCTTTATGAGGTGAAAGTTTTAGATGGGACTTTGTTGACTAGGATGGAAAAGAAGGTAGAATAAGCGAGGTTAAGAACCCAATTGACCTAGTCTTAACTGAAATCAAAAGCAATGAGAAGGGACCTCATGTATTTCCCGCTAATCTTATCAAAATATTTGGATAATTCTAGTGTAATTATCATGCCAGGGGTATGAGTAGATTTTAGAGATTGTTTCACCTCATGAGCGAGGATAAAATTGTCCAAGATTTGTTTCCCTTCTACATAGCCTGATTTTTCTTGAACAATAATAAGTTGTAGAAGAGGTTTAAGCTTGAGAGCCATTACCTTGGGGATCAGTTTGTAGATGACGTTGCAAAGAGAAATTGGTCGGAACTGCTTCAGGTGAGTAACATGCTCCTCTTTGGGGATAAGAGTAAGGGAAGTGGAATTAACTATCAAGAAAAATCCAACAGATTCTCGAGAATCCTCAATCAATTTCCACACTTCTTCTCAAACAATGTGCCACCAATGATGGAAAAAATATGTTGTGAATCCATCTAGCCTTGGTGATTTCCCTGTAGGAAACTCCTTAATTTCTTGGTCTACTTTCTCCATTGATACTAGTCAGAGAAGGGCAGTATTTTGATTTTCTATGATCAAGGAGGGAATATGATGAGTTATTTTGTCAATAGTTATGGATCTATCGGGGCAGGGCTCTTTGAGAAGATCCTTGTAGAAGTCGACCAGTTCTTGTTCCATTCCTTCATGATCCATTATTTTTTTCCCATGGTCATTAACAGGTCTAGTGATACTATTAATGTGTCAGTGTTGGATCATGGAGTGGTGATCTGAAAATGGATAGAAACTATACAACACTTGATCTGAAAATATCACTAAGTTTAATACCACTTTCTTATTCCAAAATATTTTATTGACAGTGCTTATAGCATAGAAGTGATTTATCTTACCCAAACAAACAAATTAACTGATGATCATAACTTGCATAATCTATCTTACATAAACAAATGCAGAATCACTTTATTAGTGCTCAAATGCTTCAAGTACAATAAAAGGAATTTACAATACAAGAGTTGAAGACACCTTTCAAATATGCTTCTCTAAGGCAAAAAAGGACAACACCCTTGCATTCCTCTCGAAAAATTGATAGAAGTGAGTATAAAGTCGGCTATATTATGCTTACAATGCCCCAGATTCCCCTTGGCATGCAAAATAATACAATGAATTTTTGTTACTTTTCTCAAATGGAAAAATTGAATGCATCGTTGAATCCCTAGCGAAACATTGTGCAAAATTGATATAAAATACTTGAAATTCAGTCAAGGTACCATTTGACACACTTTATGATGTATCCTCATATGCCTTGTACCCTCGTCATGCATTACGAGACCAAAAGATCTGCATAAAATTGTATGTCTTATGCCTTGGGGTGCGCACCATTAAATAGGCCCACCCTCTAAACCAATTTCCAAACTTAGTGGAAAGCATTAATTACAAAGTTGTTTATTTTCTTTTAACAAACCATATCCATGGATCTTTGGTTAGTGAAGGTTGTTTAAGTCTTGGCTATATTTGGAAGCTCGGGGGTTCCATTCCCACCGACCACTATATTCCATGGGATTTTTTGTTAAAAAGTTGGAACATATATATATATATATATATATATATATATATATATATATATATCCTCCGCATGAACTTTTAGGAATGAATATATAAACTATATATCATATGCTTATAACAACTCCACATGAATTTGGAAACAAATTACGTTTTTGTTATAACATATAATATATAGCATATCACCAAAATATGTGCTAAGATCCTCCTACGAATAGGTGTAAGTCATATGGTATGGAAATGGACCAAGGGCTTAAGGGTCGAGGGCTTAGGCCCTTTAGCCAACCATATGAACCTTAACATAAACTTTAATATATTGTTTGCCATATAGTTAACAAGGAGCATAGCGTGGTATGATGGTAAGGAGGCTTTGATAAGGCCTTTGGTGGTTATGGATGTCATCGGGTGGAACCCTGTTGACTCCATAACTTTTGATATTCACCAACCAATATTTGTCAATGAGGGGTCGCCATGTGGTAGCCTGTCATTGGATCTTGCAACTCCACATGTCAACATTTGATTGAACCAATTTTCTACCATTTGTCAACCTGCCATTCGTCCACCTAAAGGTACGAATGCCAACTTAGTTACTGCCACATCACATATACAATGCCATGTGTCACTCTGGATCTTCCACGTGTCAACATGTGAACCTACCACATGTCCCTCTCTGAGCCTGCCACATGTCTCTTCAGGGTTGACTTTTGCCCTAGTTGACCTGAAATTTAACTAGCCATAACTTTTTCATACAGACTCCATTTGACTTGTCATTTGCGCCATTCAAAATATGACAACGATATCTTCCCAATGATGTCCTTTTCTCGAACTTTTGAGATGGTTGAAGTTTGAGATTTTCTGACCCTTTCTGGATCCATGTGAGCGTTCTGGATCCTCCTAGACCTCTGTGAGTATTCTTGGATCCTCTTGGATCAAGCAGTGGAAGAATTTTGAATTATTCTCACCTTCCTTGAGCAATTGTATTTTTTATTTTTGGTGCCATATGATATCTTACTGCTCATATCGTTCCTCCAATTGTTGTTTGAGCTACTTCTCTTTGGCCTACAGTTGAGCTGTACTTATATATGTAATTATTTGTTGTTTAACCTCCTTCATTCCTTGTTTCAAGTCCCTCTAGGCATGGAATATATTTCCAAATACATTCTTGTCCCACTCTTTCAGGTGTTGTTTGAAGTTTTTAATTTTTGTTGGAATCAATATATTAAGGTCCTAGGACAAACAACTGCATCCTCCAACCATTTCTATAAATTCTCTTGAAAGTATTGATAGGTTAACCATAATTATTCAATATTGAAGGGTTTATGCCTTGGGAAGTTGGTGATGTCAATCCACAATTGTATGGGCCAATGATCCAAGCATGTTGTCATTATAATGTTGGATTCCAAAAGTAGGTCATCTAGCATTAGTGATTAAGAGATGAGAAATATGTCTATCTTACAAGAAACTTGTTGGGAACCAGATCACCTATTTGTCGAAGTATAGGTTCCATTTATTCTTTCCATATTGATTAGTTTGAGGGAATCAATTACATTTTTGAATCTGTCACTTTCATTGTCCATATGCCAAATACCACCCCTCTTTTCATCCAGTGAGAGAATAATATTAAAATATCCTCCTAAGATCCAATGCCTATTTAAAATAAGCTTTCTCAAGCCTTCCATACTACTCAGAAAAAGTTCTTTCTCCAAGGGAGTTTGTGGGCCATAGGAATTCGTGACGGTTCCTTCTTTGTTAGAGCCATGTGCACAATATGAAGCTTATATGGTTGATTTAGTTGAGTAGAAATTGTTTAGAATGATAGCGGTCAGGTTCCATAAGATTTATATCCCCCTCGACCGCTCCTCTTGAGTCATTATACAAATGATTTCTTTGCTTCCAACATCTGGAAATAATTCTTTCGACATCAACACCAACACACTTTTTTTCTTGTGACATTAAAATGTCTAGATTCTCATCTATGATATTATTTCTGAGGAGATGTTGATTGGTCCTCCCATTGAGGCCCCTAACATTACATTAGAAAATATTCATGAAGTAGAAGGAGGGGGAATGGGAAATAAGATCTCGATGAGCATTTCGGTCTACCCTGAATTTACCATGTAACTTCCTACTTCCCAATTGACTACTGGGTAGACTTCTTGCCTCTTGTTTTCTCTTATTTTAATGATTTTTGTGGTTCTATGTGTGGATTTGGATGGATGCCTAGCTCCATACCAGATATGGAGGTATCACATGCGGTGAAATTTAGAGATACTTTGTGAACTTTTCAGAGCTTCTCTGCGTGGAGAGATTGTAGTTCCTTTTTGCGATAGGCTTCTTCTAGGCACACCGGATCTATTTCTACTCATTATTTATTTTCCAACTCTATCTCCATATCACCTCCATCTTATTTAAGTTGATATTCTTCCAAAGAACCTTTACTATGAGTAGGGTCAATTTACTCCATTATTGGCTCTAATATTTCCTTGGCTTTTTTTTCGAGTGTTCTGATTACTTGAGTGTTGAGAGACACCATCCAAGTCATGAGAATCATGGATCTGGTTCAAGATCTCAAAAGAGTTTCTAGATGATGGGGCCTTAGATGGCCCAAGGGTGGTTTTTTTCTAGTTTGTTCATCGTTTCCCTTGGACTTGGGTGAATCCATCTTTGTAATTTTCAATGGCTATAACCACAGAACTAGGAGGGGCATTGAGAGGACACTCTCTGAATAAATGGACATGCTCACAGAATTTTATGCACCTAAAAGGAATATGCTCATATTTGATGGTTTGGATCCATTCCTCATCTTGGTTTTCGATGAAAATAAATCTTGGTATGGGTTCAGAGATGTTCACATAAACACAGATTCAAGCATAGGAGGTATATCGACGTTGGAGGGTTGCTTCAGTCATCTTGACATAATTTATTAGAGTATTTCCTATCCCAACAAGTATTTCTCTAAACTAGAATTCCTATGGAAGAGAATAGAGCCTGATCCACATAAGAGAATAAGTGAAATCTTCCTTTTTCGGGTTGAATCACTTTATCCAATATCTCAAATGGAGACCCTCTGAGTTGAAAAAATATGGCCCATTCTCGAATATTATATCCTTTTCCTCTAGATTATGGAAAATCACTATGGAGAAACCCTTTGATCCCAGTTGAAGGTAAAAATGGCCTTTGGGTTTCCACCAATTATTGATCCATTTGATTGAGACTCTTTCAAATGGCCATATCCTAAATTTTTTTCCAATAAGGGCATGATCCCTCATATATTGAGTTTGTTCCCCTACTCTAATTGAGCTCACTACATACCTGGGTGCCGCAAAAGCTTAAGGAATGCATTTTCCTAGTTCCCATGCTCAAGTCACCTTTGGATGAAAATTTTTAGCTTCAACCTCCATTACCTTTCCCTTGTTCAATTCCTCATGATAAGCCTGAATCCTTTGTTTGATGTTATGAAAAACCCTAGGAAATTGATGTTTGTGTGCAAGGGAAACTACTACCATTGAGAAACTCCATTATAGTTGATAATTTCTAGAGTCCCCAATAGAGATATTTTCTAGCCAATATATTCTAGAGCCTTGGAGGGAAGAGGGATATCTTAAGGAGCCCCATGACAAAGAACTAGATCGCATTCATTGGGTTGTTCAAGTTGAAGCAGAAAGAGATCTTGTGGATTAGAATTTTTGTAGTATATAATATACTATGAATTCTGGGAAAACTAGGTTGTGTGAGAGGATTATATCCAACCATAGGAAAATTCATCCTTGTGAAATAATAACCTTAGCTCGAGGTTGGACCTATTGCAAAAAGAGTATAGGAAATAGAGATCCTATAATTGGGTGGAAGATCCTTTGTTTGCAACCATTTAGTGTTTATTTCCATAAAGATAAGTATTAATGGTTATTTTTCATTATGTTGATTTAATGTTGCTAATGTTATGAATTATATGATGTAAGTTAAACATGCATGACTCTTCATGTATAACTATAATTGATTAATTGTGTCTCCTTGAGTATGCGTTATCATATATTCTTACATTATTTAGTTGCTAAATGAAAAATGAGGATAATTATATTAGAGAAAAAGAATATGGGTGAAATGTTTGGTTTCAAGAAGAGAAAAGGAAAAGTTATGATTCCAAGAGGTAGCCTGTATCCTCAACAATTGATAGAGGGTGCTACGTGCACTACAAAGTGCTATCAGAGCTACAAGTTATATCATTACGGTTGTATGGGAAAGAAACTAGCTTGCAAAGGAAGAATTTATAGGTTGATTGTGAAGTGTTTGACAAAATATCTTAACCACATTTGAAAAAAATGCATGTTGCATACAATATATTTGTAAAATACCCATTTTAAAATATGAATAAAATTACATATTACCATTTATAAAATACCCATTTTACAATATGAATAAAAATACATATTCCTCCTAATTTAATATCAAGTTGAAATGTTAATAAAATAAAAATATTAGTTTCGTTAGATAAGCAAAGAATAATAATACTAACAAATAACAATTTCAAATGACCCATTTGAAAAAGATACAATTTAGTAAGCAAGAAAAACATTGTATCAGACTACTTTATTTTTTTATTGGGTTTTAATATAACATAAGTTTTACTCTATATCCATTCTAAATCTATGTGTTGTAATTTTAGCTTCTACATGAGAGCTTCAAAAGGTCAAAGTTCATGTAACTGCATGCATAAGTTCTATTGTGAACATACTCTCTGAAAGTTTCACCTATGATTTTCAAACATTTCAATCAACAATTCCAATGGTTGTGAGTATGCTTTTATCTAAATGATGGCTTGTTTCGATGCATCTTACAAGGATGAGGCTTGAGTTCCAATATCTCATATACAATTGGGCCTTGTTAAGGAACCCTAATTCTTCTTCGAATACCTTTCCTCTATCCTATGGGCCATTTCCCCATAAAATAATGTATCCCCAAGCTGGTCACTTCCTTCATTAAAATCCCAAGTTAATAAACATAATTAAAAACAAAAATGTTATTAAAAAAACACTCCTACCCATCCTTAATGTTAAAATATATTAAACTCACTCCATACAAGTCTAGATAATACTCTCTCTCATTACCCATTTAATGGAAATATTTTCCCTTTACATCAACATACTTCACTTGTATATCTTTCATCTATACAAACTTCACTTGTATAATCTTTTAGTCCTCAGTTACCCCCTTCTACAGCTGTCTCCATATTAAATTCCACTTTAAATTTTCAAAACTGAATTGTTCCACAATCATCTACCAAATAATGCATTAGCAAAAAAAAACTAGATAGGTATCTTACCCTTTAAGGTTACAAAAGGCAACTTCATAAGCCAATGTTTTCATTATAAATTGTAGTAGTTCTCTAACTATCTACAATCTTAGTATGATCTATGTGGTGACATAACATTTCCTTTATAACCCATAAATTGGGCATGTGAGTATTGTGGCCTCTACTATGAATACATTTCGAGTTACTCTTGCTTATGTACCACCTTAAATCTATCATATTGATATTTTCTTCAGTTGGATTTTCATTATGGGCATTGTTATACGTTTCTTTTAAAACCCTTCCTTAGTATTCACTTTGTAATATAATCATTTTGATTGAGACAAGTGTCTGTAATTTAATGTATTTTTCAGAGGAGAAACATATTTTCAATACAACAACCATTGTCTCAACTTGCTCTCAAATGGCATGTGTTTGTTGTTGAAAAAGGAATCATT
>ML779001.1:676539-717784 GCA_009831015.1 Picea engelmannii | reverse complement strand
TTTGCTGGGTTTTCTTCCCCTAGAGGGTTTCCCAGGATAAATGTTGTGTCTCTTGTGGATGTGTATTTCTCAGTGATCTTGTTCTTATTATGCTCTTATCTTATGAAATGCAAAGAACTATGATAATGGCATAAACATTAACACAATGCTTTGAGAACAATGACAAATGGGACCCCCATCTAGGCTCACTCTAATGATAGTCACAAAGGTATGGCATGCTATAAGATAGACATTCAAATTTTGACCCAGAAAAAGCACTAGTGGACAGCCATTTATTTATGAAAGGAAAGACACACAAGACGCAACCACATGTTGATATAAGCCATTTATTTATGAAAGTAAAGACACACAAGACGTGACCACATGCTGATATAACTAGGAAAAAATCAACGACACTTGAGCAAAGACTGAAGTAAAATACTGAAGGGAAAAGACACTGCAAGGGAAATGTAGATTGTTGTCCTAAAACTATAAAAAATCAGCAAGAAGGAAAGACATGGAAATACAATGTTGAAAGAAAAAACAACTACCCTACACCCAAAAGTTTTACCTCAAAGTTGCCATGATTAAATGTAACCATGGAGCCAGATGATCAATCTGATGAGAAAGGTCAACACAGTCAACCTTCCAGGGGGACCAACCATGAAATCTCATATGACGCAAAATCGCCTTGATAGTGAAGGCATAGTTGATGGTTGTTGGTTGATCGAAGGTTGGTTGGGACTTAGAACATGGTATTTCAACAGTAACAAGCATGAATGCATGAGAGCCGAAACTCTTTGCATCTACCTGCTGAAATACCTCCATCATTATGAGCTTGACTGGGTCATGATGAACTCTAATATCCAATCTCTGATCAATCTCAGGATCCTAAAGAACAACCTCGAGATGCGGAATCATAGGCAAAGTGTAAGGCACATCATCCTTTGGTTGAACCAAAAGTGGCTCCTCATGCTGTAATGGTATCAGATCAAGTTGTTCTTGAACCACTGTTGTGATAGGCAAGGATGAAGCCTCTACTAGGATGGGCACAGATGAAATCCCCTGTTGACTTATCTCTACTTGGTTAACCTGTGGTTCCTCATCATTTTGAAATTTTTCATCTTCATTAATGAGAGGAACCAATGAACACTCCTGAGTATTCAATTCTTCACCTTTATCTTCTCCGAGCTACATGTGACTCAAATGGTGCAACTATTATTGGCTCTGGAACATCTAAAATTAGGCTATCACCCTCATGTTCATCTTTGGGAACTTGATATAGTGCAAGTTGTGGTTCATCTTCAATAACACAGAATTCTTGCACTTTTGTAACAACCAATGTTCGAAGATCATCGAGTGCACTTACCTTCACTAGTTGGTCTAGGACATGGATTAGAGGGAGTTCACAAGCTGCAAGGTAATTTCTCTCTAACTTGATAGCGGCAACTTGCGCCTCCTCCATATTTTGAGGGTCTTCATTCTTGAGAAAAACACCAAAAATACCATCAAATGTCTCAAGATAATAAATCAAAGCAGCATTTTCGTCGAGCCTTACTTTGTAAGGAATTCGATTGTAAAAGTTGGAAAAACGAGCGTAAAATTGGAAAACATTTTCACTTTCATGCTTCTTAATAATTGAAAAAAATGTGCATAAGAAGAAAATGTCCTGTGTATCTCTTAGTGAATTTCTCTTGGAAGGAATCCCATCCATCAATGGAAGCATCAGGAAGGGAATTGTACCATGCTTGTGCCTCCCCCTTGAGGGTCGACACAAACATCCTCATGTTCCACATCAAAATCGCCCACCACTTGCAAAAATTTAGCCAAGTGATCCTCAACTGATTCTCCCAACCTCCCTGCAAACAAAGGTATGTGTTTAAGCCATTTATGTGCATATAAGTCATGAGGATAATCTGGGAATGCAACAAAACTTAGTGGGTCAAAAGCAGAAAATATCCACCTAACTGGTGGCCTCACAACTACATCCATATTGTTAGTCTCAGATAAAAAAAAGCACAACTACTACCCTACTACTAGCTTGAGATGGAAATAACCCAAAAAATGAAGAGGCCGGAGATGCACTCACCATAGTGCTCATCGAAAAATAACTTACCTAAGAACTCGTACGCTTACCAACTTCGAAAGGAGTTCTTGGTGAAGGGATAGTCTTGTTCCAAGGAAAGATGTTAGGATTTGTTGAAGCTCGGAACTAGACCTTGTGAGGGAATCGAAACTGAAAGATCTTCTTGCATAAGTCCCCTGTGGAGTCGTCCCTGTATCATGTGGAGTCACCAGGTGACTTAGAAAAATTAAACCAATTAAAGTAAAACTCAACAATGTCTTTGTCACCAAGGCTTGCATTCTCTAGCAACGACGTCAATTTGTTAGCTCAAAATTCCACCCTCCAAATTGAGTTGATAGACCTGTTATAACAGCGATGTAAAAATGGCTATGGAATAGAAATAGAACAAAAAACTACTCAAAAGATTGATAAAATCACAATAAACAGTTCAGAAAATGACAAATCAGATTGCAAATTTCACAAGATGTCGTCAAGAAACAAGGTTAGAACCAAGGTTACTAGAACCGGACCGGAACCAATAAAACCGATCGGTTCACAGACCCCATCGGTCCAAACCGCCCCATCAAACTACCTGTGACCGGTTCCATACGGAACCGGTTTTTTTCCTCGAACCGACCGGTTCCATACCGGTTCCGTGAAGATGACTTATGGTCGGAAAAGTGAGGGGGAAATCAATTTTTTTTTTTAAATAAGAAAAGGGGCATGCATGGGAAGGTTCTAGAATTGTCTAGAGCCCCTTATAAAGCTATAAAAGCAACCCCACCCCCTCTATTTCACTCACACTACTCATTTGGGTTCTCTTGAGTTTGTGAGCTAAGGGTTTTTGTTGATTTTAGAGAGCTGATTGCAGGGCTGATTTGGAGAGGTTGCTTTGATTTGAAGAGTTGATTGTTGGGCTCATTTGGAGAGTTCTTTTCTGAGTTTCTTGGACAAGATTTGGAGCTGACTTGGACAAGTTTTCTTCGGCAGATTTGGAGCTTGTTTTTTGGGGCAGATTTCAAGGTATGTAAACTATGCACTTACTCCCAAAAACCATAGTGATTACTCTTCTTAAAATTGTTGTTGTTTTTTCCTTAAAATTATTGTTGTTTTCTCCTAACAATTAAAAAAACATAGGGTTTTTATTTGCAGATTTTTATTTGTTTCCATGGCTCCTAAAGAAAAGAGGGATCCAGCATGGCTTCATTGTCAATTGATTGATGGGAAAATGGTTTGTAATTATTGCCAAAAGGAGGTTGGTGGGGGAGATATTCATAGGATCAAGCAACATTTAGCCCATGTAAGGGGGAATATAAAACCATGCTTGGAAGTTTCTGATGAACTAAAAGATGAGATGCAGGGCCTTCTTGATGCCTTTCAATCAGATAAAGCCAAGAATAAGAAGGTTCGAAAAGAGGTGGGGAGAAGTAGTAGTGGAACTCGATTTGATAGTGATCTTCAAGATAGAATGCCTAGTTTTGAGGAATCCTCTGCTTTCCTAATCCCTGGGCGTGATCATTATACCAATCCTAGGGAAGAAGTAGAACATGTTGGTGGAAGTGGTGCTAGTAAATCAGCATCCAAAAGGCCTTGTGGTAACCTTGAGTCATTTTTTGTACCCCACACTACCCCTGGTGCTCAGCCCACTATTGATGCCAAATGGAAGAAGATAGAAAGGGAGGTTGCTTGGGAATGCATTGTTAGGTGGTGGTATGATGCAGACATACCTTTCAATGATGCAAGGTCTGTTTATTATCAACCTATGTTGGATGTTGTAGCTTCATGTAGTTCGAGCTTCAAGGGACCTAGTTATGAGGATATTAGGGGGAATCTTTTAAAAAATGAAGTTGAAAGAGTAGAGGAATACCTCATAGAGTTCAAGGAGTCATGGTCTAAAACAGGGTGCACAATCATGTCTGATGGATGGACTGATCAGCGATCCCACACCATTCTCAACTTCCTTATTGCTTGCCCTAAAGGAACTATGTTCCTTAAATCAGTGGATGCATCTGATCAAGTGAAAGATGCAAATTTACTATTTCGTCTTTTGGATGAAGTAGTTGAGGAGGAGGGGGTGCAGAATGTTGTACAGGTTATCACAGATAATGTCTCAAATTATGTTGCAACTGGAAGGATGTTAGAGGAAAAGCATTGTACCATTTGGTGGACTCCATGTGCAGCCCATTGTTTGGACCTCATGCTTGAGGATATTGGGAAAATTGAATGGGTGAAAAAACCAATGGAACAAGGTAAAAGCATAACAAGGTACATTTACAACCACTCATGGGTTTTGAACCTTATGAGAAAAAACACCGGTGGAAAAGAGCTTGCCAAGTCAGCTATCACACGTTTTGCAACGAATTTTCTTACGTTGCAATCCATGATCGACCAAAAAGCCAACCTGAGGAAGATGTTCTCTTGTGATGAGTGGAATGCATCTCAATGGAGCAAGAAGGCTGAAGGAAAAGAGATTGTTGAAAAAGTGTATGAGAAAGCATTTTGGAAAAGGGCAAAGGAGATAGTGCTATTTAGTGCGCCTCTTGTGAAAGTCTTGAGAATGGTGGATGGTGATAAACCAGCCATGGGTTTTGTTTATGAGGCCATGGATCAAGCCAAGGAGGCAATAAAGGAAGCATATCAGGGTAAAAGACAAAAGTATCTTCCTTTGTGGAGAATCATTGATGAAAGATGGAATAAACAACTCCATCGACCTTTACATGCTGCAGGATATTACTTGAATCCCAGGTAAGTAGTAAGTAATTTCAAAGTTTTTAAGATATATTATTAAATTTTAATTGCAAATGTTTAAACTTTAGCTAATGTTTCAAAGTTCAAACTCATTGACTCTTAAGCTTTAACTCTTTGAAAGGTACCATTACACAAAAGATTTTGAAGCAGATGGAGAGGTAAAAGAAGGATTATACAAATGCATTGAGCACATGGTCCCTGATTCCAACAAACAAGATGAGATACACAGCAAACTCTTGCATTTCAATGAGAGTATTGGTACCTTTGGCATGGCTATGGTTGTTCGAATTAGAGAAAAAGATCCACCAGGTACGTAATTGTAAAGTCTTTCAATTATATTATTCATGGAAAAAATTAAATCCAACTTTCAAACTCCTTTGCTAAATCTTCTTTGTCTTTACATGCAGCTTATTGGTGGCAGCAATTTGGTAGTCAGTGCCATGAATTGCAGAAATTTGCAGTTCGGATATTGAGCCAGACATACAGTGCTTCTGGGTGTGAACGCAACTGGACGATTTTTGAGAGTATACACACCAAGAAGAGAAATCGTTTAGAGCAAAAACTGTTGAATGATATGGTATTTGTTCAGTGTAACCTTAGGTTGAGGCACAACCAATTGCTGAACAAGACCCCTGAATCCACCAACATATTCTTGGATGATGTTGATCCCTCATTAGATTGGGTTGTGAAGACTCAGCCAACAGCTTTTGACAATGAAGACCTTTCCTGGATGGATTTGGATCCCGAGCCACATCAAGAGAATGTGTGCACTGATGTTGCAACTGTATCTTTGCCTTCTAGACCAGGGGAATCAAGCCAGGCTCATAATCCTCCTGTTGAGTCTACTCATGTTGAGGATGTAGATGATGACTCTGAGTCTAAGTCTGAGTCTGAATCTAAGTCCTTTGAGTCTGAGTTTCAGTATGCAAATTCAGATTATTAGATTGTGTAGTCTCTACTCTCTAGAGTCTAGCCTAGACTCTAGAGTTATTTTTGGACTTTATAGGCCATTTAGAGTCTTTTTGATGATGTATTTTGATTCGGATATTCATATGACTATGGAGTGCACTTACTCTTAGTGTTATTTTGGTTTTATACACTATTACTTGTTATATATGAGAAACTTTGCAAATTTGTGTATAATGGTTTGGATTCACATGGATGCACATGAATATGTATTTTTTTTTTCAAAATTTGAATATTTTATGTATTTTTAGTGACCGGTTTTTTGATCTAGTTTTTTTCCAGTTTCGATTCGGTTCTGGTTTTTTGGGTCAACCGGTCCAGTTCTGGTAACTTTGGTTAGAACACAAACACTCGAATTCTTTATTGATAGGCTTGCAAGAGAGTTGGCTACACCACAAAAGGCAAGTCCACAACCGGTACAATAATCACTTTGCTCAAAGAAGAGTCACTAGACTAAGAGAGAAAGAGAGAGGAATGAGAAAGAACACTATGCTAGCTACTACAATATCCGACCAATAACCAATGAAGATTATCCAATATATAGGAGAGGAGTGTGAAGAAAATAGAAGTTGATGCGCATGAGGGAATAAGTGTGAGTGAGTAATGTGCATGGGTGAGTTATGACTGAGAGTGTATGTGCATAGTGAGTTAAATAATGGCTAAGATGCATGGAGGATAATTTTAGCTTTCCAATGCATGTTAGATTGCTAAATTTGACCAAGGGATGAGGGAGTTATGAGTTTAAGAGAAATTCGCCCTATTTTTTAAGGATTTCCTAAAATTTAGGAATTTTGCACTTAAAAGCAATTTAGGGAGAATTTTTAGAAACTGATTGCATAGAAAGTGAGATGAATAGAGTGAGAAAAATTAGCTTTGAGTGACTAAACTTTCTCCAGAAAATGCCACCTCACCCATGCGCCACCTCTTTAGCTTAATTAATTCTCATTTAATACATAATCCTTGGAAAATGCACCCTTGGCCCATGATGTCATGTAGATGCCACATCATCCTAATACTCTTCCACATGTCGAAATCTGATCTTGCCACTTGGCACTGCTGGAGATGATGATGAATGCTAAAAATAAAAATTTCCCAAATTAGCCATCTGGTCCCAAAAATTCAAAACTTATCGAAACTGACTCAAACTTTCCCCAAATGCTCGGGATGACTAGGAGACCACCATCATTTGTCTACTACTAAAAATAGAAATTCCTTGCATGCCCATGATATTATATTCATTGGATTCCATTTTCCGCAAGGAATCTGAATCTGAATTCGCAATCAGAATCGACATGCGAGCCCTAGTGCTCAACCTGCTAAAACTAGAAATTTGCGATGAATCATCCCAAAAGAGGTCCAAAACACTCAAAACGTCTCAAGGATCCATAATATGTGCTCAAAATCTAAATCTAGGACCTGGAGCTCAAACTGCTAAAAATAGAAAGTTCTTGCATGTCGCCCGGAAAAGTGTTATCGGGCCTAGAATCATGCAAGGACCCTCCCTGTATGCTCATAACTGCTCCAAACTATCAAGTGACCCACTCAAACCGTGTCTCCTAAAAAGTAACACACCTGCCGTATGTATACATCTCTCTCAAAATGCATGGGAAACAAAGTCAACCCTAACTATGAACCAAACAACCATGTATCGATCATATACCTACCTCTGATGGGAACCACCTTTGTTAACCACAAGTGCTAAACTTTGAGTGAAACTCAGAATTCCAACCAAAGGAATGGATGCTAGCTCTTAACCCTCAAGATTTTCAAGGGTGAAAATCTAGGGGTTTATAGGAAGTAAGGGCCCTGAAACGATGCCTCAACAACTTCAATAGGGATATCATGGATATCTAGGGGATTTGACCTACACGACCCTCCAGTTTGCTCAATGGAAAACTCAATTTGACTCTCAGTTGGCCAACATGGAACATAAATGGGACTCCTGGAATGTAGCGCAAGTGGGACACCTTCAAACCATGGTGGATAGAGGGAATCAGACTAATACCTCCATAGCCAGTCTCAGAGAAATAAACAAGCAACACATTAATCAATGGCATATGGCACATGTCTGATCAACAATTGCTCAAAATTTTGCAACCTGCCTATTTCCAAGACTTTGAGATAGAAATCAATTTAACTATCACCCTTTCCTTTCACCTCACCAAGAGTGTAGTCCTCAAATCCTCGGAACTAAGAGGCACATGCCCCTTACCAAACTCAACTGAATTTCGAAATCCGTTCAAATAATATGGACTTTTGGCCACATCAAATGGGATAGAACATGCATAAAAGAAAACCCAACTATATCACCAGCTTGTTATTTCTCTACCAGTTTCCAAAAGGTGTTTAATATCCCGATTTCTCCTGATTTTGATGGGGAATATGAACTTGTAGACAAGTTTGATGAAAGAGAAGCAATGGAAGATGAAGACCCACCAATCTCCCTTTTATTCCTTTGCTTCTTATTCTAATTTTTCCCTTTGTGCTATTGAATTGGCATCTTCTTTCTGTAGTACCACTTTGATTTCCAAAGTCATGCCAGGGCATGCTATAACACCACCATGACAATATAATCGGACTTGAACAAATCATACTGGGCCAGAACAGATAGGTTCGGAACAGTTCACACCAGAGATGGTTCAAACCAGTTACTGAGCTACACTAGTAGGTCAGTTTCGTCTCGAACAGGCTAGTTCAACCAACCAGTTTGGCCAATTCTGATTTGGAATGGCTCTCAAAATAAGGTCCCACCAGAATGACACCATGCCCAAAATGCTAAAAAAATCGAGGGAACAAAAAGCCTTGCATGCTGTATACATGAGCAAACTTTGCATATTTGGACACCAAATATGCAAAGTTTGCTCATGTATACAGCATGCAAGGCTTTTTGTTCCCTCGATTTTTTTAGCATTTTGGGCATGGTGTCATTCTGGTGGGACCTTATTTTTGAGAGCCATTCCAAGTCAGAAAAACTGGCCTTATATATATATATATATATATATATATATATATATATATATATATATATTATGTATTTTTAGTCAACCAGTTCTTCGACTTGGTTTTCTGGCTGGTTCTGGTCCAGTCCAGGTTTGCCCTTTGGCCAGGGGTCTGGTTGTAATAACATGAGTCCAAACCCACTAATGATACCAAGGAGGTGGTCCATTACTCTTGTTAAAATCCCAGAAAAGGGATGCCCAAATAACAGGCATTTGAGTTTATTGCAGGCCTCGTGATTTATGTATTTCCATGCTTTGGAAGTTGATGTGCCATTTGATTAGGTTTCTGCATTATCTTATGATTATGTTTGAAAACGAAATTCAAAAATTAAGATATTATTTATGATTTTTTGAAGGCAATTAGATTTTTTCTGTAGAAATGCCTATCAGCGATTAACATAAATTTCATATAAAAATTTAACAAAAAAATGTTAAAAAAATTCCTACCATTGACAAGCCAAAAAGCCCTGGGTAAGTTTGAATGCTTCTCAGCTTAGCAGTGGACACCACAGTTCAGCAGGCAATGAGCAGTGGAGCGCCACGATTCAGCAGGAGGTGGACCTTCGCACAGAATGGGAGCAACGAATCACTCAATAGAATGGAAAAAAATGAATAATTGATGACCCTCACACAAAATGGCAGCAGGTCAATCATAACTCTATTGTGCTTTTCTTTCTGCATCTTCCTTTTTATAGAAGCCATCTTTTGCACTCCCACTTTGTATTGACATTATTGTACCCAGCAGTCCCATTGACCTACTTTAGTGATCATTTGTTGGACATTAATAGAATTATCTTATCTTATCTATGCTCATACAGAAGCTCTGCTCAAGTGACAGCTAAACAACAGCACTCACAGCAGCTCTTAGAGCTACAACAAAATCAGTCAACACACCACAAGTCAAAAAGCCCTTGGTAAGTTTGACTGCCTCTCAGCTTAGCAGTGGACACCACAGTTAAGCAGGCAATGGGCAACGGGCAGTGGACCTTCGCACAGAATGGCAGCGAAGAATGACTCAACAGGATGGCAGAAATGAACAATTGATGACCCTCACACAAAATGGTATCATCTCAATCATAACTCTATTGTGCTATGCTTGAACAGAAGCTCTGCTTGAATGGCAGCTCAACAACAACGCTCACAGCTCAAGGACTCTGTGTGATTTGAACAGCGGCCCTCAGAGCTACAGCAAAATCAGGCAGACACTCTCTTTTGGGAAAGTACTTCCAAGCTTCTAAAATGTGTGAACCTATTGTTGATATGCTTTGCATGGTTGATGGTGACACCCTTTATATGGGTTTTATTTTTGAGGGCATGGCCCATAGTAAGGAAGCCATTGCTGCTGCATTTAGTAATGTGGAAAATGACTACATGGACATCTGGGAAATAATTGATCGCGGATGTCAGATTATGCATACCACTTTGCATGCAGCAGCATGTGATTTGGAGCCTTGATTATTTGTCTTAAATAGAGATAGTGGTAGGGCGATCACAAGCAGACTTTACAAAGCTATCGAAAGGCTAAATAGTATCCAACTATTGCAAGGAAGGTTAGAGAGTAACTCAGGGCATACAGGCTAGAAGAAGGGAAATTTGGAACCACTGAAGCCAGGGAGGATCGTCCATGTGTTGATTGAGGAGTATGGTAGAAATTACATAGGGCAGAAGCACCTAAACTACAACATGCTGCAGTTTTGAGTTCTGTGTCAGCTGTCGCCCACCCAAAAAGAAATCCTTATGTTTGCTTCTTGTTTCAATGTTTCACCAGAGATCAATCTTGCAATGGCACCAGATGTTGGCATGCACGTGTACATCAAAGTATGCTACACCATAAAGATACAATATGGACAAGAATGCATTTATTGATATGACAATGGAATACAAGTGGGATAGTCAGTCCCAATGGAGGCAGGCAGCATTTTACTAGTTCTCCAGGATATATCTACCTTTCTCTTCCCTACATCTCTTTCTATATCTAATCATGCAGTGGTTACAGAAAGTTGAACCAGCATACCTAAGTATCTCTTAAATACATAATTTTTTATCACAACACGATAAGTTATTGTTAACATTTTAAATTAAGGAGACCTTTAGTACTAAACAATGTTTCCGGAGTAGGAGTGAGAGTGTCATTTCCCAGAAAACCTCAGGAGTGGAGCATCCTGGGAGTGTTTTATATATGTGTGCATGTGTATTCAAAAAAAGCATGCAGAATGCCAAATTAGTTGCATAATATATGAAAACATGCATATTTGTGCCACTTGTAGATGAATACTACATTACTATGAAGTTAGAAATGCCATCCATAGTACATTAATGATTATATTTAAACTTTGAAAGAAAGCGTTATGAACAAACGAGCAAGAACATAAACAAGAAAGAACATTTAAATGACAAGCAATGTTCCACCATCGCTTATATTGGGATCCTCATCATTAGTATCATCCTTCATCTTTTGCCTCTTGTCTAGCCTTTGCCTCTACCTCGATCCTCTAGGGACATCAGTCAACATCACCCAATTTTGATGAAACTGTCTAATCCAAGCCTTAAAATATGGTAGAAAAAGCTTAACATGCCTAATCAATGATTTTGGTTTGAGTGAAGGGTACATTTTTGCTAGGGCTATGACAAAGGAGTTCAACAATCAACACCACCAACAAGGGGTACATAAAAGGCTTGGTGCTCTTGATTAAATGACAATCACATACCCTCATACGTAATAGAATCCACTGAAAATGCTGCAATTCCATCAATCTTGAAATCCTGAAAACTGTTAAGTAGAATTTCCTATCCCATTCAAAATTCAGCAGACTTAACAGTTTTCGAGATTTCAAGATTGATGGGATTGTAGCATTTTCATTGGATTCTATCACGTATGAGGGTATGTGATTGGCATTTAATCAAGAGCACCAAGCCCTTTATGTACCCCAATGTTGGTGGTGTTGATTGTTAAACTCCTTTGTCATGGCCTTAACAAAAATGTACCCTTCACTCAAACCAGAAGCATTGATTAGGCATGTTAAGCTTTTTCTACCATATTTTAAGGCTAGGATTAGGTAGTTTCATCAAAATTGGGTGGTGTCAATTGATGTCCCCAGAGGATCGAGGTAGAAGCAAAGGCTAGACAAGAGGCAAAGAATGAAGGATGATACTAATGATGTGGATGCCAAAATAAGCGATGGTGGAACATTGCTTGTCATTTATGTTTGTCATTTAAAAAATTAAATGTTCTTGCTTGTTTATTTGTAATGTTTTCTTTCAAAGTTTCAATATAATCATTAATATACTATGGATGGCATTTCAAACTTCATAATAATGTAGTATTCATCTACAAGCACAAATATGCATGTTTTCATATATTCTACAATTAATTTGTCTTTCTGCATATATAAAACAGATGCTCCCGGGACACTCCGCTCCCGAGGATTTTTGGAAAATGACACTCCCGACGCTCCCGCTTCTTGCACCACTGATTTAATTGCCAACATTTTTGGTCAAACCTACTCAAAAACCAATCATGGTTCAATGTGTCCAAGGAGCATTGAGGGAGCATGCTCCCTGCTCCATGAGCATCACATGCCCCACAGTGGCAGGGAGTGTCCTATTGAGCCCCAGAGGGTGCTCCCTAATTTTGGGAGGACGCTCCCACTCGAAGCACGGTTTTGGGGGGGAGCGGCCCCTAGGAGGGCGCTCCCAACAACATTGGTACTAAATTAGACTCCACCTAACACGAAGACATTCCTAATAAGAAAAGAAATACCCTTTCAACAAATTGCTTAGGTGGGCCTTGCTTAAAAGGCCTAACAGTAAAGAGCATGTGTTTTCTTCTTGGAGGTCACCAGTTCGAATCCGGAGGGGGTAGGTTATGTACACCTCCATAGACTAAGCAGTGAAATTGCTTGTCCCACAAACAAGGAGGTCTCATACATCATTTTGGTGCCTAGCTAGGCCATGACCTTAAAATTAGATTATTATTGTTATTGTTATTATTTTTTAAGAGTAGGATGGGAACCTTGGCATGGATACCAAGAAAAGAAAGGCAATCGCACCATCACTAACCAGGGAAAGCCTAAATGAATATATCTGAACATGTATTAATTAGTTACTTAGGAATCCTCTCATTTCCAATGTCCATGACTATGAAATGTAAGTTTCCAGGAATATTAAATGATTTGTTCTCCGACAAAAGAAATCTTAATTATCAGAATAATAGTATCTTGTTTCTCAGTTAAAAATTCAAACTGGAATAATGAATACAATGTGTAGTTTGCAAAATCATCAACAAAATGCCAAAAAGTTTTACTCAGGATTCAAGATATCAGCTTCAAGCCCCTCTTTCCTACAAATTGGTTGATAAGATACTATGCTTGTCCTTCTCATGTCTTAAGAATGCAAACTTTAATCACAGAATCAAACTTCAAAATTATGAGTGCTAATAAAGAAAAATGCAGTCCCGAGACTCATAGAAAATGCTTAGGATAGATGGGAAGCTATGCCTTGGCATATGTCAACACAACTTAAATACTAGAATGAAATATGGATTGGCTTATAAAATTTTCACTCTCGCTTACAATTGCAAAACAAACACTGCAGGCTTGTGGGAAGTTCTGGAAGCTTTACTTTCTGCATCTTGCCTTTTATAGGAGACATTTTGGTACTCTGGCGACATTATTGTACTCAGCAGTCCCTTTGACCTACTTTTGTGGTCATTAGTCCGACATTAATAAAATTAAATTATCTTGTCTTATCTACCTTTAAATTCTACGAATGGGAAGTGAAAAACTTTAAGGAGCACAAAGAGTAAGGCTACATTTTGTTTGAAAACAATGGTACATGGACAATAGATAACAAGCAGCAAATTACCGAAAATGATTAGACAAACTATCCGGACATGATAATAACCAAGAAACAAGAAGAACAATAGATATTAGATACTACTACTACCATAGTACCAAAGGGTACCACTACTACCATAGTGCAACGCTGAAAGAATCTCCCATATTATAATTAACTAAAGTTTAATAGGATTGTTTTAGACCAGTATAGCTTGAAAATTTACTCGCCAATGGTCCAATTCCAAAACAATTGGAACCGTTTCGCTGGCACAAATAACATAGGCAATAGAATAACAGTTCCTTCCAACTCTAAAGGGCATCGACCCCTACTACCTTAGAGGAGCTCAAGCTCTAAGCTAATCAAGTATACTGTGTGTGCCTTAAAATTTCCAAATTCAGGTCAGACATTTCAACTGTATGCTATTATGAACTGGCGAAGCTCGGGGTTCAAATGTATCCTCGAACTTATATTGGGCACCCACATTCTTAGTGGCTTGGGAGACCCCCACCACCCGGTTACGAATTTCCGCTTACGACGCTTATATCGGTTGAATATGTAAGAATCGCTTATGATATTTTCATTTCAATTATGAAATTGGTAATGGCAACCCTGTAATATGTACGCATTGTCAACCACTTTGCCTTTACAAATTCTATGAATACATTATAATTGCACAAACAACATAAGCCCTACTCAGAAGTCCTCAATCGTCGTAGGGAAGACAACTCAGAGTAATAAGGGGCCTTAATTTCAGACTCCGTACACACAGCATTCATTCATTCAACAACAGACCAAAAAAAGTGATTTCCCATGCAATTCAAAGTGGGTATAGTAAGAATTTAATGGGGTATCATCAGAATCAAAGTGGGTTCGGTCAGAATTTAATGGGTTTAATCAGAAACAAGGTGGGTTTAGTCCGAATTGAATGAGACTCGATCAGAATCAAAGTAGGTTTAGCCTGAATTTAATGAGGTTTAATCAGAACAAGCCCTGAATAAAGTTCAGCAACTTACAGAAAATGAAATTCCTCTTCCAAGATATCATTGATCAAACAAAACCCACTTATTTCAAAATATCTACGATGATTATTCTACTTCTAAATTTTCTCAGGACTGTAACTTTAATTCTACATGGTTGGATTCGTACAGACGATTTAGAACGAATAAAACTCACAGGATAGATGAAGACTGAGAAAATCAAAGTGGGTATTCTTCAAATTATCACAGTTGACTGCTAATGCTCCGAAATCATCTCCTGCGTCTTCTCAGCCTGCGGGAAACAAAGGCAATGATAGTCTTGCGGACAGCGGGAATAAAGGGTACTTCAGTTAGTCTATGTGAAGACTGTTGAAAGCCTAAATATTCATATCTCGACAAAAATATAGGACACCAAAAGCCATGAAGGTTCCTTGCTTGAATTGGCTTTCATTGCAATTTGATAAAAGAAAATGATGGTAAAGATTTGTAAAGACCATTCCAACGCTCTTTTAAGGCCTTGGTGAACCCTGACTGGGATTAGTTTAGTTTTTCAAGTTTGTTACGCTGGCTTGATGTCAGCACAGAGGTTGCTTTATTGTTTGCCATGATGATTCAACGTGAGTCATTTTGTCGGTCATGGAAATTGTGCTAATGGAATGAAGTTATTAAACCACAATTTAATGAACACGATTATCTAGGTAGAATAAACTATTAAATTTAAAAAATATATTCAATTTTCCACAATCCAACGGAAACCATTATAAATATAATAAACAATAATAAACCATTGGATTATTTATTTCACAATATCCTATAAACCAGTAAGCACGCTGCATCTGTAGCGTTAAATTGCACATAGAAATCTGTAGACGGGCGGAGGATTAAGACGCAAATTCTTTCTTGTTTTTTTAAAACAAGGGAGGTGGATAAACGGTCATTGTCATTAAAAAGTGTTTTACAATACGAAACCATTGTGTCATGGCATTATCTGATAAGCTCTCTCCTTGAAGTGAATTTGTTGGAGTTAGAGATAAAACTTATGGTGGGTTTTTTTCGGATTTTTCTTCATAAAATATTTCTTAATAATGTAAAGGGTTAAGGATTAATATGAAAGTATTAATCAAAGACGCAACTATAAACTTTCCATTATGGTGAAGAGACGTCATGTGTGCTCATCTCGATTAGAATCTTTAGTTACCTTTTTAATATTATAACGTTATTGACCTTTTAATATTGTCTTGTGTACATGTTGCAAGATTCTAGCATATGTATAGCAAGAATAATATTTAATGATCAGATTAGCTTAGAAGAGATTATATTATGAAAATCGATCTCATTATTTTAATTATTTATTTTAATAATTATATTTTAAATTTTATATTAAAAAAAGATAGATTGTATAGATATATTTTCTATTGTTAATGGATGTAGTATTTGGTTTTATGTATGGGATTAAGATTAAATGTTGTTAAAAAACATGACTTTATTTGAGGTAGTCTTAGTAATGGGCAAAGGGACATTGTCTTAGCAATGGTCACAAGGGATACTAGTTTTTTTGTAATATTATTTAGGTTGAAACTATGTTTTGATCCTTGAGTAAGACCTACAAGTTCTTTTGATTGGGTGAGAGTTAGTCTTCCTCAAATGTAAGGAAATAGTTTCACATTCAAGACCCAAACCACCAACTTATTATTATTTTAGATGGCATGGTTTTCCTTAAATAATGGTGATCCTCAATATTAACTAACAACTAAGTTATAATAAATTCTTTCACTTTCAAAATATTTATTATTTTTAAAACTCAATTTTAATATTTAATTATATAACTATTTTTTAAATTAAAATTATAAATCATGTTTAAATAAATAATGTTTATAATGTTATTTCAATTGATAAATTAATTTATCATGCTTGCTTTTAGTCACCCATCTATAAATCATTAAAAAAATATTCATAAAATTTCTACAAATACATTTACTAAAAAAATATTTATTTATATTTATAATTTTTAAAATTCTAATTAAAAATCAATCAAACATTTTTTTAAATAATTCAATACTTTTTAAACATAGTTTATACAAAATATGTGTCTCACTTTTTAAACATAATTTATCCCAAATATACTTTTTAAACATAGTTTATCCCAAATATAATTATTTAAAATGTGATCTCTCATTTATCTACTTGTAGAATGTTCAATGTACAAGGATGATAAATATCAAAGATATTTAAAATGTGTGTTCTAAGTTTTCTACTTTGTTAGATTTAATTGAAACGTGTTGGATTGCAATGCCAATTAAAAATAAATATATTTTAATTTTTCAACATTTTTAAAACATAGTTTATTTAAAATATAATTTAAAACAATGGCATTTTTTAGTTTATTTATTTTAATTAAGTTATATTATCAAACAAAATCATTTTTTATAAAGAATAGTTGAAAGATCTATTTAAGTTTAAGGTGTAGGTGGTTTTGGTTTGATATTATGTTATCTTGGATAGTTTGTGATAGTTTTTAGTAGTTTGTCGCCTGCCATAAGGTTTATAAGAGTTATGTGTGGCTCTTATGAGGTTCAAGGATGGATCATTTAATCCAATCTTAGTTTTGGTAATTCACAATGACATTGTTATTGGAGAGAAGGAGCAGGGGTCCCCCTCAAAGCAACTCAGTGAAGTTGTTCTGCAAGGTAATAATGACCTCTTAAGGACATTCACGTTGATGTCTTTGCTTTTGGATGAGATGTTATTTGTAAATCATATAAAAATCACTTGTTGCTTGAGTACTTTGATGGTCACATAACCTTGAAGACCATGATTAGGGCCTAAATGAAGGAGGTATGGGAGTCACATGGTTAACACTTGCATGGCACCTATAGCTTGACCAAAGGCTCTATCTATTTTCTTTCTTAGATGAGATTCATTACGCTACCAAAGTTTCCGATAATCCATGGGTTTATCATAATACCCTTGTTGTTTTTCTAGTTGGACTAAGAATTTATTAGTTGAAAAAAGTGCTCAACTTTATTGCCTTATGTCGATGGAATTCCTTGAACTTCATATGTAATTTTGGCCCTTCCTTGAAAACATATATGTAATGATAAGTAGCTCTATCTACCATTATCCAACTTGTTTGTTCAACCCTCGACCTCATAAAAGGGTTTGTGTTAAGATCAACATGTCCAAGGAACTAAAATAATTTGTTTTGATCCAAGTATGGGATAGAATGATTGAGAAACATGTCAGATACAATTTTTCCAACACATGTTTTAGATGCCAAAACCTAAACAATAAGATATTTGATTATGCATTAATCGCCAAGACAAACCACCATGGACCTCAAGCAACCAAGTCCCTTAAGCTTAGATATAGATAACTTATTAGGCCAATTATAACCCTAATGAAGGTGGGTTTAGGTACTTTGGAAGAACTCCCAAAACAAATATTTTATAGCCTCAAAGGCTCAACCCAACAAATTGATGACTTTTGAGATGTTGATGGCAAAAAAACCCATAGTTTCAATTGCTAGAAAGGATGTCGGGTGCCCCTCCTAAAACATCTCCTCTCAATGCAATGATAGGATGGGGTGTTACCCATCTCCTCCAATCCTCTGCTTTATAGATGTCTGGTTTGAGGAAATATTTGAGATATCTCAAGCCATCAGTGATCTCAGTGAAGTTGTAAGAGAAGATGGTTTTGTAGGTTTCTATGTCCACCCCTGAAATCCCAGAATAATGAAATGTAGATTTTGTCACATTGATATGGAGCCCCGACGCTAGACAAAAGGTTTTTAAGATGGAATCTATCTCCCTCCATTCATATATGTTTGTTTTTTTCATAAGTAGAACATCATCCACAAAAAATATGTGAAGGATCTGAACTAACCTTGAAACTTTAATTCCATTTAGTCTCCCTTTGAGCTGGCTTTTCTTGAGGAATAAGCTTAATCCTTCCATAGTCAGGATGAACAATAAGGGAGAGAGAGGGCATCACTGCCTCAATCCCCTTTCACTCTGGAAGAAAGGGTTTGCCTCCCCATTTACCAGAACTGCAATAGTAGCACTGGAGATGCAACCCAAAATCCACTTTGTGAAATGAATGCCAAAACCAGATTGTAGGAGGATCAATCTCAGGTAGTCCCAATTAATACAATCGAAAGATTTTTTGAGGTCTAATTTCAGAATAAGTGCCTGTAACTTTTTCAGATTAATGTTTTGGAGACATTCTTGTGCAGTACTAATGGTGTCGAGGATGTGTCGACCTTTAAGAAAACCCAACTGTTCTCTAGATAAAATTCTAGAAAGGAATGGTTTGATCATATTAGCTAGGATTTTTGTAATGATCTTATAGCACAGATTGCATAATGTTATAGGCCTGTAGTCTCCAAGGGTAGCCAGGTTGTTTGATTTTGGAATAAGTGCCAATAATGTTGATTTTATAGCTCTGTTAACCCCACCTCTATTCCTGGAATCTTCAAACAAATCCCATAGATCATCTCCTACAAGCTCGAAGAAGTGTAGATAGAACTCAACAGTCCATCCGTCGGGTCCAGGGATTTTGTCCCTTGTGAATGATTTGGGAACATTCCAGATCTCATATTTAGTACATGCTATAGAGAGTTGTGCATCTTCCTCCTCACTAAAAAGTCTAGTAAAATGATCGAGGTGGAAACTTGGTCGATATAATTTGTATGGCATGAATCATTGTAGGAGCTTTTGAAAAAATGGTGGGCCTCTATAATAAGATTTTCTTGTCTTGAAATAATCACATCATCTTCTAATTTTATTTTATTTTTTATTTTTTTTATTTTTTTTTATTTTATTTTATTTTTTTTTATTTTTTTTTGTGTCTGGAGGAATCAACAACTAGTTGGGCACGTGCTCGCGTTACACGTGGCCGTGTTATCCAACCGCTACCACTATAACCTCCAGGTGTGCCCACGATGCCCCTTACACGGCACACAAGGTAAGTCGGGGGGAGTTGAACTCGAAACCTCATAGAACTTCATTTTCACGGCACTTGCCAATTGAGCTGCCCCCCGGGGGGCTCACATCATCTTCTAATTTTAGTTCCCAAATGTGTTTTCAATTTCTCTTGTGGCTAGCAAAATGGTGAAAAAAATTTGTATTTTGATCCCTGCTCTTAATCCATGTTGCCCTGCTCCTCTATCACCAAAGTTATTCTTCAACCAGTAAAAGTCAGTTTCGCTCTTCCTCTAATGTCTTTAAGGTATTGTCCATCTCGGGAGACTGAGTCCCCAATGAGTACTCCAGGATCAAAGTTTGTATTTCTTCTTCCAACTGTGTTAATCTAAAAGTTCTTTTAATCCTCTGTAGTTTAGCCCATCTTTTGGCCTTTTGTTTCAAGAGTTTCCATTTCCACGCAAATTGGCTCTATAAGTCCAATTCTTGTAGAAAGTTCTGACCTGTCCAAACCTCAGTGAATAACCGCGAAAAATATGGGTCTTGTAGCCATGCTGGATTAAACTTGAAAGGGAAAGTCGACCGGTGAATAGAAGTGTCAAGCTGCAAGAAGACAAGGGCATGGTCTGAGAGAAAGGGTGTGCTACCCAGGACCTGTACCTTCCCGAGTGTTGTAGGAGGTATTCGGAAATGAATACTCTATCCAGCAGCTTAGAGATGCTCTCCAAACCCGCTCTACCATTCATTCAAGTTGGAATTGTAATCGTCGGGAGGATATCCACCAATTTGTTTCTAAGGAAGATCGCTCGTAAATGTGTGGTTGCCTGGTCTTGTAACATTGTACCCCCCCCACACCTCATCTACATTTAGAGTGAAGTTAAATTTGCCCGCAACAATAAGGTTCATTCCATATAGAAGGCCTAGTGCAAAGACTTTATCCCATAAAGTGATTATGTCCGTGCAGGGGCCATAAACATTGAGTAAAGTAAGCTGCCTTTTTTTTACGCAGCAGGTACCTGTCAGCAATATACCGCCGCAACTAGGAAAGGTTCCAAATTGTATTTTTTGACCATGCCGCTAGTAAGCCTCCTGACTTGCCAACTGATTTTACAACACAGACAAACCACAAGGGTCTTAAGGTACTTAGGAAAACCTGAGCTCTCTGTTCATCGACCAGAGTTTCTTGTAGGAAAATGATGTCGGGTAAAGTTCTGTCTAAAAGTCGCCTCAGGAAATCCTTCTTTAGGGTGCCTCCCACCCCTCTGATGTTAAGGTAAAGTAGTATCAATATCTTGACCTGTCTAGGGATTTTATGTCTCTAAGTGCCCCAAGATCAGATGAGTCATAAGTAGAAGTAATCAAGAGAGTAATATTAGTGTTAGTTTTTTTTTCGAGCACTGCAAGTTTTGATTGGAGAGCTCTCCAGCCCCAATCCCCGTGACCAGGAGAAGTCTTTCTCAAGTGTATCACCAAAGTTATCACAAGGAGTTGAAGAGGAGGACGCCAACTTCTCTCTGTGGATGAGATACCTTCCTTGAAAAGTGGGTAAAGGCACAGGTAGCAACGTCTCTTTATATGTAGGAATCAAAGTGTTCAAAATGTTACCCAAGGTGGTATCGCCAGGAGCAGAGTCCCTAGTGTCAAATAGAACGTCCCCAACCAAAACAAATTCAACAGAGTGTAGTCCTACAACACATTAGGTAGTTGGTCTAATGAAGGAGGTAAGACTTGTAGGTAAAGTGGAGGCCCCACCAGGTGTCAAAGAGGGGACCTTACAATCTCGGGGGAAGTCAGTGGTGGTGAAGGTTGTGTCAAATTCTATGTTCCCACCCATTCCAAAGGAGAGAAAATTGTAGCAGGTGGAAGTACCGACGAAGTTTCGGTAGTAGTACCCCGTGGAAGCCCCAACCCCAGAGCAATAGATGTGTCCAAGGAATATCATTCCCAAGCAGACAGAGTGAAGTATAGAGAAGGACAAAGAAGCTTAAACTTACCCAATAGTGTATCATGTGAAGAAGTTGGTCAGTCCCCTCTTCCACGTTGTATCCAGCAACAACGTCGAGTGAGTCTGGATCGGGAGAGTCCTCTCGTGAGATTTTCCTAAGATAGGAAGCTTCTGACCCTTTTGCTTCCATTTTTCCAGTGCAACCTTGACGTAGATGTCCAGTCCTACAATAGATGGACAACAAAAGGGAATACCAAGATAATCAAGGTGTTGTGTCACCGTTTGGCCTCTCCAGTAGATATCCAAGGACTCCAAAAGTCCCGAGTGTATGTCAATCTCCACTAGAATCCTTGTTATCCTTGTGTCAAGACCCTTAAGTGAGCTATCATCCAGGATAATGAAACACCCAAGTTCATTACCTATGACGACTAAATCCTTCTCTATCTAGATTTGTAAAGGCAGATCGGGCAACAAGACCCACAGATGGCGAAAGCGGAAGTATTATGTGGCAGGTTCAAAACTGACCTGCCATATTTTGAGCATCATGTTGTAGCCACTAATAGCCCATAATGTATCCAAAATCAGTTGTGTGTCCTCCGACCTCTTGAATAAGAGACCAAACAAGCCATGTGAAAGGTAAATGATTTATGGGACATAGCCCAACAAGGAAGACCAGGCGCTCGAAATCCAGGCCGGGAGAGAGAATTTGCAGAGTGATCAATAGGAAATCCTACCCACTAGTGCGTAGAGTGACAACCGAACACTCTCCTCCAATCCAACATCAAACCCCATGACTAGTTTTCGTTTTGCTTTGTTAGGTTTCCACACTCGCTTAGTGTTTGGGTCTCTGGGCAACCATCTCTTTTGTGGGAGGCGTCCAGTCTGTTTCCCCACACTCCGGTGAAAATTCGTAGATGAAATCCTATGGGAGGATACTAAACCAGGTAGGAAATCGGGAGGTGACTGTGAGAGGGGGTCTGTAGGTTCAGTAGAGACCAGGGGTGAAATGGAGCTATGTCCAATGGAGGGAGGAAGCATACTAGGTATGACAATACCTGCACTGATCTCGTCAACCGAGGTAAAAATATCAGTGCTCTTCCAGAGGGCCTCGTCAGCCACAACCATAAGTGCGCTAACCTCAGTCTCCATCCAGAAGCTGCGGGAAACACTAAATAATGGTTGCCACCTCACTCAACAACACCTGCTCCAAACCTTCGACAAGACCACCACACAACTAAAAAAATAAATGTAGGAGTCTCTGTGTTAAGTCGGCCCCTCCCCAATAACTGCAACTATGTTGGGTGTCTCATCAGTCAAGGTAGAGGGTAGGGAGGATCCAGTGCCTCCTAGTTGTCATCCAAGAGACCAAGCTCGCCACAAGTCAGAGCTAGCTGAAGGTTCTATCCTAAGTGTACAATCAATTGTCCAAAACTCTGTTCGCCATTGCTAGAGAGTTCAGAGCTTCGATAAGTTTCCCAAATCTACCGTCATAATTCTACATCTATGTGATACACACATATTCACTTAAATAATTTATCCTGCAACTAAAATAAAAACATTAGAACATCAATCGAGCTTAATATCTACATAAAGGAAAGTGTTCAATGGAAAATCTCAAAAGTGCAAACACTGCATATTAAGAGATGAGGTCAACCCTACAAAAGATGAAATTCAATCTACACAAGTAGTGGCATGAATGTAGGGGACAACATGCTAAAATTTTGTAACAACAATCATTATCTTCTCATTAACACATAAGGAAAATACAATATTGTTCTCAAAGTATTACAATGGCTTCTCTCAAGCCTTCAAGATTTTACTATATGTTCACCTCAGATGTATGAATATATAACCCTAACTAGTGAAATTATAACCCTTCCTCATTTAGAATAATTATTACACATTTTTCCATGAAAGAGATCTGTCATAATCATGTCATAACTATGAAAGGAATTCATTATAAAGTTTCCATTTCCATGTAAGAGGAATCTATCATTATTTTCATAGAATCTACCATAACCTTGCATTGACCAAAAATAGAAGAGGCCAAGCATCATGAGTGTAACGAATATTTTCATAGGTGTGTGAGGGAATCTCTATGATGTGTCATATCCATCCTGTGAGGAATCCCCTTCAACACTTATGCACCCTCTTCACAGGATACCAACTCACATCAACCAAAAACTAACACTCTCTGTGTGAGTAAGGTGTTATATACCAATCTTAGCTTCCCACTTAGAATCACTCTCTTCCTCTTTTCAAGGGTTATATTAGAATGTTAGCAACCTATAAATTAGCTAGACCATAATCAAAATAATATCTCTTCTCTTTTGTACTCTCTCTCTCAAGAAATGGTACCGAATTTCAATGGGCTTGGAGAAATCATGAAACAATGGAATCTTAAAGAGATTGATATAACTTTGATTGTCACTGTACATGATTTGTGGGCTCCAACATATAATCGATCAACTTTGCAATCAACTTGTGAATCCAAATAGCCTCACAACATGTCACTGACACTGTCATATATTGTGCTTCAATTGAACAAAGTGCAATTGTTGTCTACTTCCTACTAAACCATGAAATCATATTTGATTCCGAGTTGAAGCGATAACCATAAGTACTCTTCCTTGCACTTGCATCTCTTTCTCTATCTAAATCTACAAATATATATAGAAACAATTCTCCATGCCAAGATGAATTGTTCCCTTCAAATATTTGAACATGTGTTTGGAAACTTTCCAACAAATCGACCTAAATTCAACCATGATTTAAGGATTCAATGAAAAGAAAATATTAGGCCCAATATTCACAGGACACGTAAAGCAACCTGGTAGCACTAGAAGTCACCCTCCGATTGCAGAGAGGGTAATCCCAATACCCATCAGAGTTTTATGTCACGGGTTGGTTTTAAAGAGGTCAAATGGGCGCAGACTCAAGATGATAACTTTTTAACTCAGAAATTGGGACCATCATGCACGAGTAGGTGAGGTCTTGATCAACTTCAGTCAGTAAATTGAGCTTAAATGTGAGTAGAGGGAAGACTTAGCAAGAAATATGAACGAGACTACTATGGGCATCAAGCCTTCCAATAGCTCAGAGAGGAAAAACTCAATACTCAAGAGCAATCTTGAGATCAAGCTTCAGACATTGAAATATGGTGCAAGCAACATAGTTACAACAGCAAGATGATCACACCTTCATCACCCTGCAACTACAACAACTCGACTGAATCTTCCATGCCCAAGCCATCCAATGTAAGAGGGAAAAGACAACAAAGGAAACTCATTAAAACTGGTCGTGATGCCACTGTGATCAAACCTACATCACAACAACATAACTACCCTTGACTGGATCATCCATGCCCAAGTGTTCTAACACAGTTGTTATAGAGAAATGGAAAGGAAATTGACTTTCATTAAACAAGAAGTCTCAAATACAGATACATAACCAGAAGAACCAGAGCTTCATCAAAACTTTACAATGCGGGAGCCTAGCTCAACCATCAACCATCACAAAATATCAAAATGACTCATATATACTCAGAACAATTTTCCAATGCCAGCAGAGGCATGCTCAAGTCTTTGCATTCAAGGCTTTACATCTACATGCTCTCTGGCAGTCTGCACGTGCAGTATTCTATCAGACGCAAGCTTCTGTCAGATGCAATCATGTTTCAGTAGGAACCTGCAGAAGAACCGACTTGCTGACAGTCCGACCTGGCTTTCCATTTATGTGGTGAGACGAGGTTTCAACCACCTCTCTCACTTTTATTAACTATCTGCATCAGGATTGAAACGCGGCTCAAATCTTCCCTCCTCGGATCAATGGATCAGATCTTTCCTTTTCAAATTGACGGTCGAGATCTGCTTCGTGATTCGGGCTTCAGACTTTTCAAACTTCAAACTTTATTTCCCCTAAGAAAATCCTCCGGAGCTAGGGATCTGATGACATGTGGCTCTTGGATTTGGACGGCTAAGATCCACTTCGGGTCTTCGGGACTTCAACCACTTTGGGACTTCGGGCACTTCGATGCTTTAGGACTTCGGGCACTTCAGGCGCTTTGGGATTTCGGGCACCTCGGCACTTCAGACCTTTTGCTTTGGCACTATACTTCGCACAATTTTGGACTCCTGAAAGCCTGTGAGCCACTAATCTAATCTTCACAAGGGATCTCCACCATTGAAAACTGAGCCTGCTTGCTTGAAAGATTAAAACTGCCTGCTGCTTGGGCCTTAAGCCCGAAATGGACTGGTATGAAAGCAACACTTTGACGCTTCATGTGCATACCATGAACTCAGACGACCTGCTGCCTCTTGACAACTATATGTGATAACTTTTGGCTCCATAAGGGATGACATGCACCCTGGGAGCTTCCAAGAACACGCAGTTCCAATTCCTTAGCTGTTGGGCTATGGAGTCATGCTAAGAAAACATCCTGCTAAGAAATAAAAGTCAGCAAGCACACTATCCTAAAAACGAAAACAAAACACATGGGCTCGAGGGGGAGCTTATTTATGTACATTCCTAAAATAACCGATTTTTACAAAGCGCTAGGTGAAATCAAACTTCCACCATGGCCATTCAAGTGGCTTCCTAACTGGAAACTCACTTACTCTGTTAGTGATTGATAATAGATAATGCAATTGTGACAACATAATGATTGCATCTTTTAGACTCCCTCCTAGTGCTAAAATCAGGATAGAGTTGGGTGGCTCCAAAATATGAAGGAAATGCAATTCCATGTACTCCCTTACCGGTTCATAGAACGAGTGACAAAATACATGAAGTTGAAAACATAAGGTCTGCTTTGCTTTACAGTTACTCACTCCTAGCTGGATGTCTCTGGTAAGCACAGGTGAGTGAAAGGTTGATGTAGGCCGATGGATCCCAGGTGATGGTTGCTCACTTATAGGCTCTAGGATGGATATAAACGGCTCCTTTGACTCTTCCTCTCCTTCTTCATGGCTCTATTAGAGTCATAATTATCATAAACAAGACCCATGGGAAAGCTCTCCTCTTGGTCTTCTGTAGGCCCAGGATGGATGATTTCCATACAATGTTTTTCCTCAATGTATAGATGAAATGGTTATGTTGCATACTGCTGGAACTCCTTCATATCCAACTAAGAATTTGATTCATAGTTGTCATACACAGGTTGGATGCTCCCTAAGTCATCAAAAATTGATGCAGGGATCTACTGCTCTTCATCTGAATATACAACTATTTCTTCATTTAAATCTGAGACAACAGATGCATCAGGGGCAGAATATGATGCCTCTATGGCTATGCAATCCTCAACCTCACCATCATGAGCAGGGCAGCTAAGAACATTTTCTCCTAGGACTGGAAACCTATCTGCATCCCTTTCAAACGAGAAACAAACACGTTCTGCCTTCAGTTTTTCTAATTCTGCAGAAAGTGATTTTACCTGCTCCACCAACTCACCCAAAGCATCTCCTTCATCTTCACAGTATTCATCCTCATAGCTTCCATCAGACACAGCCATATCTTGAATACAGTCTTTATATTCCTCACAACAATTATGACAAATAAACTCAAAGGAATAGAACTTTTGACAATGCATATTGAAAGCTACATGAAATTCCTTTAGGGAGGAGATACTAGCAGAAGGTAAGGAATGATACCATTCATGAGCATCTCTTGCTAATGAGAACGTGAATATCTTCATAAGTACATCCTCATGATGTATCTCCCATTGATGCATGAGTTCATGAATCTCACGGAGATGCTCTGCAGGGCTGTCCTCTTTATGCTCTCTAAATTTGGGCAGAAAATTGCCCCATTTGTTTGGAGTAGCAAAAACATTAGGAAAACCAGGAACAATAGAGAAGTTAAAAGGAGCAAACCTTCAAGCCAGAATTTTGTCCATTTCAGACCAGCGGAGTCGTCAATCGATCCTTTAACCATGGATTCGCCAGGTGAATGATACGTCGTCTGAGTGTGTCTAGTCTTTGTTCACCATCAAAGACCAGATCTGATCGTTGTGTTCTCCCAGGGGATTGACCACACTAAAACAGTGGAGTTGCCAGGTGCAAGTGAAATCTTCAATAACTCTGATATCTGATGCACCTTCAAAATTAGAAGCTCATTGTGATTCTACCCAGGGAAAGGTCTTCAATTCGTTCCCCGACAACGACGCCAGAAATGTTAACACTAGAAGTCACCCTTCGATTGCAAAGAAGATAAGCCCATTACCCCATCAGAGTTTTATGTCATAGGTTGGTTTTAAAGAGGTCAAATAGGCACAGACTCAAGATGATATTGTTTTAACTCAGAAAACCGGGACCAACATGCACAAGTAGGTGAGGTCTTGATCAACTTCATTCAATAAGTTGAGCTTAAATGTGAGCAGAGGGAAGACTTAGCGAGAAATATGAACGATACTACTATGGGCATCAGGCCTTCCAACATCTCAGAGAGGAAAAACTCAATACTTAAGAGAAATCTTGAGATCAAGATTTAGACATTGAAATATGATGCAAGCAACACAGTTACAGCAACAGGATGATCAAACCTTCATCACCCTGCAACTGCAACATCTCGATTGGATATTCCATGCCCGAGCCATCCAATGTAAGAGGGAAAAAACAACAAAGGAAATTGATTAAAACTGGTCGTGATGCCACTATGATCAAACCTACATCACAACAACATAACTACCCTCGACTGGATCATCCATGTCTGAGTGTTCTAACACAGTTGTTACAGAGAAATGGAAAGGAAGTTGACTTTCATTACACAAGAAGTCTCAAATATAGATACATAACCAGAAGAACCAAAGATTCATCAAAATTTTACAATGCGGGAGCCTAGCTCAACCATCGACCATCAAAAAATATCAAAATGACTCATATATACTCAGAACAATTCGCCACTACTAGCAGAGGCATGCCCAAGTCTTTGCATTCAAGGCTTTACGTCTGCATGCTCTCTGGAAGACTGCACATGTAGTCTTCTGTCAGACACAATCGTGTTTCAGTAGGAACCTGCAGAAGAACCGAATTGTTGATAGTCTTCCCGGCTTTCCATTTATGTGGTGAGACGAGGTTTCAACCACCTCTCTCACTTTGAATAACTACCTGCATCGGGATTGAAACGTGGCTCAAATCTGTCATCTTCAGATCAATAGATCAGATCTTCCCTTTTCGAATCGATGACCGAGATCTGCTTTGCGATTTGGGCTTCAGACTTTTCAAACTTCAAACTTTATTTGCCCCAAGCAAATCCTCCGAAGATAGGGATCCAATGACGTGTGGCTCTTGTATTTGGACAACTGACATCCACTTTGGGTCTTTGGGACTTCGACCACTTCAGGACTTCGGGCACTTCGAGCGCTTCGACACTTTGGGTGCTTCGGGATCTCAGACACCTTGGCACTTCAAAACTTTTTCTCTGGCGCTATACTTCGCGCAATTTTGGACTCCTAAAATCTCGTGAGCTGCTAATCCAATCTTCACAGGGGATCTCCACTGTTGAAAACTGAGCGTGCCTGCTTGAAAGATTAAAACTGCCTGTTGCTTGGGCCTCAAGCTCGAAATGGACTGGTGTGAAAGCAGCGCTTTGACGCTTCCTGTGCAGACCATGAACTCAGACGACCTGCTTCCTCTTGACAACTATATGTGATAACACAACCAATCAACTACCTATAAAAATATGGACCTATCTAATTTGAATCTAAGTCACAAATAACTTCATATTTGGCACCATAAGAGTAGTACTATCTTCCACTTCATTGGAATCTAGATCCACTAAGTCTTGGATGTTTCATTGTACTTAACAAAAATGCCCTTAATACCAAGGGTTCAAACTTAGTTTTGTTCTCGTCGAGCACATGAATATAGAATGGACAACCAAATACACAAAAGTGAGATATTTGTTGTTTTCCACTAGTAAAGAATTCCTCTAGAATCTTGTCCTTTAATGCCCTATGAGGACATTGATTCAACATGTACATATTTTTATTGCATAGCTCTAACCAATGACACATGGGAAAATCCAATTCATGTATCATAACCATCATTGTCTCTATGATGGACTGGTTCGTCCTCTCTAAAACCCCATTGTGTTGATGGTTGTAAGGCACTATTAACTCCCTCTTGATTCTTGCTTCCTTGCAAAATGCATTGAAGTTCTTAGAGGTGTACTCTCCTCCATTTATAGACCTCAATACTTTGATCATTTTACCTATATGATTCTCCATAAGAGCTTTAAAATATTGAAACTTACCAAACACTTCCTCCTTGGTATTCATAAAGTAAATCGAGGTCTTTCTAGAGGAATCATCTATTAATAAAGAATGTAAATGTTACTTATTAAAAAAATCAATGATATAGGTCCACAAATATCTAAATGAACCAGATAAAAAATCTCTCTTGATATATGCTCACTACTTGGATAAAAATTATTCACATGTTTTCCAAGTACATGACCTTTATACACTCCTAGATTTTGGATCTTGAAGTCTGGCTATCTTTGAAGTATGTCCTTTAAGAGTGGAAGTGATTCATAGTGCAAGGGAAAAACCCTTGTGCTAAATTTCTACCAACTTGTCATAGTAATGCACTAAAGAACCTTGTTTCACTGAATTTGTGAGAAACTGGCACATACCACGTTCTCTCACACCTTTGGCCAAGACTTGATCATCCTTATGGCTATGATCTATTATGATGACTTGATCATAATCACACTCAGTCACATGCTTAATTTTGTCATGGATGAAACTGAAAGATGATTATTGGTTAAAGCATGAACATAAAAAACATCATTCAACTCAATAACATCTATCGATGGTATGCAAAAAGAGACAAATCCCATCATAGTAACTAGATATGTGGCATAATTGATCAACATTGCATCATCTCATCAACTGACTACCCCACATTGTGAGGGATAAATTATCCCTCTTTGAATCCACAATCATTCTCTTCACTTTGAAAACACTCTTCTTATGTGTATCCAACAAAGTAGCATTAGTCAAAGAAATAACGGTTCCTTTAACAATCTCCCAAATATCCATCTCCTTTAACAACATCTGCAATCTCTGCTTCCATTATGTAAATTTGGAAGCACCCTTAGATGATGACACTCTCGAAGACTGAGAGTTGTCATCTTGCAAGCTTATAACACACTTCAATAAAAAAATTAGCCAATGAAATCAACCTATCACAAGTTCAGTGTTCCCATCTCAAGAAAAGGATCCACTCCAATCTATAGAGTCTTATGGGCATCTCACCCACTAAGATCCTCTGATAACCCCCTATCATAGGTAGTGTCCATTCCATACATCGATATGAATAATCTCAAATGCATAACTCTAATATCATGTTGTAATTTACATCTCCGTGATACACATATATACACTCAAAGCATTTTTCATAGACTAAAATAGAAGGATTGAAACACCAATGCAATTTTTAGATCTACATAAATAGAAGTGTTGAATGGAAAAACTCAAAAGTGAAAACACCACATATCAAGAGATGATATCAGCCACACAAAATAATATGATCTAAACAAACAAAAACATTAATGTAGTAGAAAACACGCTGAATTTTTTTAACAATAATCACTATCTTCTAATTAACACATATAAAAAAACAATACTATCATCAAAGAACTACAATGGCATCTCTCAATGTTTCGCACTCTAACCATATGTTCATACACCTTACATATATGAATATATATTCCTAACTATTGTGCCCCCCCCCATATAGTAAAACTTGGCAAGGGGCGGAAGTAGTTACAAAAATTAAATGCTAATAATAGACCTCAAAGAGAGCACCCTACATCCAAAGGAACCTAATAAATGCACCATATCTATGCCTAGAAAAAAATATTACACATTCTTCTATGAAAGGAATCCATCATAATTATGTCGTAACTATGTAAGAAATCCGTCATAAAGCTACCATCATTGTGTAAGAGGAATCTATCATAATTGTCATAGAATATGTCATAAGCTTACATTGACCAAAAAAAAGATTCCAGGAATCATAAGTGCAAGGAATATCTCATATGCATGTAAGGAAATCTCTCCCATGTGGAACACCCATCTTGGAAAAAATCCCATTCAACACTCGTGCACTCTCCTCCTAGGAGAACAAATTAGAGCAACAAAAAAATAACAACATGAAGAGGACAAACATAAGGTTATAGTTCTTGCATTGCCTTAGATTGCCTCTTCTATTATGGATTAGGGTACAGACCCCACATAGAGATTTGTGTGGATCATGTTGGATTTTGATAGGCAAATGTTGGGACTCACTAATATTTACACATCTAACATTGTTGAAGAAACAACCCTTTCTTGGAGATGGATAGAAAATGAGCTCTTTGAATCTCATTGGCTTGTATGTTGGGATTTTATTATAGTGTATGCTCCCCAAAAAAATTGAAGGAATGTTTCCTATCATAATGCCTCATGGGAGGAGGAAAACTTGGAATGCCCTCAAGGTTTGGTTTGGTTTGTATAAACCAAGTAAATTTAGAAGAAAAATATTAAACAAACATATAGTTTACCTAGTTTAACTTTAAATAGAGCTAGACTAATATTGACCTTAGATCTCAAAATTTTATCACACATAAGATATCTAAGAAATGCTCACACTTTATTTATCAAAATATCCTTAAGGTAGGGAAACACCTCACAATGATGCTTTTATGGAAGGAATCCACTCATGTTCACTTGCCTCTTAAGGTAGGGTGACCTCTCAATGAGATAAGATCCAAATACAATATACTTCAATATACATTTCATTAGGAGGATTCCATCCTTATTTATAGCTATGTATGAAATCATGATCATAACCACCTCTTAACTATCTAGTGGACCTTCTTTAATGAGGTCACATTACATTTATTCCATGTTAACTAACTAGTGAACCTAGTCCAGTTTACATTGAATAGCCACCATAACTACATTATTATTATTGTAATGGGCCCTTCAACTCCCCCATTACACCCCTAATGAGGATCCCAACATTACATCCCCCTTTGGAAAGTGATTCCCTCGATGCTTGCAGTGAGGATGTACAACAATAAACCAGGGTCCCATGTACATGTGTTGACCACAATGTTGAAGTAGCCCAAGAAACTAGAGTCACGTGTACAATGACTAGTCACAATGCTAGAGTAATCTAAGAAACTTGTTTGTAGTCATGGGTCCCATGTACGAGTGTTGATCTCCATGTTAAAGTAACTAGTATCCCATACACATTTACTAACTGCAATGCTAAAGTAACCCATGGAGCTCATCCATAAATGTAGGTCCCATGTCTAGGTGATATGATAATTCCCAACATATGACTCTAAAGCTTGATGAATGGCTAAGTATCGTGCTCCAAATTCCCACCACAATCATGTGGATCCAAATAAACAGAATCCAATAAAAGATCATAAACACAATTGTAAAAGGTAAGTTCTAGAGATGGAAGGAACACTACCACTGAAGATTATCCAAGATGAACACAAGTAGTCATAACAAGATACTCACTACCCTCAATGATGTTCTTGACATATGGTGGAGTAGAGTCATCAAATATAAGGTGAAAGTATTTGTCTTCCCATAAAAGACAATTGTCCATGTACCAACCATCACAAGCATCCTCTAAATCCCACTAAAAAAATCTATCTTGGTTATACTCTTCATTGATGTCACGATATGGGTTGAGAAGGTGCCACCTCTCCAAAAATTCTCATGTGATCTGTGTGATTTGATCCTCCCATTTCACGACCATTCTTTGGTTCCATTACGGTTTGGGGGCGAAAAATGTGGAAGGGTTGTATCATGTTGAATATTAATTAGAAGCATAACATGTAATATATCAAATCAAACCCATGGAAATCATCTATCCAATGGAATTGGTTTGGTTGCAATATAGGTACTCTGTTAAAATATATATGCTCTACAATAATCATGTTCATCTCCAAAAAAACCCTAGAGTAATTGATTTTAAATTAGTGATATCTCCATTTCCTAGACTTTGATTGGGAAAATGATTTTTTATTTATTTTAATAATTGGGTGTTTTATCAAGAGAAATTCAGATCTATGGTTGATTTCCTTAGATTCAACACAAACATCTATAGAAATGGATTTAAATGTCCCCACCCTCATTTTCCCTTGAACAATTTGGAAAAAGAGAAAAACAAGTTCTCTCTTTTGGGTCCAAGAAAGAGTTTTGATATCACTTATAGTGAACCTTAGTTGATAAAAGGTAAAATATAACCCTTAACTTCAAAAAATTACATCCACAAAATAGAAAACACAAGAATATATAGAGAACCCATAAGGTAGGGTAACACCATCAAATACTCATCATGGAATGAATAACTCCATAAGCTATGTTTGGTATAATACAATACTATACTCAACATATATAATACAATGATACTCATGTGTATATATACTTTCTCATGAGTATACCTTGGGGTATATTTAAACTACATCTCATTATTATATTATTTTATCTAACTACTTAGTGGGATTATTTATTAACCACCAATTACCAAGTGAGCTTATTCCATGATTATAGCCACATTACATTCATTATCCCCCTTGGTTACCTCCCTAGGTACCCCATATTATCCTTAATAGGTACATTACAATGTTTGGATCCTCCTTACAGGTGTAATCGGGGGATGAAGGGCCCACTAGAGTTATCATGGTGGCCACCAGATGTAAATTGGACTAGGTCCATTATGTTTGTTATTATTAAAATAAGGCCCACTAGTTTATTGGTATGAAATAAATGTAGTGTGGCCTCATTAAAGAAGGTCCACTAGATAGGAGGTGGTTATGATTCAGGTTTCATAGATAGCTATGAATAAGGATGGAGTCCTTCTCATTTGGAGCTTAGCTCATTGAAATGTCACCCTACCTTAAGAGGAAAGTGAACAATAGTGGATTCCTTCCATAAAAGGATCATTTTATGTTGTTTCCCTACCTTAAGGGTATTTTTATAGATAAAGTCTTCAACATTTATGATATCTTGTTTGTGATTCAAGTTTAAGGGTCAAGGATCATAACAAGTGGTATCAAAGCTCTTTCTCGGGAAATAAAGTGGAAGAGTTTTTTTCCATTTTGCATATTTTTCAAGGGAAAAATAGGGTTGCGACACTTAGATCCATTCCTATAGATCTTGATGTAGAATCTAAACAAAGCAATTGAAAATATGAGTTCCTCTAAAAAAATACCCTATATATAAAATAAAAAATAAAAAAAAATCATCCAAATAGAAGTCCAAGAAATGAAGATACAACTGATTTAAAATAAGTTATTTTAGGGCTTTTCTGGTGACGACCCCACATATTGCAGAGCATATATCTTTTGATGGAGTGCATAGATTTCCACTGGATTCAAAGAGGTCGTGGAATTTCCTAATTGTTGTGATAATATAAATTCCAATATATATTGAGGGAGTTATGGTTATTTCAAATTTTCCACCTCAAAACCCTAGCCGCACAAAGGAGCTCCATTGGAAAGTAGGTTATTTCTTCAAAATCCTAGTTTTAGTTATGATTTTCTTCCATCAAAATGTCTTTTATGGGAAAATATGATGGCCCTAGTATTGAAGAATACTTAAAACATATGAAGTCATTATGGCCAACAAGTTGGAGAGCTTGGCTAAGCTATTGTTTAAAAGTTGATGTTACCATATGGCGGTAGTCACTTAACCATGGCAAGATGAATGGGGCATATGAACAAGTATTTTAAGGCAGGTGGTTTGATGTTGTGAAAAAGGATAAAAAGAGCACCAATGGTTTATTTTTGTATGCAAACTTCCTCTTACAAGTTCATGGATGTCTTGAACAAGAGAAGATCAATGTGGCTATAAACCCTAGAATCAATCATAATTTCATTAATGTTGACTTGGCTAAAAGATTGTAACTCCACATAAAGCATATTCATAGCACATAGTTTGAGGGTGAGAATGTTTAAACTTTTAAAGATTTGAAGATTATTATGGATAAATATATTTTGCATTTAGATTTTCATAATATAGATATGGATGATGTGGATATTATTCTTGGATATCCTTGGATGGACTCAGTTGGTACAATTAATATTAATGTACAAAATAATTTTATGAAGCTTTGGTACAAGAAAAATAAAATCACACCATGGGATATTTCACTTACTAAACATGAAGGGCCCAAGGTGGCACATGAAGAAATGATTGTTGAGAAACTCAATGTAGTACCTACAAACACATAAAATGAAGACTATAAGGTTGAATCAAACTAATAGTCTACATAAGCACCTAAAGAAAATCCCTAGGACAGGCATAAAAATGAAGAAGAATCTACAAGGAAACATTCCTCAACAAAACCAAAAGTTGAAGACTCAAAGAAAGAAGAGTCTATAACTAAGGTTGGTGTGTATAGCTAACCACACCACCCTGAGAAACAACACTCATTAAAGGAAGGTTGTGAGCATCAACAAACTTATTATGAAGCAAATTGGAATTATAAAGGCACCCAATATAGAGGCACATGGAGGACTCAAAGCAATGCATGGAAATGTTGAACTAACACATCGACAACATGGAACCAAAGGAGAAACCAAAATCAAGATCTATTTGGCAAGGAAGTAGTTTGACTACATGTTCACAGTTCACTAAGATGGATGGATGTTTGTGCTTGGTACAAGTTGACTACATTGCTTAGCAAATCATATTATATGGCTTCCACTTATGTTTCAAGGATGAAACATGTGAAGGTGGATGGAATGTAATGTACCTAGGAAGGATAATATGGGGTACCTAGGGAGGTACCCAAGGTAGATAATGGATATAATGTGGCCATACTCAAGGAATAGGCCCACTTGGTAGTTGGTGGTTAATAAATATGTCCAGTAAGTAGTTAGAGAAAATAATATAATAATGAAAGGTAGCTATCATTGTAGATTTTAACCTTGTACAATATTTACTGCAAACAGATTTTCAGTAAAAGAATAAAAAAGATACAATGGCAAATACAAACATTACATAGAGATTTTTCCCCTGGAAACCCAAACCGGGAAAACCAACATATTCTATATTCATTCATTGTGTTACATTGTTTACAATACAATATACATATAGGAGACAATGGCATCCAAAACCCTGACCCAATGACCTAGATTAGTCAACAAACCCAATTCCTTAACTGGAAATAGAAAACCATTGACAAAAAACCATGTGCCGAAAAACCACCTAAATATGTGACAAGTTTACTCATGCAAAGAATATAACACATACCCAACATTCTCCCACTTGTTGTTTTCTTTGCACAGAGGGGGTCACAGGGTTACATAGTCAACAATCCAGGGCAACAATGCCCATGGATCCTTTACACCAAGATAACTTCTCAGTGCTCACAGATTTTGTTAATGAGTCTGCAACATTCTTCAAAGTGTCCACCTTCATCAACAATACTTTATTTTCTTCAATCATGTCTCTCACAAAGTGATATTGAATATCAATATGCTTTGTCTTTGAATGATAAGCCAAGTTTTTTGCCAGAAAAATTGCATTTTGACTGTTACACTCTATCCTTACAACTTGTTGTACCAACCCAATACCTAAACACAATCTTTGTAACCATACTACTTCCTTACTTGCATGAGTAGCTGCCATGTATTCAAATTCTGTAGTTGAAAGTGCCACTACAACCTGTCTTTTTCTCATCCAACTTATTGCTCCTCCAAAAAGGTTAGACACATACCCACTTATAGATCTCCTACGATCCAGATCTCCAGCCCAGTCTGCATCCACAAAGCCATGTATATCCACAACTCTTTCCAATATCGATCTTCCTTCATAGCACAATCCATAGCTAGCAGTGCCACACAAATACATGAATACCCTTTTTACTGTTGTCCAATGCTCCTTCCCCGGTTTTGATATATAGCTGCTCAAAACTCCCACTACATGTGCAATGTTCGGTCTAGTACAAACCATTGCATACATCAAACTGTCAACTGCACTCGCATATGGAACACGAGACATGTCCTCCTCCTCTTCCTGTGTCTTGGCACATTGATCCATAGATAACTTTACACCAACAAGAATAGGAACCCTAACCAATTTACATTCCTGCATATTAAACCTCTGCAATATTGTCTCGACATATTTTCTCTGATTTAACTAGAGTTTCCTCTTTTTTTGTTCTCTTTTAATTTCCATGCCCAAAATGAAATTTGAAGCACCGAGATCCTTCATGTCAAATTTAGAGGACAACTAAGTTTTAACATCCTGGATAATCTCCTTGTTGTTTCCTATCAACAACATGTCATCCACATACAAGACCAAATAAATCAAATGATCACCAATTAATTTAAAATACACACAATGATCCTCTTTGCTTCTTGTGAATCCAAGTCCCAGCATATAAGTATCAAATTTTTGATACCACATCCTTGGTGATTGTTTTAAACCATACAGGGACTTTTTCAGCTTGCATACCATCTCCTTCTTTCCCTTCACAACATAACCTTCTAGTTGATTCATATAGATTTCTTCTTCAAGATCCCCATGTAGGAATGTTGTCTTCACATCCATTTGTTCTACTTCAAAATCAAATGCAGCAGCAACAGATAACATCAATCTTATAGAGGTTAACTTGGCAACAAGAGAAAAAATCTCACCAAAATCAATTCCCTCAACCTGGGAATAACCCTTTGCTACTAACCGAGCTTTGTATTTCTCCACTTTTCCTTCTTCATTCAACTTCTTTTTAAATACCCATTTTCTACCAATGGGATTTATTCTAGTCGAAAACTCCACTAGATCCCAAGCCTCATTCTTATCCAAAGATGCAATTTCTTCGTCCATGGCCCTTTTCCAGAGATTTCCATCCTCTGAATCCACTACCTCCCTGATAGTTCTAGGATCATCATTAGTAATAGACAAAGCAAAATTTGAACGGAAATCAGATGGAGTATACCTTTCCAGTAGCCTTATTTCTCGAACCGATCTCCTCAATACTGGAGTATGAGGATCTTCTTCTTTTGATTCATGTTCTTCTGTAGAGTCTGACTCATCACCCTTTAAATCAAACTCTATTTTCTCTGGTTCTTCCTTACTTGGTAGGACTTCCTATTTAACAACATACTTCATTTCTCTAAATACCACATCTTGTCTATACACTACCTTCTTAGTTTCTGGGTTCCAAATCTTATAACCTTTCAGACCATCTTTATATCCAATAAAGATACACTTTTCAGCCTTCTTATCTAACTTACTCATGTTTTCCTTTGGAACATGAACATATGTATCATAGCCAAATACCTTGAGATGTGTGAGAGAAGGTTCCTTACCAGTCCATACCTCTTGTGGAGTCTTGTCATCCAATGTTGATGAGGGTGATTTGTTGACCAGGTAGCGTGCAGTACTCACTGCCACTATCCATAATTCTTGCCCTAACCTGGCACCACTGAGCATGCACCTTGCTTTTTCCATCAGCATCCCATTCATCCTTTCTGCAACTCCATTATGTTGAGGTGTATATGAAGTAGTCTTATGCCTTTCTATACCACACTTCTTACATAATTATTGAAATTCATTTCCACAGAACTCTTCGCCATTATCTGTCCTCATCACCTTAATTCTTTTCTTTGTTTGATTCTCAACAAGAGCCTTAAACTCTTTAAACTGTCAAAGACTTTGGATTTCTTCCTGAGGAAATATATCCAAGTATTCCTCGATAAGTCATCTATAAATGAGACATAGTACACATATTTTCCCAATGATGGGATCGAGACAGGTCCAAAAACATCACTGTGAACTAGTTGTAAAATTCATTTTGCCCTCATTGCTCCAGAGAGGAATCTTACCCGATTTTTCTTCCCATATAGACAATGTTTTATCAAAATCCAAAGAGTAGTTAGACATACCTTCAACCATACCTTTACCTTGTAGTAGTCAAATACCCTTCTCTCCGATATGCCCCAGTCTTTGATGCCACAACATAACCTTTTCTCCAGAGACTATAGGAGTTCTTTCTTCTTCAACTCCAATATCAGGAACAATGGAACTATTACACCCATCACTAATAGTGTTTCCTTGCAGCTTAGACAGAGTTCCAAACTGAACTCCCTTCAACAACACCATTGCTCCTCGAACCATCCTGCAGGTTTCCTTTTCAAATATTGTTTTTACCCCTGCATCGTCCATTTTGCTTACAAAAATAAAATTTCTAGCCAAACCTAGGATGTGCAGAACACTAGGCAGTGTTCTAATCCTTCCATCTATGAGCCTCAACTTGACTTTTCCTTGTCCTATGATTCTGGTTGTCGAATCATCACCTAATAAAACATTACCTCCATCATACCTTTCATATTCATAGAACCACTCCTTGTGGGGAGTCATATGAAAGGATGCACCAGAGTCAACCAACCATGCCTCATGATCTGCATGTGTGCTTGTAGAAGCCAAGTACACATCCCCTCCTTCTTCCTTGGAGGTATTTTCTTCTGTAGGAGGAGATTCTTCAGATCCCTTCTTTTTCTCAACTTTGGATCTACACTGCTTCTTGTAGTGCCCTTCTTTTCAAAATCTCCAACATACCTTTATAAACTTTATGGGAGATTTAGATCTACCCTTAGACTTAGATCTCCCACTTGAGAACTTAGATCTATTTATTTCCTGGGAACGTCCTCTTGCAAATAATGTGTTTGTGCTTTGTCCTTCCATATTCTTCCGTCTCATCTCCTCCGACAAAAAAGATGAGACCACTTCATCAAACTTCAAGGAAGTTGTATTACTACCTATGGCCACAACAGACTATCCCACGAGTTTGGTAAAGAACACAGTGAACTGATACATTTATCTTCATCTGAAATTTTAATCTCAACAGATACTAACTGACTTACCATAGTATTGAAGGCATTCAAATGCTCTGCCATCGAGTCTCCATATCTCATCCTCGGGTTATACAATTTCTTTATCAGGAATAGTTTATTCACTAGGGACTTAGACTTATACAACTTCCCTAACTTATCCCATAAATCCTTGGCGGTATCTTCCTCTGACACATTCAGTAATACTAAATCTGAGAGACACAGTTGGATTGTGCTCTTTGCCTTCCGATCCATCTTTTTCCAGTCATCTGTTGAAGTTCCTGTAGGTGTAATACATGGATCTACCATGATCCACTAATCTCTGTCCACCAACAAATCTTCCATCTTGAGCTTCCACGGCTCAAAACTTTGCCCATTAAACTTCTCAATCTCCATCTTCTAATTGCTTGCCATTTCTTTTCACCTGAAAAATCAATACCACAGATCTCCCACTGTAACAAGGCTTATCACAGTCCCGAGCCAAAACCTTGACCACAAAGGCGTCCCCCTGAAACCAACAAAGCTCTGATACCAAATGTAGATTTTGACCTTGTACAATATTTACTACAAACATATTTTCAGTAAAAGAACATAAAATATACAATGGAAAATACAAACATTACACATAGATTTTTCCTCTGGAAACCCCAACCGAGAAAACCAACATATTCTATATTCATTCATTGTGTTACATTGTTTACAATACAATATACATATAGGAGCCAACGACATCCAAAACCCTAACCCAATGACATGGATTAGTCAACAACCCTGATTCCTTAACCGAAAATAGAAAACCATCGACAAAAAACCATGTGCCGAAAAATCACCTAAATATGTGACACGTTTACTCATGCAAAGAATATAACACATACCCAACATTCTCCCACTTGTTGTTTTCTTTGCATACAGGGGGTTACAGGGTTACATAGTCAACAATCCAGGGCAACAATGCCCATGGATCC
>ML779001.1:625537-654545 GCA_009831015.1 Picea engelmannii | reverse complement strand
TGGCAAATCTAGGGGTTTTGTGCTTGATTATTCTTGGTGAAGTAAGTAAATCTGCAATTTTCATTTCATGATAAATGTCTATGGTATGTTTACTTGTTCATATGTAAGATTATGAAATTGCTTGCTTGAAACCCTAGGAGTAATAAACATAAGGTGCTTCTTTCTTGCTCCTTATTTTCCCAGTTTTGCTTAAGAAGATCTTGTCTAGATAAACTTCTAAAGCCCTAAAGTTCTATCACATTAGAATCTTTGTCTAGTTCTTATTGCATTAAATATTTTTCAAGAGTCCAAGGATAGGAGAAATCGCTAGGGCCTAGAAGTGCCTACACCCTAGTTGAACCTTCTCTTTGAGGTTTGCTGCTTGAGAACTTAAGGTACTATTTCTCAAGCTTCCACCTTGTTGTGTTTTAGATAAGTATAATCATTGTTATCTCTCCAAGTTAATGTGTTGATATAATTGGCTCCATAAACCCTAAAGGCACTAGTCTCTTGTCTCTCTTTTGTTGGAAGGTTTATCAAACACTCAAACACTATTCTCTTAAGTTATTACTAACTAAATCTAACACTAACCTAGCCTAAAAAACTAATTTACTTGCTCTTTTGTTTCACTCGAAAGTTGCGTGGTGCATTTTGCATGCAAAGGAGAAAATGTTGCATCTTTTTGTTTGAAGAATTGTTCATGTTTTTTTCTTGAAACTCTTTTTCATTTGTAAAATTAGTGTAAAGTCTTCTTTTCCAGTGTTCTAATTAGTTTCTCTTTCATAAGAGTATCGAACTACCTAACTTGCACTTCTATTCCTTGAGTAAGAAAATCCCATAAAATGAACACACTAATCTAAAATATATTAGTAACACTTTTTCTAGGGTTCACCAATAGCTTAGGCTAGGGCCCTGGATTAGGTGTGGAGAGGTAAACTCTCCAAGGCCAACCAAAACTTAACTTAGGTGTCTGTGCTAGGGTGTGAAAATACACCTTGTAATTACTCAATCCAGGAAGCTCCTGTCACATAGGATTCAAACACGAGGTTGCGTGGAGGACGTTGATGGATATATCCACTCTTGATCCTGACAAAGCATTTGGGAGAGTGTGTATTGGGGGTGGATCGTGTAGCATTACTCGCTCGACTTGTGTTAGACCTTTGAGACACTTGGATCTGTCCAACATACTCTAAGAGTGATTCTGTCCCTATTGCGTTTCAGGCCTTAGGAGGATCTTCAGGTTTACTTACCCTTCCTATACACTCGCTCGACTATTGACTATACCCCCCTGTTTGTTGATTACAAGTTGGTGTCCTAGTTTCCATTATATAGGTTGACACATAGGTGACTGTGAGGGGTGTATCGAGTTACCTGAGGCAGACTCTGTACTCTTTGGGTGACACCTTAAGGGACTGTCAGTATGAGGTCTGGGTCACTGTTTCTCCTAGCTAGTATTTTTCCTTTGTGAATGCTTTGGACAATTAGAACTTCATCTCCCTGGGTCAGAAGCATTCAAAAAGGTAGTTTTTTTGGTTTGTATATTTTTGGGATTTTCATCATAGTGGTGTTCTCTATGCTCCCTAGTTTCCCATAGTGAGTTATTCAATCATTTCTTTGGGTCTTTAACCTAAGGTGGTAGACCACCCACTCCACCTGTCGTGAGGACTTTTTTGTCTTCCCCTTAGAAACGTGGATCCACCTCTTTATAGGTGGTATTTTTTATACCACTTGTTCACTAGAGTCAGTGTGTGAGACTTTTACATACTTGAACGATCCCAAAAGGGAAGAACTTGTGCATAATATCTTCATGGAAAAATTTACTGACGATACCAATCGAGGAACCCCTTCGCAAGGGGACGATCCGAATTATTTTCAGCACGAAATGAGATCGGAGATATAATAAAGAAATGCACAGAGATATCGCAGATATTCAATAATATAACATAAATGTATGAAAGATGAAACCATAAACACATATATACAGTAATACATGATTTCTATTAATGAAAGAAATGTACAGAGACTGCAAAAATACAGAGTGAAAGACTCGCTAGAATGGTGGCAGCTTATCTCTGAGAAGAGATGTGACGGCTACTCGCATTCGCAAGAAGATGATTACAATGAGGCTCTGAAGGCATTTTTACAATAAACCAGAATGACAAAAACCCTAGACATCCATAAACCTAACCCTAGGAGATGAAACGCCAAAAGTCATGTGGGCCTCGTTTGGGTAAGTTGGTGCATCAACTTCCCGGGGTCGTAACTTTTGCATACGATCTCCGTTTTAGGCGCGTGATAGCCCGTTGGAAAGGTATCATTGAGGAGATTCATTTTGGGGGCTCAATCATGCCTTTAGAAATTATTGCAAACCTCAATCTCAAAAAACCTTCATTTGGGCCCTCAAAATGGCCCCGGAAGTTAAAAACTACTAAAAATAGTAAATTGCCAAATTTGCCAGAAAACTGTTTTGAGCTAGTCGAAAAAGTTGGGTGGCCACCGATATCCACCTAGATTAATCCTCCATCCTTAGGAAGAAATGGTCTCCATTGCGTTGAGTTCCCAGGGGAGAGGGAAAAGCATTTACTGAATCTGCATCTTGGTGAGCTGCTTGCCTTGCTGAAGACGTCGCACTGCTCAGTTTGTGGAAGTCTGTCACGAAACTGTTGAGGCTGAGGTTGTTCAACAAGCCGGGCTACATGAGAGGATGGTGTGCAGAAGGACTCTTTGTGCTTTGTTGTAACCTTGTCGACCTCATTCTGTTGGATAGAAGGTGCTTGGGGCGAAGCTGTAGTGGTTGAAGTGTCCTTCTGTTCCCCTTTTGAACAGATTGTGAAGATGTTGAATTTTGCAGTATGAGATACTACCTTGCAACACTTTTTAGGTGGAACAGTAGTCGAAACTACCTATGGTATTATGTAGAGATGACCCCCCAGAGAAATAATGACACTGTAGGGTCGAGACTCATAAACAACATGGCGCTTCCACATATGTGGTTGGCCCAAGAGAACATCACATACATCCAGTGGGGAAACATCACATAATACCTCATCCTTGAAGGGTTGGATGCTGTATGGCAATCGACATTGTTGGCTGACACGGAGATCTCGTCCTTGGCGAAGCCACCCGATGTTGTATGGTTGCGGGTGTGGTGTTGTCGACAATCCCAATTGTTTGATGACCTCTGCTGAGATGAGGTTCTTCTGGATTCCGCTATCAACAATAAAATGCAGCGGGGTCCCCTTCACCCACATCTTTGAATGAAAAAGGCACTCCCTCTCTTTGGGGTCTATTGGTTCTTCTGGTTGAATTACTGTGGTTGCAACAATAGCAGTGGGGTCTGCGTCAATGATCTGTCCTTTACCAGTATTTTCAGAATCGGATTCTGAATCAGGGTTCGACTCCTTGTCTTTGATCTCGGCCACATTGACTGTTTTGAGCGACATTCATCGGTGTTTTGCCAGGGGCTTTTGTGGAAATCGCACCATTTTTCGGTGTCCTTCTTTGTCTTCCCGTGACCCTTCTTTTCCTGTGTCTTGGATTGATTTTTGGGAGATTGTTTGTTAGGGATGTCTTTGTCATACTTTGGTCGTTGCGGATTTACAAATCCGAAATCCAGTTTGTTCTAGTTTTTAAATTTCTGCTCGATTTTAATAGCATATTGATAAGCAACACCGAGTGATGATATGTCCATAAAATCCATTTCAGTCTGGATGTATCTGTGTAGAGCCCCACGATATTTCAGAACCAAATGTTGCTCGGAGTCTTTGATACCCAGCTTGGTGTGCAAGGTATGGAAGGCATTGGTGAACTCCAGAACTGCTTGGCCCCTCTCTTGCCACAATGTGGTCCATCTCATGTACTGGTCCTCATAGTTGCCAACATGGTAATACTGTTCCTTTACCACATCCACAAAAAAATCCCATGTGGGATCAACCCCATATATTCTAGACTCCTCCGTGGAACTTTTCTCCCAATAAGTTTCCCACCAATTTTTGACATGAGGGAGAGCTTTAAGGAGTGCGAAGGTGATTTTTTCTTTGTCGTAAAATTTGTGAACAGAGAAATAACCTTCTAGCAGAGTTAACCATTTTTCTAGGGCTTCTACATCTATCTGTCCTTCAAATACAGGAATATCAAAATTAACTTGTACCTTGAAAGGTGAGGTGCCTCCAAAGTGGCCGCTAGATGAAGATGCACCTGTTGTTATCGGTAGGCATTGAAGGATGTGGGAAAAATTCTCCATCATTTCGTCCCTCTATCACGTGAGAGCTTGCTCAGGCAACAAATTGATAGGATTGTCTGCTTCGTCGATTTTCTTTTCTTCCACCATTGAGGGTTTCTTGGGTGTGTGAGAGCGATTGTCTTCAATAAAGATAAGATCGAGACCCAACTTTCTATACTCAGACCTTGTCGGGGACATGCACTAAAAAAATGATCAAGAGCAACCTGCTCTGATACCACTGATCCGAATTATTTTAGGCTCGAAATGAGATCGTGGATATAATAAAGAAATGCATAGAGATATCGGAGATATTCGATAATATAACATAAATGTATCAAAGATGCAACCATAAACACATATATACAGTAATACACTATTTCTATCAATCAAATAAATGTACAGAGACTGTAAAAATATAGAGTGAAAGACTCGCTAGAATGGTGGCAACTTATCTCTGAGAAGAGATGTGACGGCTACTCGCATTCACAAGAAGATGATTACAATGAGGCTCTGAAGGCCTTTTTACAATAAATCGAAATTCCAAAAACCCTAGACATCCAAAAACCGAACCCTAGGAGATGAAGCACCAAAAGTCATGTGGGCCCCGTTTGGGTAAGTTGGTGCATCAACTTCCTGGGGTCATAACTTTTGCATACGATCTCCGTTTTAGGCATGTGATAGCCCTTTGGAAAGGTATCGTTGAGGAGATTCATTTTGGGGGATAAATCATGCCTTCGGCTATCATTTAGAACCTCGATCTCGAAAAAAATTCATTTGGGCCCTCAAAATGGCCCCGGAAGTTAAAAACTGCTAAAAATAGTAAATTGCCAAATTTGCCAGAAAATTGTTTTGAGCCAGTCATAAAAGGTGGGTGGACACCGATATCCAATTGAATCAGGGGATTTGTTTTATTTTATTTTATTTGGAAACATTGGTGTCCCTTTGATGGCCACTTTGTACATTCCTAGGTTGAATGTGGGACTACCGGTTTGGTTGGGTACCATTCCAAATGTCACAAATTCTATTGATGCTTCTCAGTTAAGCACCTTATGTCATGGGAATCATGTTGATGTTCCTTCATCAACAAATTATTCTCCTCCTCCTTCTGCCTTCTCTGGTGAAAGTCTAGCTACTAGTAACCGTAAGTCTAAATTAAATAGAAAGAGGAATAATAGGAAGAAGAAATCACCAACCTTTGTGAGTCATGTTGGAGATAGGTTGTCAACCTCTGCAAGTCATGTTGAAGACCAACACCCATCCTCTACAATTCATGCTGGGGGAAAACAACCAACCTCTTCTAGTCATGTTGAAGAGTTGTCAACAACCTCTATGAGTCATGTTGGGGGAAAGCACCTACCCTCTGTAAGTCATGATGGGGGGAAAATTCCAGTCACTCCTATTCGTACTAGAGATAGGAATGTAGCCTCTGTGATTCATGTTATTGACCAATCACCAACCTATGCAAGTTATGTTGTAGATGTGCAACCAACCACTGCTAGTCATGTTGGGGGCATTGATTCTATTGAGAAACCTAGATGGATAGGAAGTAAGCCTAAGTTCCCTTGTAATATATTAGCACTCAGGAATTTCTTTGGGCCGTATCAAAGAAAACCCCAAGGTAATTGTTTCAACCAACTTTAGATTATATTCTGACCTATAAAACCAGAGAGGACTCTCTCAGATGTCTAATGACTGGTAATAACTCAAAGGATTCATCAATAAATGCATAGATGTCATATTTTGCAATATGAAAAGTTTGTTTTTGTTTTAAAGAGATGGTAGGATAAGCAAGAGAGAAATTACCATTGGGTAATGGAGTCAAATTCTGAATTTAAAATATTCAGCTAATGAATGGTGGTGTACTCTCAGAGAACAAATGAAAAGTAAGTGTTATTTTTCAGCAATTGGCAATATTTTGGATGGCAACGGAAAAGAGAAAGGGGCATCCCATCACACTGAGAGCATCTAGAAAAGGATGAGTTCTCAATGTAATTTTAAATGAGATATGGAAAGATAGATTACTATGAGCAGAGAAACAAGCATGGATGAATTCTGAACCAACAATCTTTAAACACATAACAAGTATTTACTGTATGAATGGGCCATTGAAGATGGATGAATTCCAAACATTTAATCTCATCTAAATACTAGAAAGAACAGACAATTATGGAGACTAACATTACAAAGAAAAGACATAGTTAAAACAACATTGTAATGAATCTCTGTTTCATGAAAGCACGACACTTTTGCATTTATCTCACAAAGATATTCAGGAAAAAGATACACAGTCCAATCCCCTAAGGGTCCAACCCTTCTCTGCTCTTATACCATGAAATATATAGAATTATAGGTCTGTTCCAGCTCACCATTTCGAATCCCAATCCCTTTTCCAAAGTTGAAACAGTTACAAACAGAAACTGGCACGTTTTAACCGATTTCCTGCTTTTCAGGAGGTGAATTTATGAAAAATAGGCTTCAAATCGCCACTTGTAATTACCAAACTGTAATATTTTTGTAAAATATGAGAACATTTTTTGTAGGTAAGCTCGTTATAAAGAAAATACTCTCTCGGTTTCTTGAAATTCATCTCCATCTGGCCGGAATACGTGTCGCAAAAACATGTCTCAAACATGAAATCATGAAAACTGAAAAATAAGGTTCAAAAATTCCTTCGAATCTCCCAATCCATGACACCTTTTGAAAATCAGAGAGATTTTATTATTATTCAGTTTGTCCTCGACAAAAAACTCTCATGGATTTTCCAAATTCCTCTCCAGTTGGTTAGAAAGTGATCTTGAAGTTGAACACTAAACCAGTCATTTACACAGTGTGCCCTGTAGCCCGTGCACAAGAAAATCCCCTGTGCGACAACATCCTCTACGCGACAACATTATTTGTTCGACAACATCCTCTGCATGGTGAAATCCACTGCGCGATGAAACCCACTGTGCGACAACATCCTTTGTGTGACGAAACCCACTGCAAGACAACATCCTTTGCGTGATGAAACCCACTGCACGACAAAATCCTCTACACGACAACATCCTCTACGTGAAAACATCCTCTGCACAACAACATACTCTACGTGACAACATCCTTTGCGTGGTGAAATCCACTGCACGATGAAACCCACTGCGTGACAACATCCTTTGCGTAATGAAACCCACTATGATACAACATCCTTTGCGCAATGAAACCCACTGCACGACAAAATCCTCTGCGTGATGAAATCCATTGCGCGAAAACCTCTTTTGCATGGTGAAATCCACTGCATGACAACATCCTTTGCGTGGTGAAATCAACTACGCAACAATATCCTCTGCGCAGTGAAATCCACTGTACAACACGTAAATTTTTTTGCATTGTGCAGTTTCAAATGGAGATGGAAATAATAAATGATAAAGCTTCCTTTTGAAACCGACCCTTGGAGATGTTAGGTGATGCTAGGCATAAAAACAATAATGGTGCTAACAGACATGACTTTGCAAACTGCTGACAAAACTCTAACCTTAGCTATGAAAATCATGGTGCTAACAACGGGCTCCAATGGGGATGTTATCCTCCCTGTGAGGTAGAAAAGAATAGTAGACCAGATGACTTATCCATTGGGTTGTTCCCAAGCCATATATTGTGATATGTAACTTGTAATCTGTTTCTCCACCAACTTATTTTGCAACTGAACTAAACCCAAACTGAAAATACAAACTAAAAAATGATGAAAGAAATGCTCGCCACGCTGATCTTATTCACACCTACCTGTTCGACAACATAGGTATTCCAACAGAGGATGAACACCTTCAGTAACCACTCACGTAACCAAATCAAATATCAACACATCGATGTTTTCACGTGGTAAAACCCCTACGGGAAAACATCCACGACCCCAACCAATGCGTCCACTTGGAGCAGTTTATTAATGCAAAAGAAAAATATTACAAAGAGATTTTACAAGAGAGTTTCTCATAATCGATCATCGGAAAATGACCCTCCATGCTCTTTAAATAGAGATCATGGAGAAATCGAGTGTTAAGCCATGGATTAATGGCCATTAATATCGAGGAGAGTATGAACTGTCAGATCACTCTATGATGGGAACTATCGTGACCATTAGATTTCCTAACTACAAATGCATACTAATGCATACTAAAGAACACATCAAGAAACACACTTTTACCTAACGACACATTAGACCAAGTAGATCTTAACTAAATCCTAAGTGTCTAAATATCCTAACATATACCTTAAGAACAACTTGGGATAGGATTGAAGGATTTACAATGTTGACACAATAGGAGAAGGAAGGATGCATTAGAGCCTATCCCCTCTTAATGACAACTTCCTGAACTCCTAACATAGATCGAAGTTTGGAAATCTTCGCTTATGTAAGAGACTTTGTGAAAATGTCTGCAACTTGATCTTCTGTAGGGAACAATATCACTTCAATAACTTGATCATGAATAATCTTTATGATGAAGTGCATGTGTATCTCAATGTGCTTGATGCGCTGATCTTGAACTGGGTCTTTGGCGATTTTGATGGCACTCTGATTATTGCACCAAAGGCTAGTCGGATTTTGCTGCTCGAATCCAAACTCTGAAAGGATCTGTCGAAACCACAAGGCTTCCTAACTTGCATTTACCACTGCCCGGTACTCTGCTTCTGCTGAAGAAAGTGAAATAGAATGTTGTTTCTTACAGGCCCAAGTGACAGGTCCTGAACTAAGGCTGAAAACATAACCTGCAGTAGACTTCTGATCATCAGGGTCGCCGACCCAATATGAATCAGTGAAACCAACCAATAAAGGAGTCCCCTTGAACTGTAATGTATCCTGAACTGAACTGTACCATGGACATAACAAAGTATCATTTTAGCTACTTTCCAATTGATTTCATGGGGTGTTTGCATATACCGAGCAACAAGACCAACAACAAAGGAAAGATCAGGATGAGTATGATTCAAGTATAAGAGGCTACCAACTAATTGACGATATAGGGTGGCATCAACTTCAGGAGAAGTACAAGTTGTAGTAAGCTTGACTTGAGACTAGAAGGGAGAAGGGGCTGGTTTACAGTCATCCATGTGAAAGTGACGAAGAAGGTCACAACCATAATTAGACTGGGAAAGAAAAATTCCTTCATTGGTTTACAAAACTTGGAGGCTATGGAAATAGTGCAAAATGCCTAAGTCTGTCATTTCAAATTTCTTTTTAAGGCTACTTTTCACATGGTTTAAAAGTTTTGAGTCACTACCAGTAAGAGTAAGGTCATCAACATAAAGGCCAAGGATTATGAGATGGCTTCCTACTTTATTGGTATATACATTAGGATCATAATGACATCTAGAGAATCTGGTGTCAACAAGAAAGTTGTCGATTTTGGCATACTAAGCTCGAGGAGCTTGCTTAAGACCATAAAGAGATTTCTTAACACGACAAACATGGCTAGAGTCATTCTGAACATAGTTAGGAGGTTGTTCCATGTAGATTTCTTCTTGGAAATATCCATGCAATAAGGTGGATTTAATATCCATCTAGTGGACCTCCCATTTATATGAGGCAACAAGGGAAAGAAAAAGGTGGATGGAATTTATTTTGGCTACATGGGCAAAGGTTTCATTATAGTCAATTCCTTCAACTTGGGAAAATCCTTTGGCAACTAATCGAGCCTTGTGTCTTTCAACACTTCCATCTGATGCATACTTATTTTTGTAGACCCATTTACATCTGACAAGTTTTCTTCCTTTTGGAAGAGGTACAAGATCCCAAGTATCGTTTGCCATTAAAGAATAATAATCTTCATTCATTGTTGTATCCCAATATGGATGACCCAAAGCTTCTACAAATGTCTCTGGATCACGAGTCTCTAAAAATTGAGCTAAAAGAGAAGAGGATCGCTGGAACTGTGAACGTGTTCGATGCTGATCTGAAGGATCACTGACAAGACCACCAGTTTCTTCTTGTGTTGAACGAACCCATTTAGGAAGCAATGGAATTGGTGTTGGTTCAGGTTTAAAGGACTCATCTAGAGGAAGGTGAGTAGGAGGAGGTGGATTTTCATCCTCACTATTGGCCCTTGACCAAGTTTTGGGAGATTCTTGGTCATAGTGACCTATTTTGGGACTTCGACAACTTATCGAAGGAGGAGCACAAGATGAAGCGGAGATCGCGGAATCTCGACCCACTTTTGGATCCTTTTTGGGTTTTTGGGAATATGTAATGGGAATGGGATGTTGGCCCATGGGTTTACCCATGTTTAACCCTATTTTGTATGTATAAATAGAAGGATAGGCAATGTAAGAATAAGTCGAATAGTGCATCTATGTGATGTGAATGTATGTTAAGTGCGAGTAGAGTCTGTAAGTGCTTTGTGCATGACTGTAAGAGAATTACAGAGCTAAGTGCAGTCCTTGTAGCAGATTGTTGAGGGCTTAGTACTGTAATGCAAGGAAGAAGGATCTAGCGAGCTACGAAGATATTCTGTCCTGTGCGGAGTAAGGGTTTTGATGGCTCTGTGCTTGTAACTGATTGAATGAAGACTATAAAGAAGAAGAGTTGGTGGACGTAGCCCCAGGGAGGGGGTGAAACACATAAACACTATGTTGTCTTGCTTTGTGCTTGCCTTAATGTGTTTATGTCTTCTTTTGCTAAGTGCTTTAAGATGATTAGATAGATCTGCTTATGCTTAGTGCTAATGATATGTGAGAGTATTAGATCTGATTCATATGAATGTGCTTAATGCTTGATCTGCTAGATATGACCTATCTACTGATGCTAAGTAATTAAGTACGTTATAATAGTGTGAATGTTGTGAAGCCCTACTTTATCAGCGAAGTGATTAATGATTATATATTGAGGAACTGACGGTGCTAAGTGCTCTATTAAGTTGTATAATCACAGATCCATGTCCCAGCTAAGGTTTTAGACACCTGAGTCTTGCAACCACCCCTGCCTCTACCTTGGGTGAGACTTCATCTACTTCGCAGGTGTTTCCGAAAGGGCCGATAGTTAGGGCTTTGTTGGTGCGTTGTTGTAGTGTCGAACCCTGGTTCTGCCCTTGTGCCAACAAATGGTTATGTTGCCAGGATCTGAAACTGTGATTGTTGAGAACTAAGGAAGAAGAAGCTTTGTGCAAAGATTCGACCTGGGATTGTGAAAGCTCTATGCGTAGATCTGTGCCCTAGTGCGCAGTTTCCTACTTGATTTATAAAGCTCTGTGCTAAAGAAGGAAACCCGTCTGAAGAAAAGAGGTCGGATCTGAAGGAAATAAGCAAGATCTGAAATCTTTGTGCTCTAAGAAAGGTAAAAGTGAGAATTTCTTATTAAAAGAGGTAAGATCTGTAAGCTTTGTGGTATGATAAAGGTAAGAATAGTTACAAGTTTTAGATCTGGAAGCTTTGTGCTCTCTAGAAGTAAGATACATGGAAACTTTTGTTTTTAGAGTATGGATCTAGGTATGTTTAATAGAATATGTCCTAGTTTGCAAACTAGGGCACTAATAGCCGAAAGAAGGTTTGATAGGAGTAGATCTGATAAAAATGGTGAAAGATATATTATATCTATGCATTGAAAGAATGTTTAGACTAACAAATGGATGCAGGACCCTAGAAAGAGTTTTTTACAAGTTAGCCACCGCGATCTTACCTCACAGTACAGGAAAAGTTGGGGGTCATTTAAAAGAAAGAGAGGATTAACCCTCTATTACAGTTGTAGAAAACCAGGACATCTTTCTAAAGAATACCCTGGGAAAAGACCTAGTTGTCTTTGTTGCAAAGCTATGGACCATGAAGTGTTGGATTGCCCGCGAATGATTGCTAAGCTTGAAGGAATGAATCTGAATCAAGAAAACCCTAAGGCAACTCTAGAGGCTATAGCAGAACCCTAGGAAGAATCAGAGAAAATATTGCTACAGATGAGAGAAACCTTGAATGACCGCCGACATATTAGATTATCAAAGATCTTTAAAGACAAGGAACTACTTGAAGCAAGAATATGAAACTTCAACATTGACTGTGTTCTAGATGAAGAAACACAGGTGAATATCATGACAAAGAGAACTTGGGAAGCTATAGGAAGGCTTGCTATGATTCCTTCATTAGAAGGACTAGGTTTGTTTAGAGGAAAATTGGTAAACCTATGTGGAAGGCTCGATCAAATACCTATGACCGTCAACAGAACTTTGACAAAGGAAGATTTTGAGATTATTCAATTTATTGAGGACAACGCCTCATTTACCATGTTAATAGGAAAACCTTGGATTGACAGAGCTCAAGCTAGACGAACGGAAGAAGAAGAAGTTTTGGAGCAGAAGAAACAAGAATTAAAAGATTTCATGACCAGAAAGATTACACAATTGATTGAAGAACATGAGAACAGATCAAAGCTATTTGACACTAGAGACCTTGATTTTGAAGCTGCAAGAACACCTAGAATACCCACATAATACTAAAGTACTTACTCCATATAAAAAAGAGGTATTACCCGTGAATCCTAGGAAAGAATCTCAACAGTGCGCAGTGACTATGTTAAAAGAAGATAAGAATACGAATGGAAAGAGACATACCGAGTCAAAGCTCACTGGAAAGAAGGATAGAAAGCTAAGTAAGAAGAGGGCTAAGATTGAAAAGTTAGAGAAGATTCCAGAGGGAACTTCGCAGAAAGAAAATTTGTAGAATTGGAACTTCGTCGGGATATCAGAACAACGACACATGGTACTTTGCCAGGACGAAGCAATATAGTCGTTGGGCCCGATATATCCGTTCGACTCCTGCTCCGAAAGGGTTGAAAAGCATTTACAGCTTGACACCAGACCATTGGACTACACCATAACGAACATAACCAGTGTTAATGAGGCTTCATACCCGTTACAAGCAAACTATTGCCGAGTTGCCTACTTATCCCGTTGCACCATGCACGAAGAACACTTTTGCTAACTAAGAGTTTGAGCCCACAGACTAAGTGAATTGTATATAGTGATCATTGCACTATTGTTGTTTATTCTAGTGCCTTATCTAAGTTCATCATGACCTCGATAATTTTAATCCCAAGCGAGTATGTCCGACGAGCTCACCGCAGTTGAAGAATCAATAACAGAAGTTCTCCTCAACTTAATGACTGAAAGAGTCATGTCGGAGAGAGGAGTGTCTAGAGGTGTACAAGAATCTTTGATGAGAGGACTGTCGGCCTCTCCATCCACTGCTCGAGCTGGTCCATCCTGACCAGTAGATGAAAAGTGAACTAAGCATAGGGATGATCTCACAAATTCTAAGTTAATCCTGAGTATACTACCCACCTATATACCCCCTCTGAGCGACGCGATAAATCGAGACAATGTGCCCAGCTATTTTGAGTATGCCTTGGTCACTGAGTACCTTCTGAAGGGGATACACGCAGTTCACGCCGACCAAGATAAAATTGCAGCGTTGAAGTTTAGTGACTTCAACCTTGGCGACAGGAAGGTCTATAGCATGCTCGCCCCACATAAGTATCTGACCAGAACAAAAGGAAAGAATTCAAAGATAATTCCTCAATCATGGACCCATAACCTCGCGGAGTCCACACTGCTCAATGTCATGAAGATTCCTCACTTTTGAAGGCACCAAGAAGTGAATGCATGCGTCAAACTGCTATTTTCCTGCTACCATGGTAGATATTTATGGTTAAACCACCGTATCATAGTGGATCCGACGTTGATCAATCGTATCACAGGGCTAAGCATGCAAGGCCACCCACATGATTTTTACTCGAGAAAAACCATGGATCACGCTCTTGCGCAGAAGATTAAAGACACCTACGAAGATGTCGAGAAGGGCATGCAAGGCTACAAGGTAGCTTCTATCCAGAGCGACTCAATGCACCTCGTCTGCCAATTGATCGCAGGAATTTTGGTGCGAAAGAATCGACCCACCCAAGTCACTGGTTTCGTATTCGACCTCGCAGGGAAGTGCACAAAAGGAATTCAAATGAATTGGGCACAATACCTGGTAAACCATTTGGAACTGGACTACAGGGAAGACTAGGATCAAGGGTATGAATTTCACTTCAGTTGGCTATTGATCCTGATCGCTTTCATCACATGGCAGATGCCAGAAGGTGAGACCTTCCCGAACATCAAGTCGTTTGAACCTCTGGCTGCGAAGTTCAGTACATTGTGGTACTCGAATGGTATGAACAAGAAATGGCACTCAAAAGTAGTCTTCCATACATATTACAACCAGTTGAAGGTAGACATCCAGCCCCAACCTCATATGACCCCGAATACCCTCCACAGGTTTCGTCCCTTAATGAAGTTCAGTGCAGACTACCATTTCATCTATATCACAGCGCGAGCTGACGGACACAAGGAATAGCTACAATCTTACTACAAGCTGATGGAGGAGGACTTGGAGGAGATCACCAAGGACTCGTCGACAGACCTCCTCATTCCATCAGACCCTACAAAGATTTCCAACTTAGACAGTCTAGAAGCAGCGCCTGATACACCTGGACCTAGCAAGATAAAGCAGACCGAACAGGTCCATGATTTAGACAACGCATCCGTGAAGACCACTTTCATATCAACAGATCAAGGAGGAGATGGCAGAGGGATAGATGGCGTAGAATTTGAATAAAATAAAGGCGAGGTTACATTGCCTAGAGACGAGGAGGATCCCTCAAAGAAAAGGAAGGTTTCCCCACCGAAACCCTCATCCCGGAAGAAAGTGAAAGCAACTAGGACCAAATTTGAGACCACTGTCACCTCAGACGACTTCGACTTCATCGTTGCGACACTGAACGATGCTTCACTGGAGATAGTAGAGAAGCAAGAAGCTAAAGGAGGAGGTGTTCAATCGGATTAAGGATGAGTTCCAAGGGGTACAACATGCATTATAGCCCAGCCACACAATTTCTATTGTGCCTCTATCAACAGGAACACCAAAACTAGATGATGAGCTAGCTCAACTACACCGCATCACCGATACAGTTGAATCTTGCTTTCGATGAGCTCAGGAAGAGATAGCACAAGCCACCCAGACTTTAGCACAAGTACAAAAAGACCTTGAGGAGCAACACAGTGTTGCAGAACAGGAAAAGTTTTCTCTACAAGCAAAGTGGGATGAAGAAAAAACACAGTTACAACAAAGCAAGGAACAATTGCTCATCGAGCAACTCAAAGTAAAGGAAATGGTTCACAAAGCACTTCTCCCTATGAAAATCATCGAAGTAAAGGCCGAAGAACAAGTTCCATAGCAGGTGGCACAACTTGAAGAAGTAATCCAATAGCTCCAAGAATGCATAATAGACTTGAAGCTCTGCACTGTGCCCAAGACCCCTCAAGATGTAAGAGACCTAAGGGAAGCAATTGCCCCCAACGTAGTTGACAGATTAAAAGATCTTGCCTTGGAGTGCAAGAAACTGAGTAACCAGAGCGCCAAAACATATGAGAAACTCATCGCGAACCCAGAGTTACAGACTTTGGAGTCACAGTTCAAGGAAGAAAAACAACACACAGACAAACTACAAGCGCAACTGAAAACCTTGTCAGCCGTAGAAATAATGAAGTGGTCTCAGGAGCAATGCACCGCCCAACAATAGATCCATATGATTCAAAGAAGAGTGATGGAAGTTACTCAATGGCTTCAACCAGTACAAGATAAGGCATGCCAGTTATTCACAGAGGTTGAAAGATGAGGAGCAGAGTTAGAACAGGGTGTCATTGCAGCAGAACAATGCCTAGAAGGGCTCGTGAATGACACAGTGATCCAAGAATTCACCGATCAAGAGATTGTAGCACAACAACAGGTCGAAGAAACTCGATCCAAGTTTGAGGCCTTCGAAGCAGAACTAGTCAGATTAGAGTGACTCGGGATGAGTCACAGGTGAGTGTTAGGGGCTTGTTGGCCCTTGACCAAGTTTTGGGAGATTCTTGGTCATAGTGACCTATTTTGGGACTTTGACAGCCTGTCGAAGGAGGAGCACAAGATGAAGCAAAGATCACGGGATATTGGCCCACTTTTGGATCCTTTTTGGATTTTTGGGAATATGTAACGGGAATGGGATGTCAGCCCATGGGTTTACACATTTTTAGGCCTATTTTGTATGTATAAATAGAAGGATGGGCAATGTAAGAAGAAGTTGAATAGTGCATCTATGTGATGTGAATGTATGCTAAGTGCGAGTAGAGTCTGTAAGTGCTTTGTGCATGACTGCAAGAGACTTGCAGAGCTAAGTGCATGTCCTTGTAGTAGATTGTGGAGGGCAGAGCTAAGTGGAAAGTGCATGTCCATGAGAAGAATAAGAAGAATTAGAATCAATATTCATGTTGTGCTTCTTCATCGCTACTTCTAAAACTGCCATCTTCTTTAAACATTTAGACTCATCATGACCATCTTTATCACAAAAGTTGCAATGTTTGTTGGAGGTACCTGCAGTGTTGATCACTTCAAGTTGTATAAGTTTATATTCCTCTCTAATCAAAGCAACACAAAAGGACTCAAGAGTATGTTTTTGATAAGCTTTCCGTAGACCCTCTCTCATGGCATAAAAGGTAGATATAAACACAAAATATGCACTACCTAGCTTATAAAGAATAATATAGATGTAACGCTCTTCCTCAATTTCTATCTCACATTCTTCACATAACATTATGAGTGTTTTAAACTTAGATAGATAGTCTCCAAGGCAAGAAAAAACACTTGGACTTAAGGTCAGTACTTGATTTTCTAATTGTTGTGCTCGAATAATATTGAGTTTACCAAACACAGATTCAATTTTTTCCCAAGCTTCATGGGGGTCATCAATTTCTTTAAGGTTGAACCTTAAATTAGGAGATATGGACATTCTGATTAGTCCACGTGCTTCGTCACTCTTGTTAGCCCATTTGATTTTATTATCATCATCAGTGTGCTTTTTCCTTTCCCAAGGTAATCCGGTACAATCTTTTACTTCTTAATAAATCTTCCATATGAGATTTCCATTGGAAGTAGTTGGTGCTGGTAAGCAATATATTACTTGTAGAAGTCATATCAAATATGCAGATAATATGGATTTAAAAACTAAAACTGTTGATCTGGATGGAGATATCTCAAAAATTTGTGTGGTTTTAAAAAAAGCGGCACTGAAAATGGACTTCAGATGTGAGATTTATGTGTTTTAAAAAAAAAAGGCATAAACGGTAACCAAAGGACCACGTGATAGTGTAAGTTGCTTTATGAAGTGACCCACTTTTATAAAGAGAAGTGGGGATCACTTTTACAATGAATTTACTTTACAAAAGAAAAGTTGCATGCAAAATAAATAACTCTAAAATAAAATATTAAAGCTACTTATAGTGATTCACTTTTATACTTGAAGTGAAATACACTTTACAATTTGAGCATGAACTTTTTCAAAAAAATTAACAAAAGAGAGACTTGAACTTAAGACTAACTTAATAAGGAAACTTTTAACCAAATGGTCTATTTAAACATATTATATCTTTTCGGAAGAGGATTGGAGTTGTTGTCGTCAGACTTGGAGAGTGTGCTAAAAAAAAACTCTTTTCACACAAGAAAAAAAAATTCGCTTCTCAATGACAACAAGGGTTAGATCTTGGTTAGCTTACCCGGAAGATGCACCTTTTCCTATCTGTTTCTGATTTTTCAAGATCGCATAGGGCATGGGGAAAAGAGAATACGCAGATCTAAAAGAGTAGCAACCCAGAAATAAATAATACAAAACCGAAATAAAACCAAAATGATACTCTACAATTTTTTTAAAAATGCATACTCAGGCTTTATACCTCCGGATCTGACTGAAATGGTTGTATCTTGGGCAAACATAAACCTTTTCAAGTGAAACAAAAAGTGTTCCTGACTAAAACAAGCGCTTCGGATGCAATGGAATAGTCCTTTCAGACCAAAAATGTATATAAATGACAGAAAATGAAGATGAGGAAACTGACTTCACGATCTCGATCTACAACAGGAGCGCGTCTTCAAACATGATCTGATACCATTTTCAACAACACAGGTATTCTAAAAGAGGATGAATACCTTCAATAACCAATCACATAACCAAATAAAAGATCAACACACCAATGTTTTCATGTGGTAAAACCCCTACGGGGAAACATCCACGACCCCAACCAATGCGACCACTTGGAGCAGTTTATTAATGCAAAAGAAAAATATTATAGAGAGATTTTACAAGAGAGTTTCTCACAATCGTTCATCGGCAAATGACCCTCAATGCTCTTTAAATAGATATCATGGACCAATTAGGTGTTAATCCACAGATCAATGGTCGTTAAGATCGAGGAGAGTATGAACTGTTGGATCACTCTATGTCGGGAACATATCATGACCGTCGGATTTCCTAACTACAAATGCATACTAAAGAAACACACTAAGAAACACACTTTACCTAACGACACATTAGACCAAGTAGATCTTAACTAAATCCTAAGTGTCTAAATATCCTAACACTACCTACCCTAACTGCCGAAAAAACCGTCAATCAAGTGAAATAAAAATGCCAATGCAACCATGCAAGCACTTTATCCATTGTTTGCTTTCTTTGCACTTGCTTTCTCTAAAGCTTGTTTATTGATAATTCATTCAAAAATTTATCTATAAATTCAAATCTCAAAAAATTTAAAACATTGGGATTGTTTACCACCTTCAACAAAACTGCAAGGGATCCTCCAAAACATGCATAAAACAACAATCATGTTTTACCCCTTCCACTGCATCCTTGTTTTCATGTAATTCAACCTGTTGATTGCCACAAAGAGGCTGAAAAATCTGTCGAGACTGTTAGAAATAACAATCTTCTGAATCAGAAGATAGTGTTGGCTGAAATGAAACCCCTGGTGGCAAGTAATCCATATCTAACACTGGTGTTGATTGACCATCATCTTTATTTCCAAGCTGGTAGTTGGTCACGGGCTGCAAATCTGAACTGAAATAACCTTCCATGTAATCAACAACACGATCATTAAATGTATGAGAAGGTTCTTGGTCCTCTTCACTGATAACAATTTGCTCATGTAAAACAATGTCACTATGAATGTGGTCATATTTCCCTACTTCCTTTGTTATCTCATGATTTTCTTTCAACAATTCAAAAGAAGAAAAACATAATGAAAGATAATTTTCATTGGAAAGTCCACTGCTTTCTTCATATTCAACATCATGTCTGGAGGATTTCTGAGTTGAAACATTATAAACATTTTTCTTCAACAATTTGAAAGAAGAAAAACACAATGGAAAGGTTCTTTCACCCAATTCAATACTTTCCTCATGTTCTTCATCGATGTCACAGCTGAAACATGCAGGTTTCCTTCTTTCCTTAAACTGCTGAAACTGAACACTTCCTGACGGAGAACATGTAGTTGGTTGCTCTGAAAAACCAATCTCACAATTATCATTATATTCATCATATTTGGGCAAGTCAACTGCATCTACAATGTCATCCACAAGGAAAAAACTTGGTACATCAACTTGCTCTTCAGCAGGTTGATCCTTATCTTCTACAACAATGTCATTATTGAAAACTTTGAAAAAATGCATGAAACAATCAATTTTCTACTCATGTTGAAAATGATCGGGATGTAAATCAATTTCTTGTTTATGCACAACCTCATGTTCTTCTACTCACCATCATTCTTTGTATTTGCAACACTCTTTAAATTCTGATTTTGCGGCCTCTGACATGCTTGAATATTGTCTTCCACTTCTTGAGCATTATTGAACATCTGTTGCAAAGACATAGAATTCCTCTCCATCAAAAGAAAAGATAAGTCTGATTGAAAGGTTGTTACATAATGGAGCATGGCGACAACTTTAGGAGGTTGGACTTCTTTAGGCAGTTTATAATAAAGACTAGCAAACCTCCTACTGAAATTTGAGATGGTTTCATATTTCATTCTTCTCATGGCATAAAACTCTGAAAGGAGTAGATTCCATGACTTTCTCTCACCCCAAAATCTACGGAAGCTTCCCTCAATTCATCCCACGAGATAATCGACTGAGGCTAAAAATGTCTGGACCATGCTTTGGCATCTCCTTATAAGGACTGAGAAAAGGACCTCATAGACACATCATAATGTTTAATCTCAAAAAGGTCTAAAAAATGCTCAAAGACCTGAATATTTTTTTCAATTGAATGTCCATCAAGCTCTCCATCGAACCTAGGAAGGTACTTATAATGTTTCAGAGGAAAGTCATGAAGGATGGAAGGCAATTTAAGAGGACTCTATCTTTCTTGAATCTTGGAGGGTGCAGGATTAAGAACAGAAGGTACAAGCTCATCCTTGGTTTCATTAAGCTCACAAGAATGATCATGAACATCATATGGTTTAGAGGAAGGAGCTTGGTGAATATCAGTTATACAAGAAGGAGGTATACCTACAGTTTGCAATGAAGGATATACAAGGGTAGATCTATGGGATTCATTTGAACGTAGTAAGTGAAGAAATATTCTTTTGAAAAACTCAGGAAAGGACAAGAAGATATTGATGAAACATAAAAGTACTTCTTGAACTAAACTTAAGCTCGAGTACCCGATTTTTCCATACTACTCTTCGATATCTCTATCCACATGTCTCATTCTCCAGTGGAGTCTTTGAATCACATTTGAAGCTTGATTGGATTTGCCATGAAAACTTTAGCTCTATATTCTTATACCAGTGGAATCACCTTCAAACTGATTTTCTGATGTGTGGAGTCGCCAGAGCAGAAATACAACCAATATGTGCCTAAGTGTCTTCTACTCTCAGACCTTAGAACTAAAACAATGTCGTTCTTCCCGAAGAAAATGCAACTTTCACTCCCCGACAACGATGCCAAAATGTTATCACTCGAGAATTTCTTTGGGCTATATCAAAGAAAACCCCAAGGTAATTGTTTCAACCAACTTTAGATTGTATTCTGACCTTTACAACCAGAGAGGGCTCTCTCAGATGTCTAATGACTGGTAATAACTCAAATGATTCATCAATAAATGCACAGAGGTCATATTTTGCAATAGGATAGGTTTGTTTTTGTTTTAAGGAGATGGTAGAAAAAGCAAGAGAGAAATTACCATTAGGTAATGGAGTAAAATTCTGAATTTAAAATATTGAGCTAATGACTGGTGGTGTACTCTTAGAGAACAAAGGCAAAGTAAGTGTTATTCTTCAACAATTGGAAATATTTTGGATGGCAACATAAAAGAGAAAGGGGCAACCCATCACACTAAGAGAATCTAGAAAAGGATGAGTTCTCAATGTAACTTTAGATGAAATACAGAAAGATAGATTACTATGAGCAAAGAAACAAGCATGGATGAATTCTGAACCAACAATCATTAAACACATAACAAGTATGTACCGTATGAATGGAGCATCGAAGATGGATGAATTCCAAACATTTAATCTCAGATAAATATTGGAAAGAACAGAAAATTATGGAGACAAACATTACAAAGAAAAGACATACTTAAAACAACAGCGTAATGAATCTCTGCTTCATGAAAGTACGGTACTTCTGCATTTAGCGCATAAAGATATTTAGAAAAAATATACACAATCCAATGCCCTAAGGGTCCAACCCTTCTCTGCTCTTGTACCATGAAATATATAGCATTATAGGTCCGTTCCAGCTCACCATTTCGAATCCCAACCCATTTCCCAAAATAGAAATAGTTACAAACAGAAAGTGACATGTTTTAATTGATTTCTTGCTTTTCAGGAGGCAGAATTATGAAAAATAGGCTTCAAAACGCCACTTGTAATTCTCAAACTGTAATATTTTTGTAAAATATGATAATGGTTTTTGTAGGTAAGATCGTTATAAAGAAAAAACTCTCTCAGTTTCTTGAAATTCATCTTCAGATGGCCGGAATACTTGTCACAAAAACATGTCTCAAATAGGAAATCATGAAAACTGAAAAATAGGGCTCAAAGATTCCTTCGAATCTCCCAATCTGTGACACCTTTTGCAAATCTGAGAGAGGTTTTTATTATTTAGTTTTTCCTAGAAAAAAAACTCTCAGGGATTTTCAAAATTCCTCTCATTTTGGTTAGAAAGTGATCTTGAATTTGACCACTTAACCAGTCATTTACGCAGTGTGCCATGTAGCCTGTGTGCAGGAAAATACCCTATGCGACAACATCCTCTATGTGACAACATTCTCTGCATGACAACATCCTCTATGTGACAACATCCTCAACGCGAGAACATCCTTTGCATGGTGAATCCACTACGCGATGAAACCCATTGCGCGACGAAACCCACTGCGCGGCAACATCCTTTGTGCGCTGAAATCCACTGCGCGCTGAAACCCATTGTGCGACAACATCCTTTGCGTGATGAAACCCACTACACGACAACATCCTTTGCGCGATGAAACCCACTGTGTAAAAAAATCATCTGTGCGATGAAATATATTGCGCGATAACCTTCTCTGCGCAGTGAAATCCACTACATGACAACATCCTTTGTGCGATGAAATCCACTACGCGACAACATCCTCTGCGCGGTGAAATCCACTGTGCAACACGCAACAAATTTTGCAGTGTGCAGTTTCAAATGGAAATGGAAATAATAAATGATAAATTTTCCTTTTGAAACAGACCCTTGAAGATGTTAGGTGATGCCATGCATAAAAACAATAATGGTGTTAACAGGCATGACTTTTCAAACTGTTGACAAACCTCTAAACTTAGCTATGAAAATCATGGTACTATCATAATATTTGCAAGGGAGATCACCTTACTCAACTGTGCCATGGAATTCCAGAGGCACGAACATTGTGGTCTCTATTTGCAAGCTCTTATGATTCTAAGTCTTCTGAGGTTTCCTCACAGTCTATTCAACCAGTGGTTGAGAAAGTCATCATGCCGATGCAATCTTTGGCTGATCCCACTCCTCTTTTGGGGGGTGATGCACCTTTATACCATTTTGTCTCACAGCCTATTCAACCTTTGGTTGATGAAGTGGTCATGCTGATGCAATATTCAGTTGATCCTACTCCTGTTTTGGGGGGTGATGTTCCTTCAGACCATGTTGTCTCACAACTTGTTCAACCAATGGTTGAGGAAGTGATCGTGTCGATGTAATCTTCAGTTGATCCCACTCTTCTCTTGGAGAGTGTCGGGTTTACCAAAGTGGTCATGTCGATGCAATATTCGACTGATCCCACTCTTATCTTGGAGAGTGGTTAGTCTACCAAAGTGGTCACACCGATGAAATCTTCAATTGATCCCACTCTTCTCTTGGAGAGTGTTGAGTCTACCAAAGTGGTCATGCCGACATAATCTTCAGTTGATCCCACTCTTATCTTGGGGAGTGATGTGTCTACCGACTATATTTTTAACATTTCCAGTTCAGTACTTTCAGATCAAGAGTGAATTCTTCTCACTTCGAGCACACCCCCTACAAGTCCAAGGATGGTTTCCTTTGATTTGAATGACCTTGTTGAGCCTCGCCTTCATTCTTCTACATCTTTTCAAATAAGGGTTGAAGTTAACTCAAAAAACATTTACCGATGTATTGTGGATGAAGGAGCCTTTGCAAGTATTTTATCCTACTTGGCTTGGCAAGCTTTGGGTTCTCCCGAACTTGTGTTTTCTTCTCATGAGTTGTTGGATTTTGATATACATCCTAGTGAATATTTGGGGATTCTTCCTCAATTTCCTATCTCGTTAGGTGGGAAGATTGTCCTTGTCGATGTTATAGTGGTGCAAAACCCGTTGGATTTAAATTTTCTTCTTGGGCGTGATTATGTATATGCTATGAATCTTTTGGTGTCTACGCTCTTCCGGGTGATGCATTTACCTCACAATGGAAGCATTGTCACTATTGACCAGCTGACGTCTGATAATCACCATCATAATTCGATGTTAGTTTAGGTTGCCCCTTTATATGTTCCTAGTGTTCGTGTAGACTCTACCCCACCACGGATAAACTATGTGGCGTCTTATCCTCGATGTTCAATTACTTCTAAGCAGGAACCTGTGCAATCATGTTTACCTTCTCGACACATGGTCTCAACAATTGATCATTTTTTTTACCCAATGGGGGCAAGGGAGCCCTTGCTTCCCCCTATTGGTCCAAGTGATCTTGAGTCTCCTTTTGATTCTGATCTCACTTTTTTTAGATCCTCAAGCCTTTGTTCTTGTGATTCTTCGTCGATAGACTCTGTCGATCCTAACCAGAACCTCCATTTTCATATGGAATATGGTCAGCTTACTTCACCCTTTGGGACTATTGACCCTCCTTGTTCGAAACATTTCTCGTATATTGAATTGCCTTTGGATGAGGCTATCCATGAAGCCATGACTATGGTCTCTATTCCATGGGAAGAATTACACCATGGTTTATGTTTCCTTCCCTTTTGGGAGACTTTTAAAGTTGACTATCGAAGAGACTTTTGGTCAGAGCCTAACAATGAGCTCTTCTTGAACTACTACCACGCATGATCCGTAAGGTTGTGTGGTACCTTGTACATATTGTACAGTCCAGGTTTTTTGTTTTCAACTTTTGTATTCAATAACACCTCTTATTTTCCGAATTTGTTATCTATATTGGATTTATTAATTTCTGGATAAGTTTTTATGGCCTTATAAGCAGGATCTTGGAGACATTTTTTCTTTGACATTTGTTCATCATATCGATCCATTCTGATAGGTATTGACCTAAAAATTGGCATATAGGTTAGGTTTTTCCCTACTTTCATTTTTTCATTATCTGTTTCCTGGTTCATTTGGCCTTAGGATCAACCCCACTGAATTGTGACACTAACCTTCCTTGCTAACCAATGTGTCGTACTTTATGCGGTAGAGCCTTCCTTCCATGGGAATCCTAGTTAGAGCCTTATTTTCCTTTTGGTGCCCATGCAGAAGTACTTCATAGGCATGGGAGTCCTATTTAGTTCCACGATGACTTTATGTCGAAGCCTCACTCTTCTTCTTCATTTTTTTCTGGCCTATACCCGAGGGACTCCCCTAGAGCATCGTTTGTATTCTTTCAAGCTCACTTAAACTTTGAAAGAGACATATAGCGAGATATTATTTACTCTTTTCGGTCTCATTTGGATTAATTAAGAAAATAAGCCCCCTAGAGTCTTCTTTAATCCCTTTTCAGACTCTCTAAAATTGAAAAGATTGTCGAGCTATCTTGTTTCCCTTCATGCTCGTCAAACCAAAATTTGAAGGCCCATCTATCCAGCGGTAGTTTACCCCTTTTTTCGGTCCAGACGGTTAATTTACGAAGAAAGGTATGCCCTCAGAGCTTCAGTTTGCTAGGAGAGTATTCTTAGGTGTAAGTTTAACCCTCTTTTGGGCTAGAGGGACTAAATTTTTGAAAAAGGGACATTCTCCTTGGTTTTGGTTTATCTCTTTTTCGGAACTTGGAGATTACTTACGAAAAAGGAACCCCCTTGAAGTTCATAGTTAATCTCTTTTCAGACTCCCTAAATATGAAAATATCGTCGAGTGACCTTGTTTCTTTCACATTCGTGAATTGGTCCAGAAAGAACATCTATTTGGCATAAGTTTAACCCTTTTTTTGGCCAATAGATTATCCAGGAAAAAGGTATTCCTTAGGAGACTTGTCTCGCTGGGAGAGTTCTCCTAAGTTATATTTTATACTTTTTCGGCCTAAGGAGACTAAAATTAGAAAAAGGTTGTGAGTCCATTTTTAAGCTCTTTTCAGACTCCTTAAAATTTAAAAGATAGCCGAGTGATCTTGTCTCAATCACACTCGTTAAAATGGTTTTGAAGAGACATATTTTCGGTATAATTTTAACCTTTTTTCAAACCAATTAGACTAATTACGAAAAAGGAACACTCTGGAGTCTTCTTTTAGTGTTTTTCAGACTCTCTAAACGTGAAAAACCATCGAGCTTACCTTCTCTAGGCTCGTAAAACTTCACATGGAAGGAGTCTTATTGTGTCATCTTTAATTGCATCGCATGTCTCTTCCTTGTGTCTTTGGCCTAATGTCGGCTTCATATTTCTATTAACTGAACCTTCAAAGCATTCCTTAAATGCAAGCCTTGCAACACTTTTGTCCCTTGCGATCTGACACCTTAACCCATGGAGGGTTTTCCCGAGTGTCCTTATCTTTCACATGTATCCTTGCACTGAGCATTAGTATGTTCCATGCACTTGGAGCTAGTTTTCTTTTCCGCGACACTTACTCATCCTTTGTAATGTAACATTCTTTTATTCTTTTTACAACTCGTTAAATATTTGAAAAAGACAAAAAAATCAAATATTCCAAAAAGAGGGGGCGGGATATATATTCTCTTTTTTTGGTAGCAAGACAATCACCCTTCAACAAATCACATCCTTTCATTTGTTCATCAAGCATTGGGAGCTAGTATGACCTTAGGAAGTTGTTCTCGTTACATAGAGTTGTGTCCTCTGTTTGGTTACTCTTCCAAACATATGGAGAGTTTGTAGTTCCTCCTGTATCACATACTTATGTCAATATTACACTGCCTGAGTCTCATCATTTTTCATTCTTTTGTCCAAGGGAAGTTTTACCTAACCTGAGTCGGCCATTCTGTAGTTTTTCTCTTGACTTTCATGAGTCGTCCATCCCGAGAATCCAATCAAGTTATGATTCAAAATCTATGAAGTTATGTGCTTGATGATCGAGATCCTCCAATCTTTCCCCGATGACATGTCAAAGACCTCAGAGTAGTGAGTCTTACACTCCTATTGTACTCCTATTTGAGTTGTTGAAGATCTTGAAGTTGTTTCTTGAGCTATTACATCCTCATCTCCAGCCACATGTGTCAATGCTTCTTGAAGATGCATATTATATTGTACTTGTATATCATCAAATGATTTTGAGATGTATATATGTTGTGTATTGCTCGTGGCTACACTTTATATAAACATTTATATGACATGGATCTGCAGTGTACTTGATTGACAACCATGCTTAGTTCATCCCAAGCATGGGTATGCCTGCCTCAGAGAGATTATCATTTTTTTGCAGATGGCACGCTCCCGAACACTCATCCCAGGATCACTCTACTCCATGCCTTCCCACTAGTAAAGATATTGTAATGTATTTTGGCCATCAGTTAGTCTTCTGACCTCACACATTAGGGGGAATTTATTATAGTCCAAAAATGTCTTACCTATGCATGCAAGACATTGGCCTTTCCACTTACATAATTTGCCAAAATGTTGTTGAGGCTCCTTCTTAAAAAACCATTTTTTGGAACATCTACGCACCTTGTTGAACAGATAGCCCGCGTACACACGCATGCTGCATTATAGTTAGCCCACGTACATACGTGAGCTGCATGCTAAACAACCCGTGTTTACCTCCAAAAGTTGCAAAAAATATATAATTTCAAGGAATTCAGCAGAGTTTATGGGATATCGATGGTTTCCCAACCATTTCACCCATTGTAGCCCATCCCCAAACCAAATAACCATATTTTTCTCATATAAAAAGAGGTCTTGGGGTCCCATTTACAACAACAAGCAAGAGAACAAGTAAACTCTACCAAAATCCCTTCCCCTTCTTAGCCCAAGTTTTGCATCCCTTTATGAGATTTGGCCTCAACATTCCCCTCTATCCCTTTCTCCTTATAAAATCATTTCCCTTTTCCAAAGAGATCAGTTGGTTGTGAAAGGAAAGCATGGGAATGATGCACTTGGAGCAACAATAGAGGAGCCCAGACCTGGTTCACGGAGTGTTAGCCAAAGAAGGTTGTAATCTTTTTTATCTTCATATTGAATAAAATAGTTATTTCCTGTCACAATACATGGTGTCTTTATGCTTTCATTTGATTTATGCATTTATATCTATATCTGAACATTAACAATGATAAGTAGAGATCATATATCGTGTAGCATTGTTTTCCTAAGTTTTTGCAGGTCAGATTTGGGAGGAGACCAGTCGTCAAGGAAGCTGCAAAGACGAAAGAGGTCTACACTAGATGAAAGGACCTAAGGTACACCTACTTTCCTTTATATTGTCATTTAAGTTTAGATAATTTTAGGGTGGCTTAGGAATAGAATTTTCTTTTAAGGGAATTCAATGCTTTGCATGTACCTTGACCCAATATAGTAATAGGGGGATTTTCCCCGCTAGCACATACTAATTATTATTCTTCAATCACTCTTATTAATTCTTAACCATTTCTACTTTTCATATTTCTTCCTAATAATATTAATCTTACACTTATAGTAGCTAAAAATAAAAACAATCATACCCTTCATACCTTTGTGGTTGATCGGTGTGTTAAGAGAAATAAACTATGCTTTAGGTATAGCTTTAGTAAATTGAAGCCTTAAGTTAAGATAAGTATAGGAACTAGTAAGAATAGTAGACAAACTAGTCTTCAGTCTTATAGTAGAAGTTTTAGATAGATTCCTTAAATAAGTAGGAGTTAATCTTTAGAATATTAAAATTTTATATGAATAATGAAATAGGTTTATATATAAATAAATTGTAATGTACAAAATTAAGTATTTTTAAAGGAGGATATATATATATATATATATTAAAAAGCTTTTGTATTATGTGTGTAGTTTTAAATCCCAATTGACGGTTGTCATTTATTTCTCCCCCCATATCTTGTTCGAGAGCCAGTGGAGGGGGGGGGGGTGTCTGAAAATGTGAAGCCATGGTTTGAGTGAGCGCGACATGGCATTTGGATATTTTTGAACCCCCGACAGTTTTTGAAGCCATTAGGGGACCCCCCCCTCGAAAACCATTATGTGACATCATTCAAAAACATCCAATGGAACAATCACAAAGAAATGACATGGAATCTGACAAAGAAATGACATGGCAGGTGATGTATGGTTATTTGACAATTTCATCATTTGAAAAATATTT
>ML779001.1:581207-613080 GCA_009831015.1 Picea engelmannii | reverse complement strand
TGCTTGGTGAATTTAAAGATGTTTTTGCTTGGTCTTATGAGGATCTTCATGGTTTTGATCCTGCTCTCATACAACATGCCATTCCCATCAAGGAAGGCATAAAACCAATTAAGAAAAAACAAAGACCTATCAACCCTACACTGGAAGCAACTATTCGAAAGGAGTTGGAAAAACTCTTGAAAGATGGAATCATCTTTCCGGTCAAATACTCTGAGTGGGTTTCCAATTTGGTTCCTATTCGAAAAACAACTGGTCAGATCATATTATGCGTTTATTTTCACGTAATAAATCAAGCTAGTATAAAAGATCACTTTCCTCTCCCTAACATGGAAATGATTTTGCAACAAGTTGCAGGGTCACACATGATGTCCTTACTTGACGGTTTTCTCGGTTACAATCAAATCAAGGTAAAAAGGGAAGATAAATATAAAACCACCTTTATTACCCATTGGGGCACCTTGACTTATGAACATATGCCTTCTGGCTTATCTGATGCAAGTGCCACTTTTGAAAGGCCTATGCAGGTAGCTTATGCAATATGATCGATGTTATTATTCATATCTACCTTGATCATCTAATCATGTACTCTAAGGGACTATCAATTGTCTCGAAGTTTCAAAAAATATGGCTGGGTCCTTTCAAGATTTCTTTTGTTCTGGGTACAAACTCTTGCATTTTAAAAGATTTACAAGAGAGATAGTTTTCCTACAACACTAACGGTTCTCACTTAAAACGCTAAATGGAACCAACTTGAAAATTTCAACGTTGTTTGGTTTTCATGTATATTAGTAGTCTAGGTCTGTTTTCATTACTACTTTCATTTATGCTTTCCTTTTAATAGCTTTCATGTTGCTTTTGCAATTCTATCATTTTATTTCTGTTGTTATAAATTTTGTAGTCCCATATATATCACGAATTTTATTGCTTTTCATCTTTTTCGTTTAATTTTGGTCAAGCATAAGATGTTGGATCAGTTCTTCCACAATGAAACCCCTGCAAAGTATTGTTAGTCAATAACAATCAATCTTACACAATTGTTACAATGTTCCCCCTGAAATCGTGATTGAATTTGTTATCTGCTTTCACTGTTGTCTTATAAAGAAATTGGTTATCTCCCGATAATGCATTTTTGTGTTGGTTCTGTTTCTCTAAGCTCTAAATTCCATGTATGAATGACTTTTATTTACTGTTATTACATTTTCTATTATCACCATTATTCATTACCTGTTACACCTACACAAGACACATGATTAGTAATAACAAGAGATAAGAGCAATATGGACTAAATCCAAGAAAAGGGAACTATGCTATACTATACTATACTATGTGCAAACGAGTTTAAAGAAATTAATATTATTCCTAACTAGAAATGTTAGTGGCTATATGATTTGTATTAAGTTATATTGAGCGCATTTGATATATGAAATTGTATGGTTTTGGAAATGGTTAATATGGACTGGGTGGCACAATTGGTAAGCAATGTGTGCAAGTTTCGATGCATGGATTAATGGCATGGATTAATGGTTTGGTTGGTTGTCATGTACTATGAAATTGAATGAATGGAGGATGGAAGCGATGTGCATTAAATGCACGTCACTCCATACTTCTCCCACTGGCCGTCACCTTAGCATGGTTATTGTTCATTTGTTTTTGTTGTGGTTAAGCTCTGAGATTCAAGCATGGAAGGAACTACTCAACCATGTCGCATTTTTAAGGCTATTGGTTACATGTATGGTTCTTTCCGCCCATCCATGAATACACTCTGTGTATGAAATGAACATTGGCTCGGTTATGTGTTGGTCTATGTTTTATTGTTGTTGGAAAATGTGTAAACGCGTGGTGTTTTCTCTAGAATGATTGTGTGTGTTATTCATTGCAAATGGAAAAATCGATGGTTGAAGTCGTGATTTCATTGGTTGTTCTGTGTGGTGGAAACCTTGATGGCTCTTTGTTGTATTTATGGGTTTTTGTTGGAGGGTTTCACTCTGTTTGGCCTTGTTGGTCGCTTCCTCATTTTTTATGGTAACCACACCCGATTGTATTTGGTACCATGGGGTTGTTGTGTATGTTTTGAACCACCTTTTGGCCACTGCATATCTTGTTCACCTGGTCGTGGGCTTATTTTTCATTATTGGCATTCGCTCAGTTGGTTATGGAGTGGATATTATGCCAAGAAGCATGCTTTAGGGTTTTTGGTATTACCTAAGCTCTTCATTTCTATCAACATTATTCAGCTATTGGGGGAAAACGTGAGGGTTATGACTCTGCGCGTAATTGGTATTGGTTGCTCTCCAGTAAGGAATATTTGCTCCTCTGCATCGTGGTCTACCCTACCAGGTGTTTAACTGTCACCCTATTCTAAAAGGCTAAGGTTATGAGGCTTGTGGCTTCATCGTGCTTGTCTCGAAGGTCTTTCACCTACTGTTGATATTGTCGACCTCCAATCTCCCTATGTTTGGTGACGGAGAGAACCCTTGATTATTTTTGTTCATTAGTTGTAGAGCCCGATTTTGATAAACTAAAACAGTCACACGCTATCGGGTATCTTGTTAACTATCATAAGTTGGTTGAGTATTATTGACAATGTCTTTGATTGTTGGCTCGTCTTTGTTTGATTGGGTTGATTGGAGATTTGTAATTGAAAATGTTAATGGGCACATAGTCACTGCCTCCTTTTGTTATGACAGTTGAATTGATGACTCAACATTGTTTAATTGGTTGATTGCAAGAAATCATAAATGTAAAGGCACAAAGATGCTTCTTTTCATTATGCGTTGGTATGTGTGTTCCTACAGTGTGGTATAAATTGAAGTGGTGATTGTTGTGTGTTTAGTTTGCCCGATCAGGATTATTGCAATTTGAAGAGTTGATAAATGTGACTTGGGTTATCTACTGTGTATGATTTATATAGACATCGTGCATCGTTTTGTTTATCACACCATCAGAGATGAGCACAAGGTTTTAGTAGTATGGTTTCATTGCAATTTAATTGTTAAATTGGTCAAATAAATGGAATCGGGCATGTTTTAAAAGATTTTGCTCAACTCAGGAAAGACCTGTGTCTATGTTTGATTTGAGAAATTAAATTATGGGCAGTGGTTGATGTTTTTATGATGAATAGAGTTGAAGCAATATGACTATGTGTTCCTTTGGATTTTGTTTTAAATATAAAAAGGAAGGAAATGAAAGGAAACATAATTCTTTTAACAAGATGTTTAAAAGTCATAGTGAATCTGAGTATGATTATACACTGTGTTGATTGAATTTTTTTAAAGAAATTGGATGTGAGTCAGTGAACAAGTTTTAACACACAGTAATTTTCTAATTGGTCACAATAATTGTTTAATTGGTATTGGATCGTTTGCATTAAATACATAACTGTTTTACAGATTACTTAATTAATTTTACGAACAATATTCGTTGTTTTTCCCCTACCATTATTTCACTTTTTCGCACATTACAATCCCCCTCGCCTTCCCATATTCACTATCCACTCCCTGTTCCTTAAATTCAATTATAGTTAAGATAAATTATGTACTATGACAGTTAAGGGATCATAGAGATGAATTACAATGATATATTCTTTTGGTTTATGATACAGTTGATTGTTTGATGTCTGTGAGCAGTAATCATGATCGTTTCCCCCTCATTTTAACATTTTTCACTCAATACAACCCCTCACATATCCCAGAACCCTTGTTCACCCCCTGCTCATTGACAACTATTAAACGATTTGTATGGATTGGATTGCATGAGTCTGATATGTTGTTGAGCCAAATTTTATTTCATATTTAAAAGAGTTGTCATGTATGGTTGTTAAAGAAACTATTTGCTAATCAATTATGCATACAGGAATGAGTTTTTTTAGCAGAGGTAGCCATGGCTGGGGTAACCGAGGAAGAGGAAATTGGAACAGGGGCCCTAGAAGGCCGATATTCTCTATACACTTTGATGCAGACTCGCAAGAGTTAGGCTAGCTATTTCAAGCTGGATTTTTTAAATGGATTGGGAAAGGAGTGGTCCAACCTAGGCCTGAAAGGCCTCCCTTCCGAGCCCCATAGGTCCCTGGTATCCCAGTGCCTCATGTCTCACTGCAACCTAAAGTCCCTGAAAATGATGGATGGCAGGATATTGTCCACCCAACAATCTCCCAACATCGTGGCTAGCCTAACTTATCTCTACCTACTTCCCCACCTATTAATCAACTTGTCCAAGTTTCCCCTGTCCACTCACCAGTTCATTCTTCTCATGCAAGCAATAGGTTACAAACCGAGGCCCACCATGCTATTGACAAAGGAAAATCCATTGCTACCCCCTCCTCACCCTCAAATGAATCTGCTAAATTTGTGTCCTCCCACATGCAATTGAGACATGATTGCTCTCATGTGATCAATGAGTTTAGGCCTAAAGGCTCCACACAGCCTAAGGAAAATTCAAAGAGATCAAAAGGCGAGACTAGCAACAAAGGAAATATTGCCTCCCAGAGTGGCAAATATGGATTTTAAGTTTTTATTTGTTAATTATTGAGAATAGTTGACTTCTGAAGTTTTGGACAACACACTATTTTTTGGATATATGGGTAATATATTTTTGGAAATAATTTCAACTATCATTGATATAAATTGTCAAAATATGAAAGTGATGATGGGAGTCACAAGGAGGAATGTTTTGTTTGATTAACTAGTTATGGTATGATTGTTAAAGAACTAAAGGGAGTCACAAGGGGTCCCACCTACTAGTTATTATTTATTTAAAACCCTTATTATAATTTATTTACTTGTCCCCCTTAACTAAAAATTTGGTTGAGTTTTAGTTAACTTAACTAAAGAAGTAGGTCAACTACTTCAACCAATTCTAATTTTCTTAAAGGAAAAAGGAAAAGGAGGAACAAGAGGAGAATAGAAGGAGAAGCATACTAAGGTTTGCTCTTTGAGTTTTGTTGAGATAATTCAGTTTTCATTCATTCCTTAATTCATTCAAAGCCTAATTCTTTTTTATGATAGTAGGGTATTTTTGTAGACAACAAGATTTAGGGTTGAATTACATCATTCAGACACTTGTTTTTCAGAGGTGTTGATATATCTTTGATAGTCTGCGTAGACTTGTCTGTTTGTGAATTAGATTTCAAGACTGACAAAGGCTATTGTGTAGATTCGAGTGGGAAACAATCTATGGAAAGATAATCCAACTTTATATCTTATTCCTTTCACAATGGAAAAAATTAGAGGAATCAACTTGTAGGGCCATTTTAGTGGTAGGCCCAAGTTTGGAAAATCAGGGTTTGGAACCTTCTAGGGCCATTTTGAGGAATCAAATGACATGTTTTGGGGTTAAAAATTTCCCTACTTATATATTACAATGTGAGGTTATTATACACATCGATAACTTTCCAACGGTGCAAAAATCGCGTCAATCAAAGATCGTATGCAAAAGTTATGCCTCCTGCAAGTTGACCTATCGTGTTGACCACCATGGTATGAGAGGATGCCACACCAACCCTCATTACTCATGCATATGGGGATAGCCATGTGATGGACTTAAAGAATATTCTAGAAGGTTCAAAACCCTACCACAATTGAGGGTTGAGGAAGTCAAAAACCTATCCTTGTATGGCTATTTGGGTATGTTAGATACCAAGCTGCTAGGAGGAGTAGGGATTCCATTCTTTTGCATTGTATCATGTTCCATAGCTAAGAAAAACATCTAAGAGTGGTGTTTTATGAGCATAACATAGGAGGAGATATTTTGTAGCAGCCATACAAGCCATATTTTAAAGGAAAATCCATAGAGAGTGTCTCTTTCTTTGTACTTGCATCATTTATATACGAGAGAAAAGAGAGCAGAGAAGCCTCACCTTCTAGCTGGGTTTTCTTCCGTATTGGGTTTCCCAAGTCATATCTTGTGTTTATTTTTGGATGGAGTGATTGTATTTTATTGTTCTCTATTTTCAACATTTTATCTATTTCACGCATAAGCATAAAATCAGTAACTAAATATTTTGGAGATCTAAAGGAAACATAACCTTAATAGTAAATATTTTCAGTATTTAATTAAATCTGTTGTGACAAACTATTCCGATGAAATATCCATGACATTTTAGAGATCATTGCAAATGAATAGCATGGGAAGGATCTTGATCAGGTGGAAGACCCTTAGGAATCCATTGGAGAAAATGATATAGATGTTTGAACATCTAGTGAGCACAATTGTGCAATTATACCATGGTGTCCCTTTTTGAGTAATTTTTTCATGATGTTAGAGCTTATCGCTTTAGAGGGTTTCCCTTGGATATCTCTAAGATAAAATTCCTTTCCTTATGAGGAAAATATCATCAAAAGATATTGAAAATTAGGGGCCATAGTTCCCAATGATTGTAACCATTGGACCCCTAATACAACATCACCACCACCCATTTGGATGGAAATCATGGGACTATCCAATAAATACTCCCCCATGTTGGAAATATTGAGAGGGGGGGGGGGTGAATCAATATTACCTTTTTAAACAATTAGTAATTACTTTGTGTTGGAAGCAGGCCCAATCAGAAAGAAAGGCTGTTTTGAGAAGAAAGGCATGCAAGAGGAAAGAGACAATTGGAAGGAAAAGCAGCACGCGCGCATGCATGGAAGACCTAAGGATGCTAGGTTTAGGGTTTTTGCAATACATTGTAATGGTTGGTGAGTCAAATATATAAATATAGGGGGACTAGAGAGACACATAGAGAGAGGAGAGGGAGAGAGACACAAATATGAGAGAGAGACACACACATAGAGGAGAGGGAGAGAGTCATAGAGGAAGACTATTGTAAGATCTCTACAAATCATTAAGTTGGTGAGTGAAGGAAGGAGGGAGCGACTTGATCTCGAGGGTTAGATCACAGTCCAAGGAGCCTGGTGCGATCTAGTCAGCCTCACAGGGATCAAGGAGCCTACTGAGGAGAGTGAGAACCAAGAATGTAAACATGCATGACGTGATACCTTTCTAAGCCATAATAAAATCCTGAGAGCCAGATCTTTGTGGACGTATCTCGGGAGGGGGTGAACCATGGTAACACTGTGTTGTGGGATTGAATGAATGTGTCTTTATGTCTGATTAATTGATGAATGTTGAATTAATGAAGTGATTAAGTAGATCTGGTATTTTACATGCATGCATAAAATAAAGGTTATAACAGGATGTTAAATGAACTAAATAAGGGTTACAATGTACAAGCACAGATCTCTCTCAATATCAGGTTGCAAACACTTGAGTATTGCAGCCACCCATAGAGCTATCTTGGGTGAGACTGTGCAGTGCACTCTGTGTACTTCGTTGCCTTCTGGGTGACTAGAGGGGCCGATAGTCTTGAAGGGATTTTGTTGGGAAGCTTCTTGGTTATGAACCGGGGTCAATATGTAATGGTAAATAGATAAAAGGGAATAAGAAAACCAACAAATGGTTTTGTTGTCGGCTCATTGAAAGGCAAGGGGATTGAGCATATGAGATATATGGAAGATGTGTCAAAAGAAGACCAGATTGGAAGATAAGAAGGTGAAATAATGCAAAGCTAAAAGGGGATGTTGAGACCATGGAATCCCACAAAGGTAAAGATAGAAAGTTGGTTGAAGACAAAGGAGCTAGAGTTTGCACATAAAGATAACAGAAACCTGAAGTTAACACCATGCAAGTATCTGGACAAGTACGTATTCACCGACTTGCATGAAGTATTTTTCTGTGATTTCCCACACATATTGCAAGACTGGATAAAAAGATTGAAATACAATCATCCGACGAATCAGATCAGACAGCTAGAGTGGAATCCCAAAGAGATCGCACAGCTACAACGCGTTGATAATAAATTCATGCGTGCAGTAGATTTTTGGTTAGACAACATTATTGTCGGATTTATCACAGAGTTTGCAGTAGATACAGGAAAGTCATACAACGCAACTAAACAAGAATTCTTGAAGGGACCTCAAGGCAGATATCTCAGATCATTATATACTTCCATTAAGAGATTTCTACATAACAAGGGTGTAATGACAATGGATTCAGATAGCTAAACTTCCCTGTGTGCATGGGGGAAGGGGGGAATCACTGACAGAAAAAGAAGAAATGGAAGGAGAAGGGGATAAAGGAAAGAAGGAGGAGGCCTTGGACCCAATCATGATGGACGACGACCAGATCAAGCAGATCATGGTGACATTTGGAAAGACGCGCAGTGGAGTACCCTACCAATACAAGGTGAACCCTAAGAAGAGAGTCGTAGCCACGAGGGAAGGCTTGGAAAGTGATGAAGAGGAGGTAGAGGATCTCTAGGTTGTGGAGCAGATTGAAGAAATATTGTGCATGACATATGAGAGGAAGACGAGAGGTCTAAGAGCGGGAATAGAAGGTAGTAATCATATCCATATTAATGTCAGTGTGGAACCCATAACCCCATGTGCGACTAACACACCAAGAAGAACACCACCATTTAGACAATAGAATTTCGGGAGAAGGAAGACATCGAGAAGTAGATCTACACAAGGAAAAAAAATTGGGGGAGCTAGTTCAGGAAGAATTAGTCAAGTATCTGCACTGTGAGGAGGTAGTAATTAAACATTCAGGATGTCAGGACATGATCCCACTATCAGGTTACCAGAATTCAAAGGAGAAGCCTCGGAGGACCCTGAAGAAGCACCTGTTTATCTGTGAAAATATTTGGGAAGAGAAATAGATCACAAATGAGGGCACTAAACTTGCACAGTTAGCTATCACATTAATAGGTCATGCACTATATTGGTATATGAGTTTAGCCACAAATAATCTGCCAGGGACAACCAGAACGATTGAAGATATCAAGAAGTTGTTGATAAATGAGTTCCATAATCCTCATTTAGAGGATCAATACATGAACATGATGATAGAGATTAGACAGAAACCAGGATAATATGTATGGGAGATTGACTAGAGATTCAAGTGATTGAAAGAAAAGATGAAATATGTTATGACAGATATGCAACAGAGGAATTTGTTCGCCAACTCACTATTACCACACTTGAAATATCCACTGCGACAACAAAAGTTTCAGACGCAAGCAGAGGCTCTGCAAGCAACCCTGCAACTAGAAGAAAACCAGTATCAGAAGACGGATCCAGCCATCCAGGATCTGAAGAAGGATCTGAAGAACTTAACATTCCATCTAAACCAGAACAAAAGTAAGGAAAAAAGATAAGTCGTTTTGTGTACCACATGTAGGACAGAAGGACAACATAAGAACAAATGTCCAACATTCGTGCAGTACATGGCAACAGGAATGCCAAATCTGTTACCAACAAGAGGACTATGGTACTAAATATGTAAGAAACAAGGCCACGATCCATATCACTGCCCAATGATGTAGAAGTACCAGACAGTCCCAAAGATTTTGTATTGCAACTTTTGCAAGGCAATATGCCATGATGACAAAGACTGTAGAACTATGGAGTTGATGAGAAAGAGGACATCGCATGCATATAGGGTGTAGGCATAAATGATGATCGGGAAAGCTGCACCTCAATTTAACCAAGTACCAGCCCCATACAACATTGCGCAACAATAGTATAATATTGTGCAACAACCATATAACACAGCGCAACCACACTACAATATCGCATAGTATAACCAGGTGCCTCAGTATAACACGTCGCGAGGGGATAGAGTTGGCTACAAAGGCGTAGGAAGAGAAAGAGGAGGCTTTGGAAGACGTAGAGGACCAGTGGTATGTCAGAACTATCAACTACCAGGACACTATGCAAGAGAATTTCCACTTCCACCAGCGACCTGTATGTATTGTCGCGCATTGGATCATGACACGGAAGAGTGTCCTACACTACTAGGAAATATCCAAGAAAAGAGGAATCAAAACAATTAGAATATTTAGTGGATTTCAGCAAAAGCGAGGGATGAAGGAAGAAACATCAACATAGTTACACGCGGAGGAGATAAAACAAGAAACGACACAGTATGACAAGAGCCAGTACAACACCAACAGGTGAAGAAGAATGATGAACCAAGGAAGAAGTTTGACGCGCAGAACGGGAAGGAGATATTTAAGAAAGCCAGACATTGTGTCGACCTCAACCGCGCTTCACACTAAGGAAGTACTAGAGTACGAGATGCCTCCATCGTTGGATCACACCAAAGAAATGTAGCCCCTGGGACAAGTAAGTACGATCAAAGGATTTTTTCAATCATGTGTAAATTTACTAAATGATCCATCCTCTGTCAAAATATTACAAAATATGCTAGAAAGATGTAGCATATAAATAGAAGGAAAGCTAGAACAAAAAATAGTCAATCACCTACATATAAGGGGGAGAACGAGTAGGGAGTTCAGGCTGAATGCCAACATTGGAGATTTCAACATGGGAGATATCATACTTGATTTAGGATCCGAAGTCAATGCATTACCCAAGAAAACATGGCAATGTATGGGAGAGTCCACATTAGGATATTCATCGGTTCAGCTGAAACTAGCAAATCAAAACAAAGTTCTACCAATTGGAAGACTAAAAGGAGTGACAGTAGACCTGGATGGAGTGCGCACTAAAGTTGACTTCGAAGTAATAGAGATAGTGGATGGCATAACACCTTACCCAACATTGCTTGGTTTGGATTGGGCATTTGATAACCAAGCCATAATCAACTTAAAGACGCAAAAAATGACCTTCGAGTCAAGAGAAGACAAGGTCATCACGCCATTAGACCCATCGGAAGGGGAAAGGTTCGTAGAGCCTACTTTCTTGGACCTGGAGGAAATTATCCAGTTGTACAGAACAACTGCATGAAATGAGGATTACGTAAACCCAACTGCATATGGGATACTCAGTTAGCGGAGCATCACCTTATGTGCGTCAGACTTAGATACAAGTTTAGAGAATTGGAAATAGATGCTACATGAAGTTTCCACAAGAATATGTGCAATAATAGACCGCGCAGTAAGATGGGTAGGTATGGAGATAAGGGAACCACCCAGTTTCCATGGGGTGAACGACCTAGAAGCATTCTTAACACACTACGAAGATGAAGTGTTAGAAAATTAGAGACTCTTAGCACTAGATATAGCACTCAAGGCCACACCTGCAAGATGGTGGGGCACACACAAAGAAACAATCAAGGACTAGTACCAATGTAAATGGTTACTTCGCATTAGGTTTGGAGAACAAAGAAGCAACCAATGGAAAAAATGTGATGGACATGGGGCACCAGCGGGACACTTGGAGAAGTGCGGAGCACCGTGGAAAATGACACCACCAGAGGAATGGCCTCATCATTTCATCCACACATTAGAGGGCATTCCAGTAAACTGGTATACAGACCAGGAACTATGCAAAGGAACTACAAGATGGACAATACTACAACATAACTTTACAACCACTTTCTCATTTGAGCATGAGAACCCCAACATAGATGCAACACTTAAACAGATAAGAGGGGTGATATTCATTACGGAACCAAAAGTTGAAATCATAACAGAAGAACAACAACAAAACAAACAGACAGTGAAAGAACTATTGTCATGCTACCATGTGCAGGAAGAAGTACCAAATGAAGAGGAATCGCGTGATATTCAGATTGAGGAAGTTGAAGGCGAAAGAGAAGTGGAAGGTCCACCTCTAGAATCAGAAGTAATTGTTGCACTGATCAAGGTGAAGAAAGTCAACATTGGGACAGTTGAAAATCCCAAAATGGCCAACATTGGAGACTACTGGCATGAGCAAACAGTGGAAAGCATAACAAATTTACTGCGCGAGTACAACGACCTGTTCCCAACAACGTTCACAAAAATGAAGGGCATAATAGGAGAGTTAGGTGAAATGAAGATACCACACAGAGTTGAGGTAAGACTGATCAGACAATGACCATACATACTAAATCTGATATATAAGAAAAAATTCAAAGATGAGATCGATAGGATGTTGGAGGCTGGAATCATAGAACCCGTAGAAGAATCGAAATGGATAATCTTGATGGTAGTTCAGGAGAAAAAACAAGGGGGGATAAGAATATGTGTTGACTTGAGGAAGTTGAATGATGCGTTCCTACATGACCTCTTCCCTACACCCTTCACAGATGAGGTGTTGGAGAATGTAGGAGGACAAGAAGCTTGTTCATTCACCGACGAATTTTCAGGATACCATCAGATCAAGATAGCACTGGAAGACAGATACAAGACCACTTTTGCTACAGAATGGGGATCCTTCCAGTACATAGTCATGTTGTTTGGACTGAAGAATGCACCAACAATATTCTCAAGAGTAGTCATATCTGCATTTAAAGAATTTATCCACCAGTTTCTAGAGGTATACTTGGACGATTGGATAGTCTATAGTCTGTTGAAAGACCATGTAGAGGTCTTGCGGCTAATGTTAGAAATATGTAGACAGTGCCAGATATCATTAAACATCAAGAAGTGCATCTTCAAAACACCTTTTGGGATACTATTGGGTCATATAGTATGCAAGGAAGGTTTGCTAGTATATCCTGCCAAGATCGTAGTAATTTTTAACCTGCCACCACCAAAAATAGTATGTCAATTGAGAGAGACATTGGGACACACTGGATACTACTGGAAATTTATAAAAGGGTATGCGCAGATCACTGGGCCAATGGATAAACTACTAAGGAAAGACACAAAGTTCTATTGGAATAAGGATTGTCAACATGGTCTAGATACGATGAAAGCAAAGATGGTAACCACACCAATACTAGTATTCCCAGACTAGGAGAAGACATTCCACGTACATGTAGATGCATCAGAAATAACACTTGGAGCCATTCTAGCGCAACCAGGAGTAGGAGAATTGGATCATCCTGTAGCACTTGCTAGCAGAAAACTGTCAGAATCGGAGTAGAACTACAACACTACAGAGAGGGAAGGCCTAGCTATGGTCTATGTGCTCCAAAAATTCAGACATTACTTACTGGGAAAACATTTCAAGATGTTCACAGACCATTCAACACTCAAATACCTAGTCAACAAGCCAATGTTGGGGGGGAGAATTTGTAGATGGCTATTGGTGTTTCAAGAATTTGATTTTTAAATAATAGTTAAGCCAAGGAAGTTGAATGTAGGACCAAATCATCTATCGAGGATCACTAATGGGGAGGAACCTACAAATCTAGAGGACAACTTTCCGGACACACAATTATTTTCAATCCAGATCGTCGATGAATACTTCGCAGACATTATCCAGTACTTGAGTATAGGGACTGTTCCATAGGAATATAACACCGTGCAAAATAAAAACCTAGTAGTTTGGGCTGCATACTATCAGTTGATTGCAAGACACTTATACAAAATGGGTGCAGATAGCATCTTGAGAAGATGTGTGCTAGAACATGAAAGACCTAGAATTTTAGTAGAATCTCATGAGGGAATAATAGGAGGGAATTATGCAGGCAAAGATACCACACAGAAGGTATTGCGTGCAGGACTATGGTGGCAAATTGTTCACAAAGACTCAAAGGATTACTGCCAGAAATGCGATGTATGTCAGAGGGTTGGTAAACCAAATAGAAGGGACGAGATGCCCCTATGACCACATGTAACTTTGCATGTATTTGAAAAATGAGCAAAAATTTTTGTGGGACCAATTAACCCACCATCAAAAAGGACAAGAGCGAGGTACATTATCACCGTGACATAATACTTGATAAGATGAGCGGAAGCAACACCAGTCAAAGATTGCAGTGCAGAGACAAAAACACAATTCATGTTCTAACAAGTGACCACTAGATTTGGTTGCCCCGTGATTTTGGTGAGTGACCAAGGCACTCACTTCATTAACATTACTATTAAGTCTATGACTGAGGAATTTGAAGTTCATCATCAAAAGAGTACACCATATCATCCTCAAGCAAATGGAACAGTGGAAGCCTTTAACAAGATCCTTGAAAATGCACTGACGAAGATCTATAACGTTAATAGGGATGATTGGAACCTAAAGATACCAACAGTATTATGGGCATACAAGACCACATGCAAGAATTTGACCGGACAAACTCCATTCAGATTGGTATATGGACAAGAAGTAGTGGTGCCAATGGAATTTTTGGTACCCAATCTGCGTGTAGTAGGGATTATGAACATGACAGAATGAGGCACAGTACAGGATAGGCTGAATCAACTGATGATCATGGAGGGATATAGGATTCTAGCAGGGTTTCACCAAGAATTCCATAAAGTAAGGGACAAAGCTTGGCATGACATACATATCAAGAGGAAAAATTTCAAGGAAGGAGACTTAGTTTTGATGTATGACAGTAAATCCCTTCAGCATCCAGGAAAACTTAGAATGCATTGGTTAGGACCATACGAAGTAAAAATTGATACAGATGGGGGAGTTGTATAGTTGAGGGATTTAGGAGGTGCAGAACTCAGAGGGATGATCAATGGAAGCTGACTGAAGTTGTATAGGGACAGTCTACCCCTTAGCACTTAAAAAAAAAAAAAAAACAATAGAGGTATAGTGCACCAAAAATAAAATGAGTGCGCACACTCAACAATGTTATCTCGACGGACACAAGGCCAATGATAACTACAAAGAGGAAACAACGGGAAAGACGGATATGGGAAAAGAAGTTCCAACTCACAGCGGCTATCAGAATTGAATGCCAGAAATGATTGACGGGACGCCACATTAATTGCACCAATTGGCGATGGCAAGGGAAATCAATGGCAAGTACGTGGGAAACGACGGTTCAATTAAAACACAATCATAGTAACATCTCTGACAAGCTTCACACGGCTCTGATACAAAGCAAGCATGCAGGAGCGGAAAGGTTATTGTGAAATCAGGAAAGGCACAAAGCAATAGAGCATACGAAGCAGAGCGTTAAGGTTGCATAGGTTGCAAAGGTCACTGAGCTCGATAAAAAACACCCTTACCACCATGGCACCACCCAAATAGGGAGAACCGAGCCAGACTTCCAGATGACCTCGAAGCAGCGCTGGAGCACCACTACAGCCACATGGAGGCGAACAATAACCACCTCAGCCTCCAAAAATCGCCAACATGGACGAAATACCATCGCCTAATATGACACAAGGAAGCCCCACACCCATTGTGGAGGAAACCCAATAGACAACACCAGTGGACATGGACATGGATGTACATGAAGGACTACAAGAAAAAAAAGTGGATGATGTAGGAAACCAAGTGCACCCCAAAAACCCTGAAGAAGGCCCCGGGAGCCAATGGGATGACCCCAAACCAGGCAGAAATGGTCATGCATAAAAGTTCACAGACAACCACGCCAAAACAACCATAGGAGGGAATAGTGGAAGATGTCATCGATCGATGAGAGGAGTATGCAGAAGAGAGAAAAATGGAGGCTGGAACCTCGATTCAACCACTACAGCAAAAGGGAAAGCATGCGGTACCAAGGTTACCGCGCAGGCAATCCACCACAACCATTGTCTTTCCGCGCATTCTGGAAGGGGTACGAATAATAGAAAATATGTTAGGCCACGTGGAGAAATTTAGGTACTCAGACCATCATGTGACAGACATAGACAAGTTCCCATATTTTTCCAAGCAAGTCTACCTACAGACTTTGGGTATAGGACCATTTGGCGAACCAATTAATCAACTAGTCCAGTGGGCAGCAGGACTAGCCAAAAACGAGATTCTAGGCCTGTTGGACATACCACACTTTGGGAGGGGCCAGTATGCAAAAAAATGCGTCAAGCATCTGATGGAAGTCACCCATGGCGGATACCTGTGGTTGGAACAACTCGTCTCAATAGACGTAGAGCTCATCACATACATCACATGGTTGCCATCACAGGGTGAGGATCTTGCACAGTTGCTTGAGGAAAAAATGAAGGAGAAAGCACTGGATAAGGAAATGAAGAATAAATATGGTACCGAAAGGGGGTCGGGTGGAATCATCATCAAGCGTATTAGTGACGTTGCGACAAGAATGACCACAAAAATTATGGTATGCAAATTACTTAGGAAATGCCACAAGGAGTAAGTCTTAATCAGGGTTGTCGCATCTGCAACACAGTGAGCAGAGGGAACCACACTCAGTTGGGCCCCTTATTTGTTGAATCTATTCTTAGATGACTCTAAGGACGTGCAGGATCTGGGGAAATAATTTAATTATTCATGGATACTCATCTTGATAGCCTTGATCATATGGAAGGAGCCTAAATATTCATTCTTTTCCACTAGACCCAATCCCTTCCATGAAGTGCGATACTTATCATTGGGGTCCGCTTCGAGCCCCAAGAACATAAAGATCAATGCAACCATATTTGAAGGATATCTCAGCGACCTACAGGACAACATCGCCAAGACTTGGAGGGTGACACCGAAAGCAATCACACAGTATCAGGGTATAGCCAACTTCAAATCCACTAGACATGCAATGTGGATCCAGGAGTGGAAAGATCCGAACAATCAATGGCTACAACTGCGCTATTGTATCAAGGAGGTGGACATAGAGATGGTCATTAAGGATTGGGATGAAAACTGGAGGATTCTAGTACTCAATCGAGAAATACCCGTAAAAATACAGGAGGAGGAGGTAAGACAGGAACAAACACATTTCGAAGAGATAATAATTCCCAAGAGACCAAGGACAGGTCGGAGCAAGGCACAATAGAAAAAGGGGGGACATCCAAGACAGACACCCAGGTAAGGAAGAATAATGACACACAGGCGCCACAGGTACAACAGAAATAGGTTGAGACAACACAGGGAACTACATCAAGTGCTACTCCACAGGAGCAAGGCTAGACTGAGAGGCCAACCATCCATACGGGGGGGTGCACGCAAGAAGGAGAAGGAACACAAAACGCCCCCAGAATACAATATCATCGAGGACGATGCAGATATGGTGGCCCAAATGATCTAGGATCGCACAGTCAAGGATTTCAATAATGTTGCACGCCAAAGGGTTAGAATTGAGGAAGAGTTGGCAACATACGACAACTCCTCAAACAGCTCGGAGAAGCGCAGGCAACTGGCAACAACGATGGATTAGTCCCATCAACATATCAGATAGGAGGCGAAGTTGAATCAAGCGAGTAGGACAAGATCCAGACGACAGAACAGTCGAGCTCGACATTTCAAGTCACAGCCAGCATGTTGTGCATGGACGAAATCATGGGGTAGACACCCCTAAAGGACTTGGCTCAAATACAGTTGGTATTGATGCGGATACCAACCAAGGCCTTGTATAAACTACAAGTCAGTGTCACACTGGAGGTACAGTTTCGCGCACTCATAGACGCAACAGAATTACAGCACGCAAAGGACAATCGAAACGAGTTGGAATTGGTACTCAAGCAGGCTAATATCGAGACCAAATATGAGAAAGACCGCGTGGATAGACTGGAGAAGAAATTGGCCATAGCCTATGAGAAAATACCAAAGAGCGCACAGATGGATGAACTCATGGTGACACAAAAGATTGATCAGATTGTGAAGACAAATGATCAATACAAAGAGGATATTGAGCACCTCTGGGAGCAGCTCACACCTACCAATCCACCAGAGGTGAAGAAGCAGAGGAAGAAAGAGGAAAAACATAGATAAAGGAGATAGAGAGACAAGTCCAAATAGTGGCTGACTTATTTGATAAAGCAACACAAATCTGGATGAAGTTGGAAGAGGATCAGTAGGTCCAGTAGTGGAACCAGGAAGGAAAAAGGATAAGCGCAACTATCTAGGACCTCAAGTAGAGGCAGAAGACAATGCCAATCACAGAGTGCGTCAAAGGAGCGCATGATATGACAAAACTACAGGTATAAATCATAGCTATACATACATAGAAAAAGGAGCATCAAGATCAAATGTAACCTCTCAAGGAGAGGGAAACAGAGGTCATTTCACAGGTGAAGGAAGAAAAAATGAATATGGCACAAACTTAGGTTGAGTGCGCAAGGATGGTCAACGACGAGATTGCAGTGCAGGTATTGGACGCACTCAAGGAGAAGATCGTGCAGGCCCAAACGCAAGCAATGGATCTCATGGAGAATTTCCAAGAAATCGCAAGAGAGATTGATGAAGCACACCATGGCTAGGTGGCTCGGGATGAGCCACATGTCAGTGTTGGGGGCATGTTGGAAGCAGGCCGAATCAGAAAGAAAGGATATTTTGGGAAGAAAGGCATGCAAGAGGAAAGAGACAATTGTAAGGAAAAGAAGTATGCACGCATGCATGGAAGACCTAACGACACTAGGGTTAGGGTTTTTGTAATACATTGTAATGGATGGGTGAGCTGAATATATAAATAAAGGGGGGCTAGAGAGACACATAGAGAGAGGAGAGGGAGAGAGACACAAAGAGAGAGGAGAGGGAGAGAGAAACATGACATGAGAGAGACACAGAGGGATGAGACATAGAGGAAGAGTACTATAATATTTGTATGAATCGTTATGCTGTCGAGCGAAGGAAGGAGGGAGTGACTCAATCCCGAGGGTTAGATTGTAGGATGAGGATCTTGGTGCGATCTATTCAGCCTCGCAGGGATCGAGGAGCATGATGAGGAGGGTGAGAACCAAGGATGTAAACATGTGCGACATGATATACTTCTAAACCATAATAAAATCCTAAGAGCCAGATCTTTGTGGACGTAGCCTAGGAGGGGGTGAACCATGATGACATTTTGTTGTGGGATTGAATGAATGTGTATTTGTGTCTGATTAGTTGATGAATGTTGAATGAATGAAGTGATTAAGTAGATTGTGTATTTTACATGCATGCATAAAATAAAGGTTATAACAGGATTTTAAATGAACTAAATAAGGGTTGCAACGTACAAGAACAGATCTCACTCAATCTGAGGTTGAAAACACTTGAGTATTGCAGCCACCCATAGAGCTATCTCGGGTGAGACTTCAAAGTGCACTCTGTGTACTGTGTTGCCTTCAGGGTGACCAGAGGGGCCGATAGTATTTAATGGATTTTGTTGGGAAGCTTCTTGGTTATGAACCGGGGTCAATCTGTAATGGTAAATGGCTAAAAGGGAATATGAAAACTAACACTTTGTTGTTCTATTAATCACCACAATAGATCAACAATGCAATTGTATTTAAAATCAATTATATAAATATAATTAACAAGAATTACAAAGTTTAAAAAGAATAATTTGTGATTGTGAAGGACACCAATCCTCTTTACAGGACCAACTCTTGGAGACACAAATCCCCTTATTTTTTTAGCACCTACTCAAGGAAGCTAAAAATACCTGCTTCTTCAAGCACCAACTTGAAAGGAGGCTCCAACCCCCTGTATTCTTCAAGCACCAACTCTCTTTTTTCTTCAAGCACCAACCCCCTATTTTCTTCAAGCACGAACTTGAAAGGAAGCTGCAAATCCCTGTTGTTCATGCTTCAACCTGTAGAGGACTACAATCCTCTCAAGCTCCTCCCTTCCACCCTCATTCCATAGTTTTATTTTGCAATCTCATTCATGTGACACTGCCTCATGTAGCATATACAAAGACACCCCCCTAAGTCAAAGTTTCATGATTCATTCTCATGAGTTTATATATCCTTTCAAACTGTGTGCATCATTGAACCATTGTGTATTTTCAATGAATCAATGTGCCTCTTCATTTACAATAAATAGTAATAAAAAATTAACCTAATCGAATTCAAATTCATTTGTAGATTAAATATGTTTTTTTCTTTCTCATGTCAATCTTTCTTATGGAATGATCGATCCGACAACCCTTCATGAAATTGACTAAAATGGTCAATCTATTCGTTGCACTGAGTTATGGTTTCATAGAGACTCAACTACCGTCTAATCAAGATCAAGATTAAATCTCGACCATTGCTTTCAATGTGCATATATTTATTATTCATGCCTAACTATTTTAGGCGCCTATGCGCTTCCTTCAACCCACTTTACCTTTTACTGACAAATGGTTGAAATTGCACCCATGAGTTTATCCAACAACCTACCTTAATCTTGAGAAGATCTTGATCCAACGGCTCTGACTTAATTGCCTGGTGATATGGACAATTATTATTTCATCTAGGCACTTTAAACAGATCGACGGTTCAGATATAATCAATCGTTGAGTGGATGGTTCTTATTCATTTTAAACATGGACTTTTACTTATAATTATTTCATGTGACAGGTTCATCGACTCTCAAACTTGCGGACTCACGTGTCTTCTCGGGTGTCATCAAAATGCACATCCAAATTCCATTACCTCCATAATGAACCATAGATTTTGATCCAACGACTTTGATTTAATCGCCTGGTGAGATGGACGGTCCATATTTCATCTAGGCTCTTTAAACAAATAGACGATTCAGATATAATCAATTGTTGAGTGGATGGTTCTTATTCATTTTAAACATGGAATTTTACTTAGAATTATTTCATGTGACGGGTTTTTGGACTCTCGGAATTGCGAACTCACATGTCTTCTATGGTGTCATCAAAATTCACCCACAACTTCTATAGCCTCCAAGATGAATCTATACTTAGAAAAAAATTTAAGCGATTTTTCTCAGGCTCTTGGACTCGCAGACTCAAATCTCTTCTATGGTGTCATCAAAATGCACCCCCAAATTTCATTACCTCCATAATAAACCATACTTGGACTTTTACTTAAGTGATATAGATAGAATATGATACTTAGCCATTTTTGGTTGACATCTGATTTGAGATTTGAGACGTCTGATCATGATTTCATTTTGATCCAACGATCAACATCGTTTATTCATTTTTTACCGTCTGATCGTGATCTTATTTTGATCCAACAATCAACATTTTTCTTCATTCTTTATCATTCGATCGTTCTTTTATTTTGATCCAACGATCAACATTGTTCTTCATTATTTACCATCTAATCGTGCTCTTATTTTGATCCAATGATCCAACGTCAATCTCTGTGATTGACAACTCATGTTCTTTGTTCTTTATTGTCGATTCCTACAACTGGTATATCTGGATACTTGTCTAGATGATAAATCTATTTAACCCTTGTTGACATCAATGACAACATAACACCATGTCCAACATTCTCCCCCTTTGGCATTGATGGAAACAAAGTAAAAAATATTTATTTTAACTCTGTTTTGTTGTGTATCCTCCCCCTTTGACAACAATGACAGAAGGTACATTTCTTCGCTTCCCTGAGGTGATGCTCCCCCTGTCCATGCACTCCCCTTTTTTTTTAGTTTTTAATGAGGTACGAGAATTACTCCCAATTTCTGTCTACGATTTTCAAAGGTACCTCTTGGTAGAGGTTTTATGAATATGTCTGCAATTTTCTCTTTAGTATCAATATATTCTACTTTGACTACTTTTTGAGAAACCCGATCTCTCAGAAAATGGTGTTTAATTGGGATATGCTTGGTTTTAGAATGCATAATAGGATTCTTAGAGATATTTATGGAATTGGTGTGTTGAGGAAAATATATGAAATGATCTTACTCAATCATTTTCAGATTTTGCTTGGCTAAAGCAAAAATAGACAGGAATATTGTTGATTAAGGTTGGTTGTCATTGATGTCAACCATTGAAGAAAGTCCAGTAGCGAATTTCGGTGGCACAAAGGTTTGAGTAATGGACCCAAGTTTGTTTCATGTATAATGGTATGAGTTTTAATATATTTGAAGGTAATACTATTCTATATGGATAGTACATGTCATGCCATTTCTGGTGGTATGTGGAACGTCATATAACTCCTCACAGTTTGAGAGTTATGGCCTTACGAAGTTGGAGGACCCTCATATGTTGGCTTGAAGCCCCAAAAGGTCAAAGAAGTCAAAGATATTGCAAAGAAGAAATTATTATTTAAATGATAAAGTAAAGTGACAAAGTCAAGAAGGATTATTTAAATAATAAAGTGAAGTGACAAAATAAAAAAAAAGATTATTTAAATGATAAAGTGAGGTGACAAAGTCGAGGAATATTTAAATGATAAAGTAATGGAGAACTTTCTAATTATGGAAAGTGGTTAACCCTAAAAATGAGGAAAATGGGTTAAGTGACCTAGAAATGGGTTATGTGGCCTAGAAGATGGAGAGTATAAATAAGAGGCAAGGCTCTCTCATTTTAAATCACACCTGAGCATATTGAATATATATAGGTGATTGAGGTAACCAAAGGATATCTAAGCCGAATTTCAGAGGGAAGGTGAAGAAAAAAAGGCCGAAATTCAAGGGAGGATACATTCTTTTGATGATGCTTTCTAAGGTATGTTATTTACAGGCCATCTCACCATTTTCGCAGTAAAGTTTTTTCTAGAATGATTCAAACAATGAAATTGATAGGTTGTTGAGGAAACATATCCAAGTATCTGTGGTAAAACAATTCAGCTTGTGGGTCATTGTATTTTTGGAGTTACATTCTGTGGAAAATAGGGTTTGTGGCTAGTCCTTAAATTAGTCTAAAACAAGTGTTTCAGGTAAAAACGTCATAACTTCTTCATAATAGATCCAAATTCAGTAAGACAAGATGTGTTTGTTAGAGTACAATATTTAGTATGATGTGTAACATTTTCATATCCATTCAACAAAAATTATGTGTGGGGCACGCTCTACAAGGTCGCTCTCTAGAATAAGCCAGAATTCAACAAGGTATGCCATGTTTGCTATAACTCCTTTTTTGAGAGGTTCCAAGTAGCGAAACCTGGATGAATTGCATAAAAAAAATTGAAGAACATTGTGTACTACTTTAAAATCCGTATTCATTATAGGTACATAGTTATGATTATTTCAAGTTAGGGTTGTTGACTAATCCCAAACTAGTCATGTGAGACTAAAGAAAATTTTGATGCAAATTCTAGTCTCTTGTTGTGAAAGTTAAGGAAGGTTTGTAGGTATGTGATCATATACACCAGGTCTATTACAGAGTTACAAATCATATTTGGATGATGAAATTGATGAGGACTTTTGTTTAAGGTACATATTGGGTACACGGTTGAGACAAGTAGTTGATGAGTCGACACATACATGAGGTGTATAGTTGATGATGTTGGTATATATTGATGAGTCATAGTTGATGAGTAGTTGACACATGATTGGTACATACTTGGTACATGGTTGGATGCACTTGTTTATGGTACAGGTTGATTACAGGTTGTTTAGTACAGGTTGGTGCATGGTTGATGCACATGTTTATGGTACAGGTTGATTATAGGTTGATGTACAGGTTGATGCATGGTTTAGGTTTATTGGTACAGGTTTATAGTGGTATATATCACAGTGATAGTGTTATAGTGGTTCCATCATTCTACTTCTACTTCAGGTCGGTTGGACGGGGCAAGGACAGGTGGTTGTAGCCACCTTCCGATTGTAGCCAGAGAACATAGGTTGTTGTAGCCTCCTTTTGGTTGTAGCCAAAGAAAAGGGGAGTTGGAGATTCCCTCAGATTGTATCCTGAGAAACAAGGGGGTTGGAGCCTCCTTCCAGTTGCAACTGGAAAACACAGGAAGTTGGTGCTTCCAATGAATGTAATTCTTTAAGATATATAAGAAAAATCATTCTGTGGTTTTCTCCCGCTTTGGGTTTCCATGTAAAACATTGTTGTATTATGTATGTGTATGATTGTTCATTTGTTCATTGCTTATTTACTCTGCAGCTATTAGATGATAATACTACATTGATATAACACTTGGATTATATGGTTAAAAGGGATTGAATTTCTCTATTATTGATTCACCCCCCCTCTCAGTAATCCAACAATTGGTATCAGAGCAGGTTCCTTCAGAAATCATTTCAACCACTGAAAGGTAGATCATGGAGAGCAACAACTTGTATAAAAATGGAATACCACAGTTCAATGGACATAAGTATGCATTTTGGAGCATAAGGATGAAAACATATATACATGCACATGGATTTGAAATTTGGAAATCAATTGTAGATGGATACACAACACCAGCAGTTCCACCAACAAATGACAAAGTAGTGAAACTCAGTCAAAATAATTCCAAAGCCAAAAATGCACTTCTGAATGGTCTTAGTGAAACAATATTCACCAAAGTTGCACATTGTAAATCCGCTAAAGAGATTTGGGACACACTTCAAAATATTTATGAAGGAGATTCCAAAGTCATAGCAACAAAGATTCAAACTTACAAAGGTCAGTTCGAACAACTTAAGATGAAGGAAGATGAGAATATTGCAACTTACTTTTTACGAGTTGATGAAACAATAAATGAAATCATAGGATTGGGAGAAGAAATCAAAGAATCTGTAATTGTTCAAAAAGTACTAAGATCTCTTCCTATGAGATTTGACCCTAAGATATCAACACTAGAAGAAATATCAGATCTAAACTCAATAAGCAAGGAGGAATTACATGGAATCTTCACAGCATATGAAATGAGAACTGAACAGGAAAATCCAGATATAAAACAAGCAGCCTTCAAAGCATCCAAAAAGTCAAAGAAAAAGGGAAGGCAAAAAGAAGAACATAACAACAACAGTGATGTCTCAGAAGATGATGAAGAAGTGGCCAACTTTGTCAAAAGACTAAACAAGGGAACCAACGATAGGTATTGAGGTAAGATTCCTTTAATTTGTTTTAATTGTGATGGTATTGGTCATTTTGCTAACAAATTTCCTTATAAGAAAAAGAGAAATGATGAAGGTTACTCAAAAGGAAAACAAACATATAAAGGCAAAAGAACCACAATGAAAGTTTTCAAGAAAATCTTATGCACCAAAGAAGACATCTCATCATCAGATGAAGATGAAGTCAGTGACATTGAGACATAAAGAGTTTTATTCATGGCAATAGAAGACTCTGATAAAGAAGACTCTGAAGAAGAATATGAAGAAGCTGAAGAAGAATATGAAGAAGTCGAAGAAGAAATTGAAGAGGCAAAAGTTGACTACCGAGAGGAATTAATGTGTGCCATAGAAGTTATCATAAGAGAAAAGAATAAAAACAAGAAACTACAAGCAGAACTAGACAAGAAATAAGACACTCAAGAACTAGAACAAATGATCACAAATTTGAAGGTTCAAATAGAAGAAGATAAAATCATTGAAGAAGCACTCAAAGAACAACTAGAAGAAAAAGACAAGATCATTGGAAATTTGGAAGCAGAGATTGTCACATTAAGAAATGATCTTCAAAAGAAAAATATGCAGAACAACTTAAAAGTTTTGGACGACATTATCAGCAGTCAAAAATCTCATCATGAAAAGTATGGACTTGGATACAATCAGACAGAAAAAGGATCAAGATCCAAAACAACAGAGAAAGAAACATATCCAAAAATCTATGCAGAAACAATCAAGGGGGATAGGAAGATATACAAGGAAGATTACAGTGACACTCCTCCACCGAGAAGATTCAGATTTCATAATCAACAACTGACAGATAGGCCTCAGGAAGAAGAAGAATTTATAAGAGTACCTCATTTCAGAAGATATTCAACTCCCGAGTATCAAACTATATTTTTTGGTTTATGTTATGCATGTAATAATTTTGGACATAAAGCTGTGAATTGCATAGCTAACAACATGAACATAGTCCTTTTAACAACCATACATGACAACTCTTAAAAAATATGAAATAGATTTTGGCTCAGCAATATATCAAACTCATGCAATCCAATCCATACAAATTGTTTAATTTTCGTCGATGAGCAGGGGGTGAACAAAGGTTCTGGGATATACGAGGGGTTTCTATTCAGTGAAAAATGATAAAATGAGCAGGAAAAGAAACATGGTTACTGCTAAAAGACAACATAATCAACTGTAATGCAAACCAAAGAAAATATCACTGTGATCCAAAAAAGAAAATGCAACTTCAAACTGCTTCAATACAAAATTCTTCTTGATTGTAATTAAATTTTAGAACATGGAATGAAAAATGAATGTGAGAAGGCGATGGGGTTGTAATTAGCGAAAAGTGAAATAATGATAGGGAAAGAGAGTGGATATTGTTCATAAAATTAATTAAGTAATCCATAAAACCATTCTGTAAAAGGAAACAACACCCACCAAATGACTACTGTGACCCAAAAAAAACAACTATTGTGTACAATTCAAACAATTATGTGCATTAACTTTCTCACTGTTCATAATCAAATATTTAACACGGTGTCATCAAACAAGACAGTTTGCATTCCACAACAACCTGTAGGGGATCTTTGTTTCTTCTCACTTATCCATTTAATATTTTAAAATAATTCCCAAATGAATACACAACCAATTATTTCCACTATGTTCAACACCAACTTATCAACCACTGCCCACAAATTATTCAATCATCAAATACAAACACAAAAATTGTGCCTGAAATCATCCTCTAATTCATTTAATAATTGAATTCTAATGAGATTATACTGTCACATATCCTGTAACTATCTCTTCTACAAAGCATGATATTCATCAAAACACATAACGGACAACCAAATACAACCATCAATATTTAATATGCAAATATATTGACTTGCCATTTAAACACACAGACAACCATCACCATTCAACACATACTATGTTGTGGAATACACAGACATCCGAAAAAAATGCAAGAGAATTTATGTGACTGTACAGGTTCAATCATTCTTAATCTAAAAACCCACAACGATGGGCTATCAATCCAATACAACGAGGCAACAACATCATGCCCTATCTCATAACACACATCGATCAAATTGCAACAAAGCCATATTTAAAAACTCGTGACCCTATTTGATGGCGCAATCAAATAATATCTATAACATATACAGTGGATGGCCATGCCATGATTACCATGATTGTAACACTCCATTTGGCAATTAAAACACATAGTCACAACAATCATTAACTCATCTTAACATGTTGTAGGAACGCAACACATACCCACGCATCACGCACGAAGCATCTCTATGCATTAATCAATTGCAAACTAATGTTGGGTTAACAATTCAACAATTGTAATGTAAGAGACAACGACTGTGCATTCAAACCAATTCTCCAATCAACCAATTACCATGTTGAGTTTATCAATTTGATTGTCATAATAACCAATGTAATGACTAAATACCAAAACCAACACCACTGTCAACATAATCAACAAAGACGAGCCTGAAATCGAACACTGTCGACAATACACCAACAACTCACAACAACCAACAATATACCCGACGACCATAACAGTTTCCTCTATCAAATCCTGGGCTTGAGAAAACAAGGGTTTTCTTTGTGGACCAACACAGGGATACATGGAGTCGACTCCCATCATCGGGTGAGAACCTATGAGACCAATGGTGCACACACAGGGTATACCACAATTAATTTCGCAGACAGGGTGATAATTCACGTGGTAGGAGAGACTGTGAACAGAGGAGCAAGGCTTCATTCTAGTTCTATAAAAACACTTATAACATGCAGGGTATAACCCCCATGGCTTTCCCAATCAACCCGAGAATGTTGAGATAGGACAGGGCCGAGAAATAACAATCACCTTAAGAAATCCCTTTGGAAAAATAACCATCACAACCCACTGCTCAACATTAGTAACATGAGAAAACTCATACAATGCGAAGTGACACAAGGCATTTCAAAACCAGTGAACCCCATAACAACAAATGAGAGGGTAAGGTGATAAGAAAGTGTGGAGACGACCAACCAATTTGGACTGAATACGAAACCTTTAACCAAGACCAACGAGGATGACAGAGGGTCGTCATGGTTCCTAACACCCAGAATGATCAATAAAATTGCGACTATAATCATTACTGCAATGAAACCCACACCAACCATCCATTTCAGAAAAATATCACCAATTTACACAGTTGCCAGACTTAAGGAAAGCACAAACCCATACATACCGATCCACTATCTAATTCATAACCAAATAAAATTCATGGATGGAAAAAATACATACCTGTAACCCAGAGCACCTTAAAAACATGAGTTGTCCAAGCGGTTCTTCATCTGCTTGAAAGTCGGAGCCTAACCACGGCAGACACAATTGAACAATAGCCCGACTAGGATGGCAGTCAGGGAAAAGAGTAAGGGTGGCATGCAGTAAATGCACGTCGCCTCCACCCTCGGTCAATTAATTCCTTAGTACACGTCAGCCAACTTCCCATTAACTCATTCAATTAAACCATGTATCGAAACCATCACCCACTAATTTCCAATAACGCGACCCATATCACATTTATCCATTTCCAACTTATGCCATAACATAATTCAACCATTTTTCATATAACTCAATTAAATGACATAGCTATTAACTTGTTATCTAGGATTAACTATGATCATTTCAATTTCAATGCATGCAGAGTAGTATATTAGCATAGTTTAATTCCTTCCTTTTGTGTTTTGTTACATTGCTTTTATTTCTTTCCCACTACTCTTATATATTATTATTAACATGTCTCTTATGCAGGTGTCCCAGTAATGAATCCAAGAACAGATAACAATGGATAACATAGGCCATTGTAACATAAAATTTGAGCCTAGAGCAGCCAAAAAAACACATAACATGCCTTATCCATCATCCAATTATCACAATTAGAACCAACACATAATAATCCCTAACCATTGCCAATAAAAACAAGATCTCATCAACCATGTAGCAATGTTGAACAATGGCACAAACATCAAATAAGAACCAGATATTATCTCCCAATCTGAAAGGGGGTCCCACCTACAAGTATTATTTATATTGTTAGCTTATAATAATAGGCTTTAGCAATACTTTGCGGGCAAAAAACTTCGTTGTGATTTTAATCGTCAACAAATTGGTGACTCCACAGGGAAATTTGTTTTCAACAGATTTAGAACTCAAAACTCATGGTTTCGTAGACCAAGAACAACATGTCAAGAAGATATAGCCATGAAGATTATGCAACAAGGGGGAAGTGAGTGGATTTAATGGAAATATGATCGAGAATTTGGGAATAACTCATGAAAAGTGTTGAGTATGAGGGGATTTATCCCTATATGCATAATCATTCAACCAGAATCTGCTCTTTACTTCAAGGAGAAAATTTACAGATTTTCTCTTTAAAATCTCAATGAATGAAGAAGTGGCAAGAAGAAGCAGGAGATAACCAATTCTTTATAAAAAAACAATTGAAATAGATAACAAATTCAAGGGTGACTTCAGGGGAAACATCATAACAGTTGTGTAAGCTTATTTTTTATTGACTAACAATGCTTTGCAAGAGTGTCATTGTGGCAGAATTGATCCAACATCTTATTTTGACCAAATCGACTAAAGCAGGTAAGCAACAAAATCATGACAAAAATTAAATTGCAAAAATTAAAACAACAACAATAAATCACAGAAACTTAAAAGAAGTAGGAAAATTTTAGAACTGATAGCAGAAGTCAAACTAATGTAAGGCAGAAAAGAAAAAGCGCAAAAATGAGAACATAACTAGTTTACTAGTATACATAAAATCCAAACAACATTATAACTTTTCACGTTGGTCCCTCACAATGTTTCAAGCGATACCCGTTAGTTATGTAGGAAAACAATTGCTCTTGTAATTACTTTAGAATGTAAGAGTTAGTATCTAGGAAAAAAGAAATTTTGAAAGGACCCAGAAATAACACTTGGAGCTCTAACGTAATTATCATCCCCTTAACGTATATGATTAGATCATCAAGGTAGATATGGATACTGATCAATTCATCAAGAGTTGTGTGTATAGGTCTTTTAAAAGCAGTACTTGCATTAGGTAAGCCAGGAAACATTCATTTATAAGTCATGGTACCCCAATTAGTGATAAGAGTTGGTTTGTGAACATTTGCCCCTTTTCCCTTGATTTTACTGTAACCCAAAAAAATGTCAAGTAAGGGCCCCATATGTGACCTTACAACCTGCTGCAGAAACATTTCCATATTGAGAGGAGGAAAGGGATTTCTCATAATAGCCTGACTAAAAGTGAGAAAATTAATGCAGGTTCTAATATGATTAGTGGTCTTCAAAACAGGTACCCAATTGGAAACCCATTCAGGGTAGACTAGAAAAATAATTTCAGCCCTTGAAAAATTTTCCAACTCTCTTTGAAAAGTTGCTTTAATTGCATAGTTAATAGGTCTTTGTTTTTTCCTAGCTAGTTTCATGCCTTCCTTGATGGGGATAGCATGTTGTGTAAAACAAAGATCAAAACCACAAAGATCCTCATAATACCAAGCAAAAATATATTGAAATCCACCAAGTGGCTTGGCAAACCTCATTTCTTTTTTATCAGAACATTGGGTACTTATTTTAACGTTCTTTGAACATTTCAGTGCCCCAATGTTCAAGGAGATGGTTTCACCCACCTTCTGTTAAGCCCTAATATTGGCTCATTACCCCTTAATTGGGGCATATTATATTAGTAATGTTATTTTATTTATGTCGGCTTTAGGCCATTAGTTGTAATTATACCTCCTAGTCTCCTATATATACCAAGGAAACATTTTCATTTTGAATCATCTTGTACTTGAACATTTAAGTGGGGTAAAAGGAGGTTGCCCCCTCGAAGACGCTTATTATCTGAAATTATCTCTTTTTCAAGGCGTTGAGTACTTTTTCTGAGTTTTTTCTATGCTATATTGATATTTGGTTCTTAACATATGGTACCAGAGCTCAAGGTCTTGGGGTTTCGCTGCTACATCTGAGACACCTTGGAATTTTCGCTATAACTTTTTTTTTACAACGTTTCAGAAGGAACGACTTGGAGGATATTAAGTAGACGGATTAAGGTACGTTGGGTTCAAAATTAAGCTCCTGAGGTCTTATACTTTCAGAGATACAACCTGTACAAGATAGGGTTTTGGAATCATCCTGAACTGAGTCATTGCGGAATTTTCACTATTAAAAAATTTCTGTAACATTTCAGACCCTGAACTCCAGAGGATATTTACAGAAATTAGTAAGGTATCTGTGATAAAAATTTCATCTTCTGGGTCATCTTAAATTTGTAGATACACCCTGTGTAAGATAGGGTATCTGACTAGTCCTATTGACTAGTCTCAAGAAGGTGTTTCGGGTAAAACAATCACAACTTCTTCCTAGAGTATCCAAATTGAGTGGGACTAGTTTCATTGGATCGTGCACAGTCTTTAGTATTTCTGGTGTGAGTTTCAGAATTTTATATCAATTATTTTGTATGGGACACTCTATACAAGTGAGATCTCCTAGAAAGGACAAAAATCGGCAAGTTGTGGGGAAGTTACTGTAAATTCCACTTTGCACATCCAATTTTGATCAGACCTGTGGAATTACAGAGAAGAAATATCAGAGAACTACATAAAAGAAAGTTTCATACCCATAAGGGCCAAAACTTGGGAGATACAACAGAAGAAATATTGTCTAGCAGAACCACCTCAAAATCAAGGTTCAAAAGTGATACTTGGCCAACATGCCACCAAAAAAGGGAGCTTCTACACCAAACAAGCCTCCAGAAAATCCTACTTGGACTCTTGATGAAGGTGAAGAAATGCGTAGGGACATAAATGAACTACAAAAGAAGATGGATTCAATGGAAGCTAAGTTGGATACTAAGATAGATTCAATGGAAGCTAAGTTGTATACTAAGATGGATGGTTTAAAAGGGGAGATCATGGAAGTATTGAAAAATTTTGTAACAGAGAAGACACCTAAAAGTGAAAATGCATCCCATGAAATTCATGATGAGGACACAAGGAAGGTGAACCAAGAATGGATAAACTCCAACTTTGGTTTGAAGATCAACCACGTTCCTAAGATTGATATGAGGAAGTTTGATGGCAAGGACCCAATCACATGGATACGTCAGATGGAGTAATTCTTTGATCTCCATAATGTTCCACATACACAAAGGTACGAATTGCTTCTTTATATTTAGAACCTAATCAATTTGTATGGTATCGATGGATTTGTTCTCACAAATCACTCGTCACTTGGACAATTTTCATGGAAGAAATGATAGCACACTATGAGGATACAAGGAGCAATACCT